>OZ010748.1:26882439-27482439 GCA_963932245.1 Tachinus rufipes | reverse complement strand
TGTGACAACCGCAAATAGATACAGCCAGTTGGCAGATAAAGATAAAGATGATGAGGAAGATATGCAAACCAACGAACCCGAGCCTTTGCCTGTTAATAACAAAACAGACAAAATTAAAAATGTTAAACCACCACCGATTGTGCTTCACACAAAAGTGAATATCAGGGAATTAATCCTATTAATTAAGGGCATTACCTCAAGCCCTTCCACCTGAAGCACGGCTACCAGGACCGTACGTCAATTTATCTGGCCGATAATATTGACTACTTTCTTGTTAAAGACGCAGTGAAAACAAAAAATATTGAATACCACACCTTCACCGAAAGAAATAACAAAACACATACATTTATACTACATGGACTACAAGTTATCCTAGAGCCACGTGAAATTATCGAGGATATAAAAGATAATTATAATTTAACCATCCAAAAGTGCAGCATCATGAAAGGCACAAAATATCCCACTTACATTATCACCACCGGTAGTGATATAAACCTAAAACATTTATCCGAAGTGAAGTATGTGTATCATACCACCGCAACATTCGAGAGATATGTCAATAAAAAAGGGATATCGCAGTGCCACAGGTGCCAAGAGTGGGGCCACGCGACCAGTAATTGTAATGTCAATATTAATGCTGGGTTGCACCAACATCGGTCGGTCCGAACGGTCCGTTATTTTATTTTTATAAAGTTGCTTGTTTCGTGGTGTAGTGGGTATCATACCCGCTTATCATACGGAAGGTCCCCGGTTCGATACCAGGCAAAATAAAACTTTTTTTTTTAATTTTGGTTTTTAATTATTATTTATTTTAATTTTAAGTTATTATTACTCATTTTCCTCAAATTTTATATTTTTATATATATTTTCAGATAATTTCAATATACCATATTCATCATAATACATATTTATATTCAACTATTGGGAATGTCTTGATTGCAAATTAATTGAATTAAATTAAGATGTAACGTTTTTCCTTGTTTTAATTTATTTTGTGTTTGTTAGGTAACACTATTTATTATATTCAATAATATTTTTATATTTTAAACAAATATGTAACAAATAATATTTTTTTAATTTAATTAATTTACTTATATAAAATATAAAAAATTAAAACTTTAGGTAACAGATTGATAACCACTACAGAACAAAAACTACCTATTCAGACTAAAATAAAATAAAGTACTCATAATTTAAAAAAATAAAAAAAAATATAAGTTTTAAAAAAAGTTGGTTTCGATGTAGGATCGAACCAGAGACCTTCAGCTTGTTGGGCGGGTCTGATATCAACTACACCACGAAACAATAAAGTTATAGTGAGTTAATACTGGATATTATAGTGGAATTTATATACACAAAAAGAAATACAATAAAAAGAACAATGAAAACGTTTGTGATGGGTTCCATTAACCATCGTCGTTCAGAACGGCGAATTTGATCTTATTATTGACTGTTTTCTGTTACACCAACATTTGTCGGTTGGAATCCTCCGTTATTTAACACCTAAAAATCGACTGATTTGAACCGACCGAATTTCTGACGGTTATTTGAATTACGGTGTGTTTCTAACCTCAAAATTGTGAATTAGTGAATATGGAAATGGATTCATCAAGTTCAAGTTCTTCATCATCTTCTTCAGGGAGTTTAGATGACATAATAGATATGTTACCTGAAATTCGTGCTGTTAAGGAACGTATTGATCCATTTGATATACTGACTGACAACGAATTTAAACAGAGATATCGTTTTAAAAAAGAAACAGTAATTTCATTGCTTGCTCGATTTTATGATGCATTGGATTGTTTAACAGATCGAAACTATCCAGTATCACCCATGACTCAGCTTCTTGTGACATTAAGGTATTATGCAACGGGTTGCTTTCAGCAAGTACTTGCTGATCATATAAATGTACACAAAAGTACAGTATGTCGAATTGTACATCGTGTTGGACATCAAATTGCATTGCTGTCTGGTGAGTTTATTAAAATGCCTAATACTCCTGAAGCCGTATTGAATGTAAAGCAAGGATTCTTTCGAATTGCACATTTTCCTGGTGTTGTGGGAGCTATTGATTGCACACATATCAGAATTCAATCTCCCGGTGGTGATGAGGCAGAACTATACAGAAATCGAAAGGGTTGGTTTTCGATAAATGTGCAAATTGTTTGTGATTCCAATCTGCATATTTTAGATGTAGTTGCACGATGGCCAGGATCGGTACATGATAGTACAATTTACAATGACAGCTTTATGCGTGCAAGGTTTGAAGCTGGAGAATTTCCCAACAGCTACCTTATTGGTGATGGAGGGTACATGTGTTCTAATTATTTGTTAACACCATTGAGTCGCACGGAAACACCTTCAGAAATACGGTACCAAAACTCTCATATTAAAACTCGGAACTGTATTGAAAGAGTTAATGGAGTACTGAAGAAGAGGTTTCCGGTGTTATCTGTGGGAATGCAGATAAAATTGAAAAATGTGCTTCGAGTCATTGTTGCAACTGCTGTTCTTCATAATATTGGCAGGAATGAAGGAGATATTTGGGAAGGAAATTTGGATGACATGCCATTAGATGTTGTAGCTGCTGAAGTTCCACAAGTAGGAAATGCACTGCGGACACATATAGTCAATACATTTTTTTAATGAAATGTTGCTGAGTTATAAATCTGCGAGAACTTTTGTTGCCAGCTACACCTGCATTAGCAAATAACAATCGGCCCTTTTTAGGACCACACATTTATAAAAAACAAAGTATAATCTGCACTGTGTCTAATCGATTAAAATTAATTAAACAAGTTAAGTTATTTCAATGGTAAAACGTATGTTTTGTTGTCATAGTATTTATTTTAGTCAACATGTTTATACTATTTATTTAAATTAAATAATATAAAATACATCGTTTAACATTTCTAACAATGTAGCTACTACCTTAAAACTGCTCGATTAAAATAAATGTTAAAACAGCCCTACGCTTTATCATTTAAATAATACTACATAACCTATACAAGTGATAAAATAAATCAAAACAGTTGTGTTAAGTATATTACCACTTATTTTGTATATGGAATAGTATGGCAGTGTGGTATGTATTCATTCTAATGAGAGATACTTATATCAGATATTAATTGTTTGTGAAAAAGTACATTTTTGTTACATTATTTTGCACAATTGATCTTACTATCCACATTTCTCATTGGAATGGTTGTATATATCTATATAATTATACAATTTGATGAAGTAAAAATGAATTGTAAATTATAGCTGTTATTAATTGAGTTTTATTTTCAATTATCAATTGTAGTTTTTTAGCTTATAGACAAAAACGTACGGCTGAATAACTCCGTTATTTTTTAACTGATTTATATGATTCAAAAACCATTTTAAGTAGTTTTTTGAGTATTATAAAGCCGGTACACACATGTATGTTTTTATTTTTAGTATAGTTGCTATGGCAACCAACTTTAATTTTTTAAATACATTTTTTATTTATTTATTTTATTTTTTTTAATCTTTATGATATTCTTGTCATGTAAATTAATAATATACTTATATAACAAAATTTTCTTATAAATTTAAAAACAGTTATTTTTTAATATTTAAAATGATTGTAATTGAATAGTTGGCATTGAAAATAAATAATATTTGCTTTTTTGGGTGTTTTTATGTTATTAAGCATAACATAGTAACATAAAAATTGACGTATTTAAAATTAAAAAAAAAAATATACATATATATACATATTTTTTTTTTAAATTTTATAAACGTTATTTTTTAAATTACTATATTATGCATAATAACATAAAAACACTCAAAAAAATAAATATTAGTTATTTTTAATGCCAACTATTCAATTACGATCATTTTAAATAAAAACAAATATTATGTTTTTAAAATTTATCAAAATTTTTTGTTATAAAACTATATTATTATTTAATATTAAGAATATCATGAAGATTCCAAAAAATAAAATAAAAAATGTATGTTACCATTTAAAAAAAAGTTAGTTGTCATAGTAACTTTACTAAAAATTAAAAAAAAAACATGTGTAGACCTGCCTTCATAATACTCAAAAAATTATTTAAAATAGTTTTTGAATTATATAAATTGGTTAAAAAATAACAAAGTTATTCAGTCGTACGTTTTTTGTCTAACACCCTGTATATGAATGAAATGAGATTAGAGAGAAAAGTATGTAGAATCATTTTTTTTATTAAACTTTATAATCTTTATAATATCTAAGGAACAAATTCAACGCCAAATTTTTCTTTGTACTCTTTTAATCTTGTTTCCATTTCTATTCTTTTTGTTATTGATTCTACATTTAAGATTTCTATTTCTTTGAGAAGCTTATTTTTTTGTAATTTAAATAGTTCAATCTCTGATTCAAGTTTTGTTTTTTTAATTTTCAAATCAATTTCAAATAATTGTGTTTTTTGCGTTTTATTTTCTGCAACGTAATCTTCTTTTCTTATCATTTTCCTTTTTTTAGCTTGAGTTACAGTGCTAATTTCTTCATATAAATCTTTTACAGTTCTTCGTTTTGTTGTTGCTTTTTGGTTTTCTATATAGAAATTATCCGTTTTAAAAATATTTGTTTAATTGTAAATATATCTTATAAACTGATATTTTTTTAATGTATTACTTTATTGGAGACCAGTTTATTATAAAATAAAAGAGTAAATTGAAAACAAGTTATTATTAAAAAATTTAAATTTTAGTATAATTTTTATTTTATTTATTGAAATGTAATTTGTTTATAAATAATTGGTCATACAAGGCATACTGGCGAGGTTGACCCTTGGTTGCTGTAATCGTTAGATTGAACTTGAATAAGTTATAAATTCATTTCATAATTTGCTTATGTTTATTAATAAGTTATATAAGTTTGAAAGTTTTGTCAAATTATAAGTCTCTTTCAATCTACAATTTGGACAGTTTACAAAATAAAATATTTTTCATTCAATATTTTATGCACAGTAATTTGTTTATGTATTTAGTTTGAACGATTTGCCAACTGTTTAAATCGTAGGTTGAAATAGACATAATTTATAATTTTATTACAGTATTTTATTTAACATTATATTTTTTATATATCTTATAATTTTAGATTTTCATTTATATAAACCACCGCAGAAAAAGTTTTTTGATATTTATGCTTTAAACTTTATTTTTGATTTTTATTTTAAATTAACAACTGCATATCCGATTAAGTATAAATTTTAAAAATATTGTTTAAAATTATACAAACCTGTTGCTATTTCCTCATATATTTCAGGTTCAGGTTGAGTATATATAATTTCATCTTCTACTTGATTGGCAACTTCTGCGTTTTCTGCAATATATGCATTAATATTTGAATTAATTGGAACTTCTGCAAATTTATTGAGTTCAGTAATTAGAGTGTTACACTGTTTCACTTTATAATATAAAACATATAAGATTGGAAAAATTTCAAAATAGTCATATATAAGCTGCTTACCATGATAATATGATGCACTTGAATCATATATATTTTGCAGCGGCTTAAATTGACCTTTTAGTGCAGCAAGAATTTTTTCTTCAGCTGGCTGAAGTATTGCTGAGTTGGAAGGTCCAGCACCGCCACCAGTTTTATATAATTCAATCTACATAAAAGTTTGATTTAAAAATAATTTTATTTCTACACTCACTATAAATTACTTTTTCGTTTGCGTTTTTTTTTTTAATTCTTCGTTTTATATTTTCATATAAATTTTTAAGCTGTTGGGGAAGCCTTGGAGTCTCTACATTTATCAAATTGTATTCTGATGTAATCTTTTTCCAAGCTTCTTGCTTTTGCTTATTATTTACACCATCTGTTACTTTATTTTCTATTATATTTTTATATTGCAATGTAATATCTAATAAACAATCCTTTTCTTCATCATTGAAATGTTTTCCTTTTTGGTCAACTTTGGTCGGCTCCATAATTAAATATAATAAAAATTGTTATTATTGTATGTTATATTATTTATTTTGACAATTAAATTTCAAATGAATGTGTCAATCGCTTCGGATAACACCGCGCATACATCGTAGAACATCGGGATTGCGTCGGTGCAAACACTCGGTCGCGACGGGCCGTCAAAAAACAATCGGTTTAAATCGACCGTTTTAACCAGAGGATTGGTGCAACCCAGCAAAAAATATTATTGAATATAATAAATGGTATAACCTAATAAACACAAAACAAATTAAAACGTTACATCTGAATTTAATTCAATTAATTTGCAATCAAGACATCCCCAACAGTTGAAAAACATATTAAAATTACATACTGAAAATATATATAAAAATATAAAATTTGAGGTAAATGAGTGATAATAACTTAAAATTAAAATAAATAATAATTAAAAACCAAAATTAAAAAAAAAAGTTTTATTTTGCCTGGTATCGAACCGGGGACCTTCCGTATGATAAGCGGGTATGAACCCACTACACCACGAAACAAGCAACTTTATAAAAATAAAATAACGGACCGTTCGGACCGACCGATGTTGGTGCAACCCAGCATTAGTGTTTGAAATGTGCGGAAAATCATGCCACGCATGAATGTACTAAACCCCGCGACAGCGAAGCGAAATGTGTAAATTGCGGCGGCTCTCATCCGGCAAATTCCATTACCTGCCCGGTCTACCTGAAGAAAATCAAAGCAATTGAGGAACGACGAAACAAACAAAGCAATAGAATTACATCGCCCCCGGGAAGGACAACGTTCGCCCAGCAGCGGAGAGGTACCGAACGCGCAACCGCCCGCGCGCATCCAGCTAGCATGGGTACCGAACGCGCATACATTGCCGCGCAACCTCCAACACGGAACGCTTGGGCCGAGAGAAGCGAGCCGCAACCAAGCAGCTCCCGCCAGACGCAGAATAATTCACCAACACTGCCGATTAATACCCCGTTCGGCGAATTAGTTGAACAAATCAATATATTAAATACTAAAGTAGATGTCGTAAAAATGCTGAACATGATTACGGAATTAAATAAGCAATTAGATTTGTGTACTACCGAATCTCAAAAATTTCAAGTAATGCTATTATGCATATCGAGCATTAAGCCGTAATCATGTTCAGCATTTACGAATGGAACGCAAACAGTATTTCCAATAAAGTGGGCGAGGTTGTTGAATTTCTCAACAGATCGGCGGCCGACATCTTAATTATCTGCGAGACCAAACTAGATGAAGAGGTCAAACTTAATATCAGAGGGTATAACGTAGAAAGGAAAGATCGCAATATTGCGGGGGGTGGGGTCGCCGTCCTGTTGAGAAATTCAATCAATTATACGCGTATTAATGGAATTGTTAGTAACATTGAGCACATTGCGGTCAGATTGGAAGACGGTTTGACTATTATCGGTGCTTACAATCGACCAAGCAACAGGATATCAGACGACGATATTCTGAACATGCTAGACTGCGGAAATAAGGTACTAGTTGTTGGTGACTTTAATGCTCGCCATCATTCCTGGAACTGCCATTTAAATAACCCCAATGGCAATCATCTGTATCATTTGTCACTTGCTAATAATTTCACCATTCAGTACACTCATTCTCACACTCACTACCCGACTAACGGAATGACGCCGACAACGATTGACATTGTAATTAACAAGAACGTGACCGACATTGTAGACTTAAAGACCGTGGACGAACTTAGTTCGGACCACACTCTAGTGACATTTAAATTGACAAAGACAATAAATAGACAGAGACGAATAATATACAGACCCGACTATATAAATGCCGACTGGCCATTATATAGAAGGATATTAGACAGAAACGTGACAATAGACAGACATATTGATACACCTGAAAACATTGATTTTCAGGTGGAAACAATGACAAGCATTATTAAAAATGCTATTAAACGGACAGTTAAATTCAAAAAGACGGACATTTATAAAGACCACCTCCCACAGGTCGTACTGGATAAAATCCAGATACGAAACAGGACTAGGAAACTGTGGCAGAGGACTGGGAATGTGACAGAAAAATATAATATGACTGCTTTAACTAACGAAATAAGACGAGACATTAAAGCCTACAGAGACAAGACATGGAAAGATAAAATTGAGAGACTTTCACATAAGGACAATTCAATTTGGCCTTTTGTGAAGTCAATCAAGAAAAAATCTTTCACTATACCGACATTGACAAGTGTAGACGGTATGCATACCGCCTGCACAGACGATGACAAAACGGACATGATAGGGGACACGTTAGAAGAAGCACATCTTCTAGACGCTAACCTGACTAACGAACAAAATGACGTTACTGCCTGTGTGGAACGCTTTCTAACCGGTTACGAACAAACGCGTGACATTGGACACCATTTTACGAACCCGAAAGAGGTATATGACGTAATTAGAAAGCTTCCACCACTAAAAGCAGCGGGACATGACGGACTACAAAACATCGCGTTAAAACATCTGTCCCGTAAAGTCTTAGTTCAACTTCATTATATCATTAACGCAATCATCAAAGTGGGCTATTATCCAAAGTCTTGGAAACTAGCCCACATCATCCCCATCAAAAAGGCTTTACAAAAACCGACGTCACCCGACTCCTATCGACCGATATCATTACTGACAACTTTAAGTAAAGTGACTGAAAAGATAATTATGACACGACTTGACAAATTTGAAACTGACAATAAAATGACAACCGACTGCCAATTCGGATTCCGAAGCGGACATGGGACGGTTCATCAATTGACAAGGATTGTTAATGACATTACAGTCAATTTTAACAAGGACAAGGTCACCGACATGATACTCCTCGATGCTAAAAAAGCATTCGATCGAGTATGGACTGACGGACTGATCTACAAAATGATACAAAACAAGTACCCCCCATACATTATTAAAATCATTCATAATTATCTCATCAATAGGCAGTTCCAGATAAAAATAAATGATTCATTGTCCCCTTTAAAAGACGTTAAAGCTGGTGTCCCTCAGGGATCTATTTTAGGGCCAAAGCTCTTCAATATATACCTGAATGACATACCCACCCTTGAGCATACAAATCTAGCTTTGTACGCCGACGACACTGCAATATATTCAGACTCGTTCTATGCCATAGCTGCACAGAAGCAGAATCAAATTCATTTAAACATCCTTCATACATTTTTCCAACACTGGAAAATTATCATAAATCCGGCCAAGTCGGAAAGAATCACTTTTACTCGGAAATTCACTAACATCAAGACATTTACACCGACGACTTACAACCATCAAGTCATTCCGACAAAATCACACGTTAAGTATCTGGGAATCCATTTGGATACCAGACTTAACTTTCACCAACATTTATCATACATAATTCACAAGACAAATCAAGCCATTAGACAGATATACCCCTTCATTAACAAAAATAGCTTTTTGTCGTCCTCAACGAAAATTCATTTATATAAAACAATCATCAGACCATCACTCACTTACGCTGCTCCTGTGTGGTGCGGCATAGGACAAACAAATCTGAATAAATTACAAGTTATGCAGAACAAATGTCTTAGGCTAGCTCTAAAAAGGGATAGGTATGTGCGCATCAGGGATCTGCATGTGGACGCTGCTGTTCCATTAATCAGGGAATATATTGAAGAAACTTCTAATAATTTCTACCGCTTTAAAGTACTTAACGACTTAACTTAACAGCCATCAGGAATCACAACAGACCTTTCCGCATAAAACACAGATTAGTCTACCAAAGTCTACCGATCTTCAATCTGGCCGATTAGTTTATTTTTTTCTGTTTTGTTTATTTTTCTCATTCTCATATTTTACTCATTCACCTACATTATCATGATTTTTTGTATTATTTCTTGTATATTTGTATATATTGTATATATTCTATGTATGTGTATGTTAACTTTTTAATAAAAAGTGAAAATATTTGTGCAACAAGTCTAACCTCTGCACCAAGGGCTTGTTATTATAAATGATAATTTGTACAAAACATGTATACATATAAAGAATAAAAGGACTGAGTGAATGCATTGAATAAATAGATGAATGAAAGAACTGAATGAATGAATGAGCATTGCTAACATATTGAAAAATATTAAACCTAAACTGTAAATAAAATGAAAAACTAATATTTATTATGCATCTTCTTAGATAGGAAATAAATAATTATTGTATATATACACTAACAAAAATATTTTGTATAACTAACATTTAATTTTGAATAAAGATTTATTTAATTTGGAAATTTGGAATTTGGTTCTCGTCCGATCACCGAAGTTAAGCAACGTCGGGCGCGGTCAGTACTTGGATGGGTGACCGCTTGGGAACACCGCGTGCCGTTGCCCTCTTTTTGTTGTTGTTTTTCGATCGGGGTTCGTACGTTAACCTGATCATCCAATTCACACAGTAAACCATATACTTATTATTATTTTTGCCTGTTTTGTACATATTTACAAATGTAATTATTTATGTTATTATAAGCCACTTGTACCGTCCTAGCAATGTATTGAATATCCAAATAAATTAAAAAAAAACGTTATCTATCCTTCGATTTTTGTCACTTTATAATATTATTTAATATTATTCGCACGTTCCTGTCGAACTAGGCGTCGTCCCGTGTGTACAAAAACACACGCAGGCTATGGATCATCGATGCATTTATTTAATAAATGTCATGTCACATTTGACGTATGTAATGAGCCGACATGGCGTGTTGCGATCATCATAATAGAAACAACGAACAATATACCTACTATGCGTTAAAATGCGAAAGGGCTTGCGTTAGAAAACGAGCATGATGTTTACAGAGCACAAAAAAAATCAATGAATAGCTTTATTTTTTCAAATTAGACAGAACTAAGATGAAAATAATTTTTTTTTTTTTTTTGTTAATTTTGACGACATCTTTTTAATTTTGATAAATTCTTACTTGTGAATTAAATAAACAACAAACCGCACTTTTGTAGAAAGAAGAAACAAATTATAACACTGCTATAATATGTAATACTTGTTTATAGGTGAGCGAAGCGAAAACGTGTGTACACCAACGATGCCCGATGTCGACTGGCTGCAGCGCGTGTGCTGTTGTCTGTTCGTTGTCTGTGGGTGGGGAAAGCGCTCGGGTGAGAGCCGAGCCGAGCCGAGCCGGACTAAAACGACAGAGATATACGGGCGTGCCGTCGAGCGGTAGTGTCGGCCTAGTCCAGCCGTTTACACGCTTGGTCTGAACATGACAAGCAACGGTGGGTCGTGTCTTGGAGCGGGTACTTCCGCGCGACCTCGGCTGTCTAGATAACGACTAAAATTTGCGGCAACGGCCATACCACGTTGAACACACCGGTTCTCGTCCCGCCCAAATCAAGTCGCCCGCTGGTGTGAGATAATTATTTGACAAGTGTCAGTAAATTAATTAAAATATTATTGGAAATAAGCGAATTTAAAATAAAATTATAGTGAAAATCAATAGTGAAATTAAAAAGGAAGCAGTAGTTGGTGTTTGTGGCCCTGAGGGAGGCCGGAGGCCCTCAGAAGAAGATTTTGAAATTTTTTCCGAGAAACGTCAAAATTAATTTGTCAAATTTTTAATTAATAAATTAATTAATTTGTGGACTATTTCAAACTCTAAATTGGATAGTGATAGTGCAAGTGTGATGAAATCATCTGAAGCAGACACAGGAAAGGCCCCTGAGGCAGCGACAAGCAGACCTAATACATTAAAACGTAAGCTACCTGTCGTACCTGATAAGTCAAATGCAAAAAGGAGTGTGGAAGTACCCACTCGTAACCGATTTGAGGTGCTTACTCCGATGAGCATCGATGATGATGTGGTTGTAAGTAATACTTCCGCTCCTGCTTTATCAGTCAGCCAAAATGTTAGCGATTCTTTAGACCCTAAATTAGTAAAATCATCAAAATTAATCAAGCCGCCGCCTATAGTACTGCATACGGAGCTTGATAATATGAAAGATCTTTTTGGCTTTATCAAGAAAAATATAAATGAAAATTTTTTTGTTAAACACGGTTATAAAAATCGTGTTTCGATACAGACAAGCTCTGTATCAGACTATAGGCTGCTAACAGAGGCTTTCAAGGTTGAGGAACTGGAGTTCCATACCTTTACACAAAAAGAAAACAAAACTCACAGTTTTGTAATGTATGGACTCCAGGTGAACCTCACACCTGACGAAATAATTTCAGAGTTTCTTGAATTCTATCAAATCAAAATTTTAAAGTGCTCTAAAATGACAGAAACTAAATTTCCTATTTATATTTTGACCACCTCCAAACAAATTACAGTTAAAAAACTGACTGAAAAAGTCAGGTATATTTATCATACCATTGTCAGGTTCGACAGGTATGTGAACAAAAAAATTATTAGTCAGTGTCATCGCTGCCAAGAGTGGGGCCATGCCACTACTAACTGTTTTTCGAGCCCAAAATGCTTGAAGTGTGCGGGAGCTCATCTTACTCACACTTGCACTAAAATTCGAGAAGATGCTGCTTTATGCGCAAATTGTAGAGGAAGTCATCCGGCAAACTCCATCAACTGTCCGGTGTACCTAAAAAAGCTGCAGGGAATGCAGAAGGCTAGAGGGCCTAAATACACACCAACAGTAGGACGCATACCACCTACTAGGTATGTTGATGCTCCACTGCCTGCTGTGAACGCCTGGACGCAGAGAAGAGGACAGCAAAGTCCATTTATGCTGAGCCAGGTGGGACAACAAAGCAGCCAGCAGACCCATCAACAGCAACAACAATCTCAGCAGCAGCAGCAGCAGCAACAGCAGCAGCAGCAGCAACAGCAGCAGCAGCAACAACAACGGCAGCGTTCATCTTATCCTAATAATTTTATTTTAGCTGATAACGATTACAATAATGTTATGAACGAGATCAATAGGTTGAAGGGTATGGTGGACCTTTCAAAAATGTTTAGTCTCCTACGAGACATGAACGATAGGCTTGAGGGCTGTCGCTCTGAAGCTGAAAAGTTTCAAACTCTAATATCTTTCATGTCTCAATTAGACTGAAATGGCAGGCAGACTAAACATTTTTGAATGGAATTCAAATAGTGTAAAATCAAAAATTGGCGAACTTATAGAGTTTCTCGCAAGATCGGATGTTGACATTTTGATCATAACGGAAACCAAATTAGATCCCACTGTTAAGTTCAATGTGAAGGGGTACCGCATTGAGCGACAAGACCGAAATATAGCCGGTGGTGGGGTCGCCGTTCTTGTGAGAAACTCTATAAGTTACATGCGAATAGATTGCGTCAGCAATCTTGAGCATGTTGCCATTAGATTGGAGGATGGCATGACACTGGTGGGTGTTTATTGCCGTCCAAATTTTCAGTTTGGGGAGGACGATGTCCTAAACCTACTCGACAAGGGGAATAGAGTTCTCCTTGTCGGGCCAGGTACCTGGAATTGTCACCGAAACAACACCAATGGCACATGTCTCTATAACATGTCCATTGCACACAACTTACACATTATGTATCCACCTTCCCACACTCACTACCCATCGAATGGAATGACACCGACAACTATAGATTTGGCAATAAACAAAAACGTAACTAACGTGACGGACCTTAAGACATTGGACGAATTGAGTTCGGACCACACACTTATTACATGTACACTGCATAACACTATCAACAGACCAAGACAGATTGTCCGGAGACCTGATTACAAGAGTGCAAATTGGTTGCTCTTTAGGAGGCTCCTGGACAGAGACATTATCATTAACAGAAACATAAATACCCCCAAAGACATTGACAGATATGTTGAAAATTTGACAAACATTTTACAAAACGCCATTAAAAAGAGCGTTAAATTTAAAACGATTGACCTTTTGGCAGACCGACTACCACAAAATATTGTGGACAAAATTCAATCCCGTAACAGGGTTCGAAAAATTTGGCAAAGGACAGGAGACAGGACCGAAAAAGACAATATGACTGAATTAAATAGACAGATTAAATTTGACATCAAGGAATTTCGAAACAAATCCTGGAACAACAAAATTGAAAGATTTTCGCACAGGGACAACTCAGTTTGGGCCCTGGTAAAGTCAATCAAACGAAAAACTGTGACAATACCGACGTTGACAAGTGAAGACGGTGTTACTACCGCCTTCACTGACGTTGACAAAGCAGAAATGCTGGGGGCGACTTTAGAAAAAGTACATGTTTTAGGCGAAGACGAAACTGACGACCAAAAACAAATTACTGCAGGCGTGGAGCGTTTTCTATCAGAGTATCGACCTCTTCGAGAAACTATGTTTTTAACAAGTCCGAAAGAAGTTCGAGAAACGATAAGAAAACTTCCTCCACTTAAAGCAGCAGGACAAACGGAATACAAAATATCATTTTAAAACACATTACACGCAAGACAGTAGTGCAACTGCACTACATTATAAATGGGGTCATCACTTTGGGTTACTTTCCAAAATCTTGGAAAGTCGCTCAAGTGATGCCCATCCATAAACCTGGACAGACAGCCACATCACCCGACTCATATCGTCCAATTTCTTAACTTACTACGTTAAGTAAAGTGACGGAGAAAATTTTAATGATAAGAGTAGATTCATTCGATTTGGACAATCAAGTGACGACCGACCATCAATTTGGATTCAGAAGTGGACACGGGACGGTTCAGCTAATTGCTCGAATTGTCAACGACATTAAAATCAATTATAATAAAGATAAAGTAACTGACATGGTCCTGCTCGACGTCAAAAAAGCATTTGACCGAGTTTGGACCGACGGACTGATCCATAAGATGATCTCACTACACTATCCACAATACCTTATCAAACTTATACACAATTATTTAAACGGTAGACATTTCCAGGTACGGGTGAATGACACTCTGTCCTCCCTCAAAAATATTGGTGCTGGTGTACCGAAGGTTCTATTTTGGCTCCAAAATTATATAATTTGTACATTAACGACATGCCTGTCTTTGCAAAGACCAATCTAGCGTTATACGCAGATAACACGGCAATTTATTCAAGTTCGTTTTATGCAGTGGCCGCGCAAAAACAAAATCAAATTCATCTAAACACGCTGCACAAATTTTTTAAACATTGGAAAATTCAAATTAACGCTAAAAAGTCAGAACGCATTTTGTTTACACGTAAATTCACGAATATCAAAACTTTTACACACACAAAGTTTGACCAAGACACGATACCAATAAAGCAGCATGTTAGGTATCTGGGAGTCCATCTGGACTCTAGGCTAAATTTCCAACAACAACTCACACACACTTTACACAAAACAAATCAGGCCATTAAACAAATTTATCCTTGTATCAACAAAAATAGCGCTCTTTCGGCTGAAACTAAAATTCACCTTTATAAAACAATTATTCGACCATCTTTAACCTACGCGGCACCAGTTTGGTGTTGCGTAGGTAAAACAAACTTGAATAAATTGCAAATTATGCAAAATAAGTGTCTGCGTATGGCTCTGCGCAAAGATAGGTATGTAAAAATCAGAGATTTGCACGAAGAAGCAAAAGTACCCCTCATTTCGGACCATATTATGGAAATTTCCCAAAAATTTTATAAATTTAAATTAGAAAACAATGCCCTTTTAACTGGGCTCACCAGCATCAGATACTTCAATGCACCATTCAGAATCAAACATAAACTGAGCTACCAGTGTCTGCCAATCTTCAATCAACGCGATTGAAACTGTTTTACCACCATACTTGTTAACTTTGTATATATTGTACAAAAAATGTAAATAGTAGGTTAGATTAGGTTTAGTTTTGTATATATTAGTGTAAATAGTTAGATTAGGGTATTTAGTTTTAAGTCTAAACAAAAAATTGTTATATATTAGTGCATTACGTGTTAAGGGGTCTTCTATTATTATTAATCATAATTTTTAAACAACTGTTTTTAAACCTGAGTGAAAGGAGTATGTATGAGTGTGTGAAAGAAGAATGACTCTGTGAGTGAATGTGAGATTAGTAACAAGTTTTTTATCAAAAATGTTTTTTAATTTTATAATGTATTGATTTTAATTATTGTAGTCTTGTAGATAAGAAATAGTTATTTAGTTTTAGATGTTTACACATTTGAATAATTTCTAATGCATTTAATTTATTATTTTTCAATAAAAAATTATTAAATTGGAAAAATTGGAAATTGGTTCTCGTCCGATCACCGAAGTTAAGCAACGTCGGGCGCGGTCAGTACTTGGATGGGTGACCGCTTGGGAACACCGCGTGCCGTTGCCCTCTTTTTTTTGTTGTTTTTCGATCGGGGTTCGTACGTTAACCTGATCATCCAATTCACACAGTAAACCATATACTTATTATTATTTTTGCCTGTTTTGTACATATTTACAAATGTAATTATTTATGTTATTATAAGCCACTTGTACCGTCCTAGCAATGTATTGAATATCCAAATATATAAAAAAAAAACGTTATCTATCCTTCGATTTTTGTCACTTTATAATATTATTTAATATTATTCGCACGTTCCTGTCGAACTAGGCGTCGTCCCGTGTGTACAAAAACACACGCAGGCTATGGATCATCGATGCATTTATTTAATAAATGTCATGTCACATTTGACGTATGTAATGAGCCGACATGGCGTGTTGCGATCATCATAATAGAAACAACGAACAATATACCTACTATGCGTTAAAATGCGAAAGGGCTTGCGTTAGAAAACGAGCATGATGTTTACAGAGCACAAAAAAAAAATCAATGAGTAGCTTTATTTTTTCAAATTAGACAGAACTAAGATGAAAATAAATTTTTATTTTTTTTGTTAATTTTGACGACATCTTTTTAATTTTGATAAATTCTTACTTGTGAATTAAATAAACAACAAACCGCACTTTTGTAGAAAGAAGAAACAAATTATAACACTGCTATAATATGTAATACTTGTTTATAGGTGAGCGAAGCGAAAACGTGTGTACACCAACGATGCCCGATGTCGACTGGCTGCAGCGCGTGTGCTGTTGTCTGTTCGTTGTCTGTGGGTGGGGAAAGCGCTCGGGTGAGAGCCGAGCCGAGCCGGACTAGAACGACAGAGATATACGGGCGTGCCGTCGAGCGGTAGTGTCGGCCTAGTCCAGCCGTTTACACGCTTGGTCTGAACATGACAAGCAACGGTGGGTCGTGTCTTGGAGCGGGTACTTCCGCGCGACCTCGGCTGTCTAGATAACGACTAAAATTTGCGGCAACGGCCATACCACGTTGAACACACCGGTTCTCGTCCCAGTCACGTCTGAACTCTCACAAAGTACAGACGTCTTTCCAAACCATAGCGCGCTCCAAGCAAACCTCTTTTTATTTGAATCATTTTTATTTCGTACATTCTTTAAAACCAGTTTATTATTTTTCATTGTTTTATGTAAATCGTGAGTGTCCTTGTGACGTTTCAACACCTGGCACTGGTCCACCGGATCAGCCATGCCACCAATCATTAAGGTGAAACAACGCGTTTCACTAAAACGCAAGAACTTCACCCCGTATGAAGCTACAACCAGCAAGGTGCAGGTGCCTCTAAGTAACAGGTACCAAGTGCTACAAATAGAAGATCCACATACCAGTATGCAAGTGGAAAATGTGCCTGTGGAAGAAGTACAAGCAGAACAAACTGCTTCAACAAATAATAATAAATCAAATGAACAAAAAATGCCACCAATAATCGTGCATTCCGACCTCGAGAACTATAAAAATTTTGCCGATTCAATAAAGGAGAAGTGCAAAAAACCATTTTATTTAAAATTCCTCGCTGAGAGAATAAATATTTTTACAAATAGCGAGGAAGATTACAATAACGTAAAAGAATTACTCAACAGTAATCTCATTGAATGGCATTCATTCACGGCGAAAAGTGCAAAAACGCACACATTTGTATTACATGGAATACAAATAGAACTCACGGCAGAAGAAGTGAAACAAGAACTAAATTCCTTAAAAATAAATGTGGTATCGTGTACACTTTTAAAAAATACAAAATTCCCTATCTTTATTGTCACTACAAACGACAAAGTTTATTTAAAAGATCTACAGACTAACATAAAAATAGTCTATCACACCCGTGTTACGTGGGAGCGATATGTCAACAAAAAACACATATCACAGTGTCACCGGTGCCAAGAATGGGGGCACGCAACAAGCAACTGCCAAGTTAATTTTAAATGCTTGAAATGTGCAGGCGAACACGCTACACACGCATGTACAAAACCCATAACCAGTCCCGCAAAATGCATAAACTGCGACGGAGACCACCCGGCCAACTCTATAAATTGCCCCGTATACATCAAGAAGTTACGAGCTATGGAACAACGACGCGGGACAACACACAATGAACGCGACCCTCGCGCAGTGACGCGCGGACCCATCCAATATGCGGCCCAGGCCCCGGCGCGCTACTACGAGCCGGCTCCCGCGCCGACGGAGAACGCGTGGAATAGGAATGCTGCCACGCGCCAGACTACTGCTGCTGCTGCCACGCGCCCGACTACCGCACACAACAACGCTCCAGTGGCGGAACAAGAGGGGACATTCTTCCAATTTATGGACGAAATTAATAAATTAAATTCACTTGTTGATGTTCCAAAAATGTTAAGTTTATTGAAACAGATGAATGCTAAATTATCTCACTGCAGAACTGATGCAGAACGATTCCAAACAATGATACAGTTCTTCAGTGAGATAAAATGAATAATTACAATCAATTAAATAATAAACTTGATATTTATGAATGGAACGCCAACAGTGTAAAAGGAAAGGTAGGTGAATTAATTGAGTTTCTAAATAGAACGGCGGTCGATATATTAATCATCTGCGAAACAAAATTAGACGCAAATTGTAATTTAAATATTCGCGGATATAAATGCGAAAGATCAGACCGCACAATCGCAGCTGGGGGGGTCGCCGTTCTTATTAGAAACGAAATTAATTTCACCCGCATTGTTTGTAACACGCGCATAGAGCATGTTGCACTAAGATTGGAAGATGGAATGACTCTGGTAGGTGTATATAATAGCCCCACATATAACTTTGAGGACATGGATGTACTCAATATGACTGATCTAGGTAACAAGGTACTCATTACTGGCGACTTTAATGCCAGACACGAGACCTGGAATTGTCATCGCAATAACCCCAATGGCACTAGACTCTATAACCTATCCCTTGCTCATAATTTTAGTATCATTTGCTACGCCCTTTTAAGCCCTTTGATGGTGATAAAGGCTACCCAGCTAAGTTCAGTGAAGAGGGGGGGATTCACACAAAACAGTTCAATTACGGTTAAACAAAATGATTCGAATAAGAAAAGAAAACAAATGAAGAGTATAAAACTTAAAAAAAAAGCAAAATTTAAGACTCACCTGATATGATCCTTAAATAAATTCCAACTAATATAACGGGCTACAATTGCTTAAGAATACTCGTTCTATTTCTCTCTCTCTTCTTGATTATCAGCTGTATAAGCAATACTACTGCTGAAAGGAAAAGTTTTAGGGAGGGAACAAGAGGGGGTATGGAAAATGCCAACGTCCCCAGATTGAACAATAAAGTTTAATATTGCGTAATAAAAAAAAAAATGAAATTAAAGCACATAAAATAAGAATAAATAATTAGTCATATCGTATCGTAATAACACAAACACACACCAGTCATACCAATTACTTAAATTATAACAATAAACAGGAGTTCTCTTGATAACATAAACAAAATTATATATATAATGTTAGGGAAAGAGACTATATCAAAATCAAGTCCACGTGGTGGTTTCAGGGTAATATGATGTTGAACTTCTCCCAGGTTGATGACAATATAAAGGTGGTAATCATTAACTTGCACGTTGTTATTGCTGATTTTAATTTGGAGGACTTCTCCAACTCGATACTTGGGCGTCTCAAAATAACACGAGGTTTAAACATTTACTCTGCCGAGTATTAAATGTTATTCTAATTGCCATGTGGCATATGTGTAAGAATTGCAACTCAATTCTAGTATGCAATATAATTATTAACACATGGGGTCTGCCAGGACCTGAAAAGCAATTAAAGGGAGGGTCGGGTAATGAAAATGATGGCATGGATAATAAAATAAAATAAAAACTTACCAGGGACAGCGATGCACAATAGAATTAAGCATGTACTTAAAAATTACTCGGTGAGATCGTTATAGTTTCAATGATCCGTTGATTAACAAAAACGAGTATTATAACGACTCTATATCCGCAAGTATGCGATCTCCGTCCAACGGAGGTTCACCGGTAAAAGGATGGAATTAGGGTCCTTGAGAGACCTACTTAAGAATTAATTCTATTGCGCATGGCCTTACCAAAGCAAGAAAAATAAAAGGACTTAAGGTAAAAGGGGGAGAATAAATAAGGACAGAAGGTCAATATTCAAATCATAATACACAAAACTACACAACAATTAACCAACCGCAATTAGCTAGACTATAATTAAACCGTGACTTAACATTAAGATTCAAATTAAAATTTACCCGCGTTATACGTGAAACAAGGAACATTGGCAACACTGTAATTGCCGGTAACCGATCCTGTAAAAGTGAAGTATGTGACAATAGTGACGAAATATACAATACTGGAATTAAAGGAATATACATTAAATGGTAAGTCCAGTAATTAATTAATTAGTAAATTAGTTAATCAATTCATGAACGAAAACCCCGACTATATATAATAAATAAGTTTACTGATTGTCTCAAACTTTTAGGTTAGTCAACTGTCAGATGCCTGTGTATTACCAGTAATTAGTTAAAAGCCAGAAAACCCATAATTGGGAATGGGCAGGGATGAGGAAATATGGAAAGGATTATAATTCATAGAGGCATTGCGTATACAGCCTCAGGAGCAACCATAACCGTAAGTAAATTTCTTATATCGTTATCAACAACGCTCAATTTGATTATAGTGGATATTTTGCTTAATTTTTAATTACTCTTCATTTGTTATACTTAATTCTATATTATTAAACCTTAACCAATAATTTTTGACTGATATAACAAGTCACAAAAAAAATTAATTTACAGAAAATAATAATTAAACACAAAAATAATTGTTTCAGCTGAACCCAACATCGGACAGCAACCCAAACAACATCGAACCAAGGTGGGCAACATACAAGGAACTCCAGTTATAAAGCTAAGTATTAATAATTATTTTAAACGGTTGGTTTACATAAAATATTCTGTGTTTTAGGTGTGACTGGAAATCGACCCGTAACAACTTCCCCGTTCCCCAAAAAAAAGAAATCAACGATTACTTTTTACTATACTTATAGTATGTAACTTTTACGTAAACAAAATTACCAAAGAAATAAATATAATTGATTCTGGATAACCATTAAGATAAAACTAACTAACTAAACAAATATACTAATAAAATTAAATAACTAACAAAACTACACAAATCCTAGATATTGTAGACTCTAATTCCTTAATCCATATCGTAGCTACCTTTCAAAAGTTTCAAGTCTTGGACATGCCAATTTCCCTTAGATCTACCCAAATCATCTTCCAACTCATATACATTTATGCCGTACTTGTTTTTAACTCGATAAGGCCCTGAATACTTTCCCCCTAACTTAGCGTTGAATGATTTGCTAGCGTCAGACAACTTATACTCTCTCTTCCACACCTTGTCCCCAACGCATAATTGTACTTCCCTTCTACGCAAATTGTACCTATCCCTACTTTTTGCTTGTGATTGTTGCAACTTTACTTTTATAACTTCTCTCAATTTTTTTAGCACATCACTTTTATCAGGTTTATCTGGCCTATCCCTGGTCTCTGTGGCGATACGATATTTGACCCTTTTCTCGTCATACTCGTAACCATTTATAACCATTTCTGTACCAAAATTAACACTGTAGGGAGTCTTCCCAGTTATTTCGTGTTGGGCAGTTCGTATAGCACAACCCAACTTAAATAAATTCGTATCCCATTTACGTTGGTCCTCTTTGATGTAGGATGCTAACATGGTTTTTAAAACTCGGTTGACGCGCTCGCAAGGGTTAGCTTGTGGGTGGTAAACAGCGTTATATATAACGTGTATACCATATTCTTGCATGAGTTTAGCAAACTCTCTACTCTTATATTGGACGCCATTGTCCGTGATTAAAATTTCTGGCACACCAAACAACAAAAACACACTATCCTCAAGCACACGACATACATTCTGAGTGGTTGCCTTCCTTAAAGGGAAGAATAACGCAAATTTACTGAGGTGGTCGGTGACCACCAGCACATAGGAATTGCCTTTAGAGCTTCTTGGAAATGGGCCAACCAAATCTGTGCTAATCATTTGCCAACACTGGGAAACCACTGGTCTACTTCCCATTAACCCTGCTGGCTTTTGTTGTTCAGGTTTTTGTTTAGCACAGGTATGGCAACCGTTCACGTACCTAGCCACATCGGTTTTTAGTTTAGGCCAATAAAACCTTGCGGATAACCTATGATAGGTTTTGTATATGCCCAGATGTCCCGCCGTAGGATCATCATGGTACGCTCTTAATAGTTCTTTGCGTTCTTCCTTAGGAACCACAACCTTCCACCAATCTCCCTCGTTATCTATCTCGCTTCCAATATTCTTTTCTACACACCGGTATAATTTACCATCAACCACTCTCCAACTCATATACTCCAAAGGTTTGGCTATCACCTTCTCACGCATTCCCAAATACCACTTATCCATCACCGTCACTACTGTACCGGCGGAAGCTGACATACTATTCACGGTTAGTTGACACAACGACTCGGGGATGGCTCTAGACAGGCAGTCTGGAACTACGTGGTCCTTACCTTTTCTATGTATAATATTAAAATTATACTGCTGCATACGCAGTGCCCATCGCCCTAATCGACCCTGCGGATCTTTCATATTGTCCAACCACACTAAGCTGTGGTGATCCGTAATTACAGTGAATTTAGCACCCTCCAAGTAGCAACGCAACTTCTCCACACTCCATATCACACTCAAGCATTCCTTTTCAGTTATGTGGAAAACCCTTTCACTCTTCGTTAGTGAGCGAGACAAATAACATATCACCCGTTCTTCGCCATCAAAGTTCTGTGTAAGGACGGCGCCTAACCCATAAGATCTGGCGTCGCACTGTAACGTGAAGGGATGATCAAAATTTGGACACGCTAAAATCGGGGGGCTCACTAACGACTCTTTCAAACTCATCAACGCATTTGCACAATCATTTGTCCATTCAAACTTCTGATTCTTTCTCAAAAGTCTCGTAAGAGGTTCAATTACATCTGAGTACTTGGGGATAAATTTTCGGTACCACAATGCCATGCCGATGACTCTCCGAACTTCTCGCACACACTTAGGGACTGGCATGTCCACAATGGCTTTTACCTTGTCTGGGTCAACGTTAAGACCGGCTCTGTTTACGATATAGCCTAGGTATTTCAGTTCGTCACGACAAAATACACATTTGTCCTTACTTAACGTTAATCCTGATTTTAGCAGCCGTGTAAAAACAATTTCGAGAATTTTCTTGTGTGTTTCGAAGTCCGGGGTTGTAATGATGACATCATCTAAATATGTAAATAAATAAGGTTCCAACTCTGCACCAAACACTTGGTCAATAAAGGACTGAAAAGTTGCTGGTGCTCCGCTTAAACCAAACGGCATGCGACAAAACTGAAACAAACCGCGACCAGGGATTGTAAATGCCGTCAGTTCTTTACTTTCCTCGGACATCGGAATTTGCCAGTAGGCGCTCTTTATGTCTAAACTCGACAAATACCGCGAATTGCCTAATTTTGTCAAGATAGAGTTGATGTAGGGAAGCGGATAGGCGCTCGGTTCCGAAACTGCATTTAGTTTTCGGTAATCAACACAAAACCGATAAGAGCCATCCTTCTTCGGCACTATTAAAATCGGTGAGCTCCACCCGCTCTTACTACGCTCTATCACACCCATCTCCAGCATTTTGCTGACCTCAGCATCGATGAGTTTCTGCATATATGGGCTGACAGGATAATACCTAGATTTTATTGGTGAGCTCTTTGTGATGATTCTATGTGCAATTCCCGTAGCACAGCCTAATTTTACCAACTCTATTTTGCCAAAATAGGACTTTACAATTTCTGACAATGCCGCTCGCTCATCTCCCGTCAAATCATCAGAATTTTTCAACGAATTTAATTCCAGCAACTTGTCTTTTTCTAACATATCGTGACTATTTCCGAAAACCCATTCCCCAGAACGTAAATTAGGGATAATATCCATTTGTACCCAGAAATTTACACCCAAAACTAACGAGTGGCGTAATTCCGGCACAACATACACATCAAAGATTCGCATTCTACTTTTCAGTTCTATCGGAACTTGAACTACTCCTATACACTGCATTTTTCCGTCATTTGCTACCGTACAATCAGTCATTCCAGGAGTCATTCTTACACCCAATGACTGCAACTTTTCCCAACCATTCATACCTAAAAATATCCCATTCGCACCTGAATCCAACAAACCCAGCAATGGCATCCCATAAACATTCACAGACATATACGGACATTCGTTATCGCCCGACTGACTCAATATAAAATCCAATATTAATTTTTTGGACGAATTGGCCTCTAAAGCTAACGGAGCCAGTTGGCCATTTATTGGCTCCGTCGACCATTTCCCTTGCACTTAGGGCAGTTAGGTCTAATATAACCTAAGTTACCGCATCCAAAACATTTTACTACTTTATCGTGGCAATCTCGGGCAAAATGGCCCTGTTTATTACAACGCCAACAAACAATTTCCGGTTTGTTAGTGACTGAAGATTTTGAAATTTTATCTCCTTCCTTTTGCTGAAAGGAAACTTTATTTCTAAACTGACTACTAAAATTTTGATGTGCCCCTTTATCTATGGTTTGACACCTGACACGGGTATGGCTGTTTCGCGGTACAAACCGACTACTACTACTACCACTACTATTTCCGGCTACCGAACCACTAAAACTATGATTTCGATTTCGTGACTGAGACCTGGCCCAATCGTCATCCTCAAAATCGTCATCGTCGACGTATTCACTTCTGCAATATATATCGCTCACAACTTTACCCCCTTTACTAACATATGATAAATCATGTTCAAGATTTAGTTTGGAATTACCTCGTGTAGGCGGGTTATAATCGGCTACCGAGGCTCTCGCTTCCTCAATTTTCCTACATAAGTGAATTAATTTCGACTCTGAGTCAATTTGTTCCAAAACTAGTTTGGACTGATACATTGGATGTAAGTTTTTGCGAATGATTTTTAGTCGCATTTCATTTGAAATTGGGCAAGTCATTCTTGTAAACAGGTTATTCATATAGGCAATGTAGATCCCAATGGACTCGTCGGAGCCTTGAGTTCTACTTTGTATCTGTTGCCAAAGCTTAGTGTTGTAATCATGAGGCAAAAATTCCTCTCGTAACCCTGCGCACAAACCGTCCCAGTCTTGCAATGTCTGTTTGTTTGCCCTAAACCAAATTAAGGCCCTACCTTTTAATAACTCTATGGCACTTTTAAACAAAAGTATCTTACTAATACCTCTTGCCTCGCTTAACTCCTCAACCCTTTCTAAAAAACCATTCAAGCTCTCATAGTTATGGTCGCCTGAAAAACTAATCTCCCACTTTCGCACATGTTCAAGAGTAAACAAGTCCCTGTTTGAATTACCTTGATCTGGTGTGCCGCTGCCTCCTGGTCCTGGGTCTGTAATTTCTGCCGAAGTTGAATAACGCTCCCTATGTGGGCTAGATATACTGCCACTCTGGTCTAAAATCGTTTGGTGTAGAACTACGTCAATTGGAACGTTCTCTTCTTGTTGACCTTGAAACTCCTCAATGCGATCCTGCAGCTCGCCATAACCTGTCAGGGCTCGTAGGGCAAGACTTGATTTTAGCTTTCGTTCCGCCTCTTCCAAGCATTTGCAACGGTCTAGCCGCCCCATGACATGCGCTAACTTACTTTCGATCTTCCTAGCCGCACTCATAGTTGCCCAACTTTCGCCTAGCCACTTTTCCACATCATCCAACTTTTCTCGACATGCGTCTAGGTCGACCGCAGCTTCTTCTTCCCACACACTTACAAACACCTTGCCCTCCTTTTCGAGCTTTATCACACCCCTTAAACATTTTGTCATCTCTTTGACGTTACCTTCATGTTTGATTCCCCTCACTGCTAATTCGTATTCAATCTCGTCTTTGACGAGTCTGTCTACTTCCATTTTCGACATTATCAAAATAATCTTGTTAAAAGTTGCGACACAAAAACAAATTTTTGTTCAATTCCTAAATATGACGTACTAGGTTTACCAGTTCAATCGACACCGAATATTTTATATAACACAGCACAATTATTTTTCCCTAAATGGCCCCACGTTGGGCTCCAAAAGTGCTACGCCCTTTTAAGCCCTTTGATGGTGATAAAGGCTACCCAGCTAAGTTCAGTGAAGAGGGGGGGATTCACACAAAACAGTTCAATTACGGTTAAACAAAATGATTCGAATAAGAAAAGAAAACAAATGAAGAGTATAAAACTTAAAAAAAAAGCAAAATTTAAGACTCACCTGATATGATCCTTAAATAAATTCCAACTAATATAACGGGCTCCAATTGCTTAAGAATACTCGTTCTATCTCTCTCTCTCTTCTTGATTATCAGCTGTATAAGCAATACTACTGCTGAAAGGAAAAGTTTTAGGGAGGGAACAAGAGGGGGTATGGAAAATGCCAACGTCCCCAGATTGAACAATAAAGTTTAATATTGCGTAATAAAAAAAAAATGAAATTAAAGCACATAAAATAAGAATAAATAATTAGTCATATCGTATCGTAATAACACAAACACACACCAGTCATACCAATTACTTAAATTATAACAATAAACAGGAGTTCTCTTGATAACATAAACAAAATTATATATATAATGTTAGGGAAAGAGACTATATCAAAATCAAGTCCACGTGGTGGTTTCAGGGTAATATGATGTTGAACTTCTCCCAGGTTGATGACAATATAAAGGTGGTAATCATTAACTTGCACGTTGTTATTGCTGATTTTAATTTGGAGGACTTCTCCAACTCGATACTTGGGCGTCTCAAAATAACACGAGGTTTAAACATTTACTCTGCCGTGTATTAAATGTTATTCTAATTGCCATGTGGCATATGTGTAAGAATTGCAACTCAATTCTAGTATGCAATATAATTATTAACACATGGGGTCTGCCAGGACCTGAAAAGCAATTAAAGGGAGGGTCGGGTAATGAAAATAATGGCATGGATAATAAAATAAAATAAAAACTTACCAGGGACAGCGATGCACAATAGAATTAAGCATGTACTTAAAAATTACTCGGTGAGATCGTTATAGTTTCAATGATCCGTTGATTAACAAAAACGAGTATTATAACGACTCTATATCCGCAAGTATGCGATCTCCGTCCAACGGAGGTTCACCGGTAAAAGGATGGAATTAGGGTCCTTGAGAGACCTACTTAAGAATTAATTCTATTGCGCATGGCCTTACCAAAGCAAGAAAAATAAAAGGACTTAAGGTAAAAGGGGGAGAATAAATAAGGACAGAAGGTCAATATTCAAATCATAATACACAAAACTACACAACAATTAACCAACCGCAATTAGCTAAACTATAATTAAACCGTGACTTAACATTAAGATTCAAATTAAAATTTACCCGCGTTATACGTGAAACAAGGAACATTGGCAACACTGTAATTGCCGGTAACCGATCCTGTAAAAGTGAAGTATGTGACAATAGTGACGAAATATACAATACTGGAATTAAAGGAATATACATTAAATGGTAAGTCCAGTAATTAATTAATTAGTAAATTAGTTAATCAATTCATGAACGAAAACCCCGACTATATATAATAAATAAGTTTACTGATTGTCTCAAACTTTTAGGTTAGTCAACTGTCAGATGCCTGTGTATTACCAGTAATTAGTTAAAAGCCAGAAAACCCATAATTGGGAATGGGCAGGGATGAGGAAATATGGAAAGGATTATAATTCATAGAGGCATTGCTTATACAGCCTCAGGAGCAACCATAACCGTAAGTAAATTTCTTATATCGTTATCAACAACGCTCAATTTGATTATAGTGGATATTTTGCTTAATTTTTAATTACTCTTCATTTGTTATACTTAATTCTATATTATTAAACCTTAACCAATAATTTTTGACTGATATAACAAGTCACAAAAAAAATAATTTACAGAAAATAATAATTAAACACCAAAAATAATTGTTTCAGCTGAACCCAACATCGGACAGCAACCCAAACAACATCGAACCAAGGTGGGCAACATACAAGGAACTCCAGTTATAAAGCTAAGTATTAATAATTATTTTAAACGGTTGGTTTACATAAAATATTCTGTGTTTTAGGTGTGACTGGAAATCGACCCGTAACACATTCACCCCCCTAATCATACTCATACTCATTACCCATCAAATGGCATGACCCCTACGACAATTGACATTACGTTAAATAAAAACGTGACTGACACAACAGACATGAAAACTGTTGACGAGCTTAGCTCAGACCACGTATTGACCTCTTTTGAAGTACATAACACAGTAAATAGACCTAGACAGATTAAATACAGACTAGACTACAAAACTGCCGACTGGACAAGTTTTAGACAGTTCATAGACAGAAACATTGTAATTAATAGACAGATAAATTGTGCAGATGATATCGACAAAGAAGTTGAATCTCTCACAAAGACAATTCAACGAGCCATCAGCAAGAGAATCAAATCAAAAAGGACAGACATGTTAAAAGACGACTTGCCACAGTACATTTTAGACAGAATACGTGTCAGAAATAGAACACGAAAACTGTGGCAACGAACTGGCGACATTGCACAAAAACATAATATGACAGAACTAACGCGACAAATAAAACGAGACATTAAAGAATATAGGGACATAACGTGGAACAGGAAAATTGCAAACCTGTCCCACAAAGACAATAGTATATGGACATTTGTTAATAGACTGAAAAAGAAGACGGTGACTATACCAACCCTCACGAGTGCTGACGGCATAACAACCGCCACCACAAATGAGGAAAAGGTAGACATGATTGGGGACTGTTTAGAACAAATACACGAACTTGAAGACAACGAGACTGACGAACAAAATAACATTACAGCTGACGTGGACCGTTTCATTAGAAACTATAAAAGTGACCCTACCATCGGACATCATCTGACGACCCCAAAGGAGATCAAAGACATGATTAAAAAGCTACCATCATTTAAAGCGGCGGGACATGACAATGTCCAAAACATCGTCATTAAGCATGTCTCTCGCAAAACGATCGTCCATATTCACTATATCATAAATGCCATCATCAGAGTGGGCTATTTTCCTAAATACTGGAAAATAGGCCACGTCATCCCCATTAAAAAACCTTCTAACAATCCTTCCTCGCCTGAATCATACAGACCAATTTCACTACTGACGTCACTTAGCAAACTGACAGAAAAAATAATTTTGAAAAGACTAGACGATTTTGAAACTGACAACGAACTTACATCAAACTGGCAATTTGGCTTTAGATCTGGACACGGAACGGTCCAACAAATTGCCAGAATAGTAAATGACATAACAGTTAACTTCAATAAAGACAAAGTAACGGACATGGTTTTACTAGACGTTAAAAAAGCTTTTGACAGAGTTTGGACAGACGGACTGACATATAAAATGATTCAGCACAACTACCCCCCCCCTATCTAATAAAAATCATTCATCACTATCTCAACAACAGACAATTCCAGGTCAAGATCGAAAAGACACTGTCGTGTCTAAAGCATATTAAAGCTGGGGTACCGCAGGGGTCAATCCTGGGCCCTAAATTATTTAACATCTTCATTAATGATATCCCCAGCTTTGAAAAGACTAATTTAGCATTGTATGCGGACGACACGGCAGTGTACTCTAATTCTTTCTACGCAGTTGCAGCACAGACACAAAACCAGATTCACCTCAGAAAACTGGACGCGTACTATAAACGATGGAAAATTAGAGTGAATCCCCAAAAATCAGAACGAATCATCTTTGCACGTAAATTCACAAACATAAAAACATTCTCACCCACAACAATCAGTCATCAAATCATCCCCATCAAATCAACAATCAAATATCTGGGAGTTCTAATGGACCGTAGACTCAATTTTCAAAATCACCTCACACATGTCATTCATAAAACTAACCAAGCCATACGGCAAATCTACCCTTTCATAAATAAAAACAGCCAACTTTCATCCAACACAAAACTTCACCTATATAAAGCTATAATTCGTCCATCGCTTACCTACGCGTGTCCTGTCTGGTGCGGAGTGAGCAACACGAATCTAAATCGTCTGCAAGTACTACAGAATAAATGCCTAAGACTGGCTCTTAATAAAGGAAGGTATGAAAGAATTAGAGATTTACACCTCGACTCTAGAGTACCGTTACTGTCGGAGTACATCCAAAAACTGTCTAATAATTTCTACGACAACAAACTCACAAACAATCCATTGTTGCAAAACCTGACGCTAATAAGATACGACAACACCACCTTCAAACTCAAACACAAACTGATCTATCAGAGCCTTCCAATCTTTCGAACACCACTGTAAATAAAATGTAACTGTACCATATGTATATATTGTAAAATCATCTTTCTTATGTTTATTTTTCTCATCTTCATATGTAAATAAATCATTCACCCCTCATTTCACATCCTACTGAATACTTTTTAATTTTGTAAATATACTAGGAAAAAAAAAAAAAAAAAAAAAATATTCGCACATTAATTGTAAAATTTTTGTATTTAATTTATTGTTAATAAAGACCTTTTTAAATTGGAAATTGGAATTGGTTCTCGAACGATCACCGAAGTTAAGCAACGTCGGGCGCGGTCAGTACTTGGATGGGTGACCGCTTGGGAACACCGCGTGCCGTTGCCCTCTTTTTTTTGTTGTTTTTCGATCGGGGTTCGTACGTTAACCTGATCATCCAATTCACACAGTAAACCATATACTTATTATTATTTTTGCCTGTTTTGTACATATTTACAAATGTAATTATTTATGTTATTATAAGCCACTTGTACCGTCCTAGCAATGTATTGAATATCCAAATATATATTAAAAAAAAACGTTATCTATCCTTCGATTTTTGTCACTTTATAATATTATTTAATATTATTCGCACGTTCCTGTCGTCCCGTGTGTACAAAAACACACGCAGGCTATGGATCATCGATGCATTTATTTAATAAATGTCATGTCACATTTGACGTATGTAATGAGCCGACATGGCGTGTTGCGATCATCATAATAGAAACAACGAACAATATACCTACTATGCGTTAAAATGCGAAAGGGCTTGCGTTAGAAAACGAGCATGATGTTTACAGAGCACAAAAAAAAATCAATGAATAGCTTTATTTTTTCAAATTAGACAGAACTAAGATGAAAATAAATTTTTATTTTTTTTGTTAATTTTGACGACATCTTTTTAATTTTGATAAATTCTTACTTGTGAATTAAATAAACAACAAACCGCACTTTTGTAGAAAAAAGAAACAAATTATAACACTGCTATAATATGTAATACTTGTTTATAGGTGAGCGAAGCGAAAACGTGTGTACACCAACGATGCCCGATGTCGACTGGCTGCAGCGCGTGTGCTGTTGTCTGTTCGTTGTCTGTGGGTGGGGAAAGCGCTCGGGTGAGAGCCGAGCCGAGCCGGACTAGAACGACAGAGATATACGGGCGTGCCGTCGAGCGGTAGTGTCGGCCTAGTCCAGCCGTTTACACGCTTGGTCTGAACATGACAAGCAACGGTGGGTCGTGTCTTGGAGCGGGTACTTCCGCGCGACCTCGGCTGTCTAGATAACGACTAAAATTTGCGGCAACGGCCATACCACGTTGAACACACCGGTTCTCGTCCCCCAGTCTCGCTTGAGCATTCACAGCGAGCAGTTCAAATTGCAAAGTACGCAGACGCGACCTTTAAACAATCGAGAAATAAATTCTCTACAAAACAATTTTATTTTATAGAATAAAATAAAATAAAATAAAATATAAAAAGTATAGTGACAAAAAACATATCCGCCAAGTGGCCGCGGGGCCATCATGGGCGATGAGTCAGAACTACTTCCACCTACTCCACGTGTAATGAAGCGGAAAATGGACTCGCAAAATGAAAATGAAGGCACCTCACGCAAGGTGCAGGTGCCCATTCACAATAGATACACCCCACTACAACATATGGTTATCGACGATGACGGCGCAAGCTGCAGCACTGTAACGCAAGGTACGCAACAAATCATCAAAAAGTCACAAAACATGCCTCCGATTATCATACACTCAAACTTCAAAAACAATAAATTCTTAATAAATAAGTTGAAAGAAAATTGTAAAGGAAAGTTTACAGTTAAATTCCTAGAAACAAGAAAAAACGTATACATTTCAGACGAAGAAGACTATGAAAATATGAAAAAACTTTTCAATAAAATGAACTGTGAATTCCACACATTTACTAAAAAACAAAATAAAACACATACATTCGTTATGCATGGAATGCAACTTGATATACTGGAATCGGAAGTAATATCCGAACTAAAACAATTATACGATATAGATGTGATATCATGTAGCAAACTAAAAAACACGAAATATCCAGTGTTTATTATTACCACAAGTGATAAAATTAAATTAAAGGATATGGAGAAGGTGAAAGTTGTTTACCATACTAGTGTTAACTGGGAAAAATATATTAACAAAAAGCTGATATCGCAATGCCATAGATGCCAGGAGTGGGGCCACGCCACTAGTAATTGCGCGGTAGCTTACCGCTGCCTTAAGTGTGCCGAGCCGCACGCAACTAAAGATTGCCCTAAATCACTAGACACCCCGGCGAAATGCGTAAACTGCGACGGAGATCACCCGGCAAATTCCATTCTGTGCCCGGTCTACTTAAGAAGAGTGAGAAACGTCGAAGAGAGAAAGAGAGCGAGCGATATGAAGAATCGACGATACACCGCGCGAGACGGAGCTCCGGCCGCGGCCAATTCGCATCCAGTCAATCCAGTCCGCTACATTCCTGCGTCGCAGCCACTGCACAACGCCTGGAGCAGGCCGCAACTGACCACCCCCGCCCCGCAGCTGACCAGTTTATTGCAACCCAACAGCGGGAATACATCCAATGAGGTTGTCTCTATAACAGAATTAATTTCTGAAATAAATAAATTAAACGCCTTAATAAATCTACCGAAAATGTTAAGCATGATTAAACAACTGAATATTCAGTTATTAAATTGTACCAGTGAAGCTGATAAATTTCAAACAACATTAATGTATCTTTCTAACATTAAATAGTCATGCTTAACATTTTCGAGTGGAATGCAAATAGCGTCAAAGGTAAAATTGGGGAACTTATTGAGTTTCTCAACAGAACGGCAGCTGATGTTATAATTATCTGCGAAACTAAATTAGACATTACAGTCAAATTTAAAATTAAAGGATTCAATTGCGAGCGACAAGACCGAACCATAGCTGCCGGTGGAGTTGCCGTTCTGTTGAGAGACTCAATAAATTACACAAGATTACATGTTAATGGTCATAATAATACTGATCACGTTGCCGTCAGGTTAGAGGATGGGTTGACTTTGGTAGGCATCTACAATAGCCCTAATAATCGGATTCAGGATCCAGACATATTAAACTTCTTTGATCTGGGAAACAAAGTCCTCCTAGTCGGAGACTTTAATGCCCGCCACCATACATGGAACTGCCACCTTAATAACCCAAACGGTACAAAACTCTATCAGCTCTCTCTTTCTCATAATTTTAGCATCATTCACCCTGACAGTCACACTCATTTCCCATCTAACGGTATGACTCCGACAACGATTGACTTAGTACTAAATAAAAACGTTACTGACATGACCGAGAATAAGACTGTGGACGATCTTAGTTCCGACCATACTGTATTATCATTTAAATTAAGACGAACAATTAACAGACAAAAACAGATAACTTACAGACCTGACTACAAGACAGCAGACTGGACATTATTTAGACAGTTAATTGACAGACAAGTATTAATAAATAAAGATATTAATACTCCTGATGAAATTGACAAACAAGTTGAGACATTCACTAATATAATAAAACGCGCAGTTAAAAAGACAGTTAAATTTAAAAGGACTGATTTGCTCAATGACAACTTGCCAAAGCATGTTATAAACATGATACAAATCCGAAACAGGACTCGGAAACTTTGGCAAAGGACAGGTGACCCTTTACAAAAATTAAATATGACTGAACTGACAAAAACGATTAGACGAGACATTAAAGCATATAGAGACAGTACTTGGAACGACAGAATAAAATCACTGTCGCACAAAGACAACACTGTATGGACGTTTGTAAACAGAATTAAAAAACGGACATTTAAAATACCAACTCTGACAAGTACTGACGGTATACATACTGCTGTGACTGACGAAGACAAAGCAGAAATGCTGGGGGATGTATTTGAAGAAATACATTCTCTCGACGAGGACGAAACTGACGAACAAAAGGACATAACTGACAAAGTAACGGAATTTATTAACAACTATCGGACTGACCGCAGCATTCGGGATAGCTTCACTAACCCGAAAGAAGTCAGAGAGATAATTAAAAAACTCCCTCCACTGAAAGCTGCTAGACATGACGACATACAAAACATAGTACTAAAGAACTTGACACGAAAATCCATTGTACAATTTCATTACATCATTAATGCTATTTTAAAACTGGGCTATTATCCAAAATCTTGGAAAATAGCCCAAGTTATACCCATAAAAAAAGCATCTCATTCACCCACATCACCTGAGTCATACCGCCCCATTTCGCTTCTAACATCGTTAAGCAAAGTGACGGAAAAAATCATTTTAAAGCGACTGGACAATTTTGAAATCGACAATGAACTGACTGCGGACTGCCAATTTGGCTTTCGCACCGGACACGGGACAGTTCAACAAATAACACGCATTGTAAATGACATTAACATTAACTTTAACAAAGACAAAGTGACGGACATGGTCTTAATTGACGTGAAGAAGGCATTTGACAGAGTTTGGACGGACGGTTTAATTTATAAAATGATCACAAATAATTTCCCTTCATATATCAGTAAACTCATTCACCATTATCTGCAGGGTAGGCAGTTCCATGTAAAACTTAATAATGTCCTATCTGATCCCAAAATAATCAGCGCTGGTGTACCTCAAGGCTCCATACTAGGTCCTAAACTATTTATCACATACATAAATGATATACCTACCTTCGAACGTACTAACATTGCATTATACGCAGACGATACGGCAGTGTATTCAAGCTCATTCTACGCCATAGCCGCACAGAAACAGAACCAAATTCATCTCAACTCATTGCAATCATTTTTTAATCATTGGAAATTTTCAATTAATGCTTCAAAATCAGAAAGAATCACATTTACGCGTAAATTCACAAACATTAAAACCTTTGTACCAACAACATTATACCGTGAAATCATCCCCATTAAACCATACGTTAAGTACCTAGGTGTCTTTCTTGACTCTAGACTTAACTTTCATCATCACCTTACTCACACCATTCACAAAACAAATCAAGCTATCAAACAAATTTATCCTTTCATCAATAAAAACAGTTTCTTGTCGTCTTCAACGAAAATCCATCTTTACAAATCTATCATTCGACCCTCATTAACGTACGCTGCTCCTGTGTGGTGTGGAATGGGCGATACAAACTTGAACAAGCTGCAAGTTATTCAGAATAAATGCCTGCGAATGGCGTTGCGTAAGGATAGGTATGTCCGTATTGTAGACTTACACGAGGAAGCCAAAGTCCCTATGATTAGCGATTACATAAAAACTATTTCTGAAACCTTTTATCAAAGTAAACTTGACAATAATCCGCTTACCAGACCAATCACAGCCATTAGAAGCCACAACAAACCCTTCAGGCTTAAACACAGGCTCACTTACCAGAGTCTGCCCATCTTCAACCAACATGTCTAACCCTACCTCCTTTATCTTTATCCTTCTACTTCATCTCCATATTTTACACATTCACTTTCATTTCATCTCTTTAACTATAATTTATTGTAACATATATTTGTAACGCAAAACTTGTACATACTTACTTTATTGAAACCATAATAAATTTTATTTGTATTGTTTTTATCACCTTATACATCATCACATATGTAACTCATTCACCATCATCTCATATGATTTTTTGTATGTTTACTTTTATTATCTTTATTATTTCTGTACATATTTTTTGTTCTATTATTTGTATTTTCAAAAACACTGTTAATTTAATTTTTCTGTAAATATGTATATAGCTAAAAAAAAAAAAAAAAAAAAAAAAAAAAAACTTACCATAAAATAGACTACCTTCTTCCACTGGTCTATTAGTTAAATTCTACTTACGATGTATCCGTATGAATGTTGAATGACTGGACGTGTGAATGGCCGAGCGAATGAAACTGTAACAAAAATTATCAAATTACTCTAATTGTCACCTGCATCCAAACTAACATTAGTATTATTAGTCTAACCTGCGACAGGAAATTACTAACACATGATAAACATACACACACTAATTGTAAAATTTCTGTATACTATACTTATATTGAATAAAGAATTTTTTAAATTGGAAATTGGAATTGGTTCTCGTCCGATCACCGAAGTTAAGCAACGTCGGGCGCGGTCAGTACTTGGATGGGTGACCGCTTGGGAACACCGCGTGCCGTTGCCCTCTTTTTTTTGTTGTTTTTCGATCGGGGTTCGTACGTTAACCTGATCATCCAATTCACACAGTAAACCATATACTTATTATTATTTTTGCCTGTTTTGTACATATTTACAAATGTAATTATTTATGTTATTATAAGCCACTTGTACCGTCCTAGCAATGTATTGAATATCCAAATATATAAAAAAAAAACGTTATCTATCCTTCGATTTTTGTCACTTTATAATATTATTTAATATTATTCGCACGTTCCTGTCGAACTAGGCGTCGTCCCGTGTGTACAAAAACACACGCAGGCTATGGATCATCGATGCATTTATTTAATAAATGTCATGTCATCATAATAGAAACAACGAACAATATATACCTACTATGCGTTAAAATGCGAAAGGGCTTGCATAAGAAAACGAGCATGATGTTTACAGAGCACAAAAAAAATCAATAAATAGCTTTATTTTTTCAAATTAGACAGAAACTAAATAAAAAAATTTTAAAGTTTTTACGAAAAAAAAAATTTCTCTAAAATTTTTTTTTTCAAATTAGACAAAACTAAGATGAAAATAAATTTTTATTTTTTTTTGTTCATTTTGACGACATCTTTTTAATTTTGATAAATTCTTACTTGTGAATTAAATAAACAACAAACCGCACTTTTGTAGAAAGAAGAAACAAATTATAACACTGCTTTAATATGTAATACTTGTTTATAGGTGAGCGAAGCAAAAACGTGTGTACACCAAGGATGTCCGATGCCGACTGGCAATCAAGGATGTTATACTATATACTGGATTGGCAACCAAACCCCTTAAAGTGAGGAAAAATATCGAAATATGCAACCCGCCGTTGTGCCGCTTTAGCATCTCTTTTTATCTCACAGTCGTATACGAGGCAAGAGAGACAGAATTTTAGAAAAATTGATTTAAAACAATAATTACAAACAGTATTTTACTATTTTATATATCAAATTATACTACCAAGTATTACTAATCTTTCTCATAAAAAAGTAACATAATTTCAATTATTAATGACTTTAATAAGATTTATAAAAAAATAAAACAAACTTTCTTATTACAGACACTTAATATATTCAAGAATCATAATAAAAAAGTAAAATTAACTTGTAAATTTGTTTAAAATATAATATATATTGACAAATATACATAATATAGTACTCACATAATAATTTGTTAACCAAACCGTGAATAATGCGTGCTTTAAAGTTACGCACTCGTAAGTCAGTGCATCTGATACATCTTACAAAAGAAATTTATTTATTAACTCTTAAGTTACTTAATAGAAACAGTAATAGATTTTTTACACGGTTAAAAAGTTAATAATTTTTTAAAAAGTACTAATTTAATTATATTTTACTACAAATAGTTTTAAAAAGTGCATAAACTCGAAAGTAAAGTATTAATAATAAGCTACATTGAGTTAAACATAAAGATCTACTTTATAAAATTATTGCAACTACAATGATATAAATATTAATAGAATGATCAAAAACAACAATTAATCACAATACAAAATGTTTGTTGTGAACTTTTGCATATATTTTATATATAAGATATTTAAGGGGAAGGTAATAATTATTCTGAATAAAATTAAAACACAAAACTAGCATATAAAAGTATAATTATTACCCAACAATATTGTTTACTTGCATTTAATATAATTTTTATATTAAACAGCATAACATATTTTAATTGCAAATGCTTACTAATAAAATTAAATTCCATTTTCTATTTGTTTCAAAGATTTACATCCTAATGCAACCCAGTATTTAACCATTATTTCGCTTGTTAATATTGCTCATTTAAAACGTATACGGCGTAGTGACTAGTGCGACAGAGTAAGACATACAAATTTATACGGCACAACGGCAAGTTGCCTACCCACGGATTTGGACACACTATTTCCCTATGTTAATATACGGTGGTTGCCAATCCAGTATATAGTATAACATCCTTGCTGGCAATAGCTGCAGCGCGTGTGCTGTTCGTTCGTTCGTTTGTTCGTTGTCTGTGGGTGGGGGAAACGCTCGGCACACTATTATAATAATGTATACATGTTTATAAGTGAGCGAAGCGAAAACGTGTGTACACCAACGATGCCCGATGTCGACTGGCTGCAGCGCGTGTGCTGTTCGTTCGTTGTCTGTGGGTGGGGAAAGCGCTCGGGTGAGAGCCGGACTAGAACGACAGAGATATACGGGCGTGCCGTCGAGCGGTAGTGTCGGCCTAGTCCAGCCGTTTACACGCTTGGTCTGAACATGACAAGCAACGGTGGGTCGTGTCTTGGAGCGGGTACATCCGCGCGATCTCGGCTGCCTAGATAACGACTATAATTTGCGGCAACGGCCATACCACGTTGAACACACCGGTTCTCGTCCCCCCCAGTTACGTCTGAACTCTCACAAAGTACAGACGTCTTTCCGAACCATAGCGCGCTCCAAGCAAACCTCTTTTTATTTTGAATCATTTTTATTTCGTAAAATCCTTAAAACCAGTTTATTATTTTTCATTGTTTTATGTAAATCGTGAGTGTCCTTGTGACCTTACAACACCTGGCACTGGTCCACCGGATCAGCCATGCAAAAACTTCACCCCGTATGAAGCTACAACGAGCAAGGCGCAGGTGCCTACCAGTAACAGGTACCAAGTGCTACAAATTGATGATCATCATACTACTATGCAAGTGGAAAATGTGCCTGTGGAAGAAGTGCAAGCAGAACAAACTGCTTCAACAATAAATAAAACAACTGAACAAAAAATGCCTCCAATAATCGTGCATTCCGACCTAGAAAACTATAAAAATTTTGCCGATTCAATAAAAGATATTTGTAAAAAATCTTTTTATTTAAAATTCCTCGCTGAGAGAATAAATATATTCACAAATAGCGAGGAAGATTACAATAAAGTAAAAGAACTGCTCAACACTAATCTTATTGAATAGAATTCATTCACGGCGAAAAGTGCAAAAACGCACACATTTGTTTTGCACGGTATAAAAATCGAACTCACGCCAGATGAAATAAAACAAGAATTAATTGCCTTGAAAATAAATGTGATATCGTGTTCGCAACTAAAAAACACGAAATTCCCAATTTTTATTATCACAACAAATGACAAAGTATATCTGAAGGACTTACAGAGCAACATAAAGATAGTCTATCATACCCGAGTAACGTGGGAGCGTTATGAAAATAAAAAACATATATCGCAGTGCCACCGGTGCCAAGAATGGGGGCACGCAACAAGTAACTGCCGAGTGAATTATAAATGCGTAAAGTGTGCGGGCGATCACGCCACAAACGAATGCACGAAGCCTATAACCAGTCCCGCAAAATGTATAAACTGCGACGGAGACCACCCGGTCAATTCAATAAATTGCCCCGTATACAATACACAATGAACGTGACCCACGCGCAGCGACGCGCGGACCCATCCAACATGCGGCCCAGGCCCCGGCGCGCTACTACGAGCCGGCTCCCGCGCCGACGGAGAACGCGTGGAATAGGAATGCTGCCAAGCGCCAGACTACTGCTGCGGGCTGCCGCTGCCACGCGTCCGACTACCGCACACAACAACGCTCCAGTGGCGGAACAATTTATGGACGAAATTAATAAACTAAACACACTTGTTGACATTCCGAAAATGCTGAGTTTATTAAAATTGATGAATAATAAATTATCTCACTGTAGAACAGACGCAGAACGGTTCCAAACCATGATACAGTTCATCAGTGAGATAAAATGAATTATAAAATAAATAATAAACTCAGTATTTTTGAATGGAACGCCAACAGTGTAAAAGGAAAAGTGGGTGAGTTAATAGAATTTTTAAACAGAACGGCGGTCGACATTCTTATAATTTGCGAAACAAAATTAGACGCAACTTGTAAATTCAATATTCGCGGTTATAAATGCGAACGAATGGACCGAACAATTCAAGCCGGGGGGGTTGCCGTTCTGGTTAGAAATGAAATTAATTTCACCCGCATTCAGTGCAACACTCAAATTGAACATGTTGCGCTGAGGTTGGAGGATGGTATAACCCTGATAGGTGTGTATAATAGCCCCACATATATGTTTCAGGACGTGGATGTACTCGACATGTTAGATTTAGGTAACCGGGTTTTAATTACTGGCGACTTTAATGCCAGACATGAGACCTGGAATTGTCATCGCAACAACCCCAATGGTACCCGACTTTACAACCTTTCCGTAGCTCACAATTTTAGTATCCTTTACCCTCCTAATCATACTCATTATCCATCAAATGGCATGACACCCACAACAATTGACATTACTTTAAATAAAAATGTGACTGACACAACTGACATTAAAACTATTGACGAGCTTAGCTCAGACCACGTATTAACATCATTTGACCTACATGATTCAGTAAATAGACCGAGACTGATTAATTATAAACTGGACTACAAAACTGCCGACTGGACACGTTTTAGACAGTTCATAGACAGAAATATTGTTATTAATAGACAGATAAATTGTGCAGATGATATCGACAAAGAAGTTGAATCTCTCACAAAGACAATCCAACGAGCCATCAGCAAGACAATCAAATCAAAAAGGACGGACATGTTAAAAGATGACTTGCCACAGTACATTCTGTACAGAATACGTGTCAGAAATGGAACACGAAAACTGTGGCAACGAACTGGCGACATTGCTCAAAAACATAATATGACAGAACTAACGCGACAAATAAAACGAGACATTAAATAATATAGGGACATAACGTGGAACAGGTAAATTGAAAACCTGTCCCACAAAGACAATAGTATATGGACGTTTGTAAACAGACTGAAAAAGAAGACGGTGACTATACCAACCCTCACGAGTGCTGACGGCATAACAACCGCCACCACAAATGAGGAAAAGGTAAACATGATTGGGGACTGTTTAGAACAGATACACGACTTAGAAGATAACGAGACTGACGAACAAAATAATATTACAGCTGACGTGGACAGTTTCATTTTGAATCACAGTAATGACGCTAGCATTGGACAATATCTGACCACTCCAAAAGAGGTCAGAGACATCATTGCAAAATTACCACCTTTTAAAGCGGCGGGACATGACAATGTACAGAACATCATCATTAAGCATGTCTCCCGCAAAGCAATCGTTCATATTCATTACATCATAAATGCCATTATCAGAGTGGGCTATTTTCCTAAATACTGGAAAATAGGCCACGTCATCCCCATTAAAAAACCTTCTAATAATCCTTCCTCGCCTGAATCATACAGACCTATTTCTCTACTGACGTCACTTAGTAAATTGACTGAAAAAAATATTTTAAAAAGACTAGACGACTTTGAAAATGACAACAGACTGACATCAAACTAGCAATTTGGTTTCAGATCTGGACATGGCATTGTTCAACAAATTGCCAGAATAGTAAATGACATTACAGTTAACTTCAACAAAGACAAAGTAACAGACATGGTTCTATTAGACATTAAAAAAGCATTTGACAGAGTTTGGACAGACGGACTGACATATAAAATGATTCAGCACAACTATCCCTCCTACCTAATTAAAATCATCCATAATTACTTTAACAAAAGACAATTCCAGGTCAAAGTAGATAAGACACTGTCGTGTCTAAAGCATATCAAAGCTGGGGTACCCCAGGGATCAATTCTGGGCCCTAAATTGTTTAATATATTTATCAATGACATCCCCAGCTTTAAAAAAACCAACTTAGCTCTGTATGCGGACGACACGGCAGTGTACTCTAGTTCCTTTTATGCAGTCGCTGCACAGGATCAAAACCAGATTCACCTAAGACAATTGGACGCGTATTTTAAGCGATGGAAAATCAGAGTCAATCCATTAAAATCAGAACGCATCATATTCACTAGAAAACTCACCAATATTAAAACATTCACACTCACAACAGTCAGTCATCAAATCATCCCTATTAAATCACCAGTTAAGTACCTGGGAGTCCTATTGGACCGCAGACTTAACTTTCACAATCATCTCGCACATGTAATTCATAAAACCAATCAAGCCATACGTCAAATCTATCCATTTATTAACAAAAACAGTCACCTATCGTCTTCAACGAAACTTCATTTATACAAAGCAATCATCCGTCCATCGCTTACTTACGCGTGTCCTGTCTGGTGCGGCGTAGGCAACACCAACTTAAATCGCCTGCAAATCCTGCAAAATAAATGCCTACGCCTGGCGCTCAATAAAGGCAGATATGAAAGGATAAGAGATCTGCACTTAAACTCTGGAGTTCTCTTACTAAACGAGTACATCCACAAATTGTCAAACAATTTTTATGACAATAAACTTGACAAAAATCCCCTGCTACAAAATCTAACGGCAATTAGGAACAACAATTCCATAGAACATAGAAAAAAAGTTGTTAAATTATTTTTAATGACATAAAAAAAAGAATGAATTGACATAAACAAAACACAAATGCTTTAAACATGTGCATAGAATTAATAGAGAGAATATCCTCTCTCTAACAGCATAAGTGCCTGGCAAACTGAGACAATACTCCACAATAACAGCTAATTCTTGTATAGAATATTTTGCTGGTTAAAATAAAATTAGTAAATAAAAGTAACATTGGCGCTCACGCTAGCTGGATTTTAAAATTCTGCGCAAAAAATTATGTCGGGGGACGCTAACGCTGATAGGGGGACAGTTGGGGGGACATTTATATGGGGGAGACGGCCGTCTTCAAAGGGGGACTGTCCCCCTCAAAGGGGGACGAATGGTCACTTTATACTAAAGTAACATGGGAGAGATATGTAAACAAAAAACATATCTCTCAGTGTCACCGCTGCCAGGAATGGGGACATGCAACAAGCAACTGCGAGGTCAATTTTAAATGCGTCAAATGTCAATAGACGCTCCCGCAAAATGCATAAATTGCGGCGGAGATCACCCGGCCAACTCAGTCGATTGCCCCGTCTATATCAGGAAATTGAGATCCATGGAACAACGTCGCGGGACAATTCAATTCAATCAATGCACGAGATCCACGCGCAGCAAGGCGCGGACCCGGACCCATCCAATATGCGGCACAGGGCACCGATTCTGGAGTTCACTCGAAAATATACGTGCGATTGCTAATGCGAACAAAAAGTTACGAGCGAAATGTAAAATAGGTATTCTCCAACTATGTCGTAGCCGACACGCAAGCAAGGATGTTTAACTATATACTGGATTGGCAACCAAGCCCCTTAAAGTGAGGAAAAATATCGAAATATGCAATCCGCCGTTGTGCCGCTTTAGCATCTCTTTTTATCTCACAGTCGTATACGAGGCAAGAGAGACAGAATTTTAGAAAAATTGATTTAAAACAATAATTATAAACTGTATTTTACTATTTTATATATCAAATTATACTACCAAGTATTACTAATCTTTCTCATAAAAAAAAGTAACATAATTTCAATTATTAATGACTTTAATAAGATTTATAAAAAAATAAAACAAAATTTCTTATTACAGACACTCAATATATTCAAGAATAATAATAAAAAAGTAAAACTAACTTGTACATTTGTTTAAAATATAAAATATATTGACAAATATACAAAATATAGTACTCACATAATAATTTGTTAACCAAACCGTGAATAATGCGTGCTTTAAAGTTACGCATTCGTATGTCAGTTTTTACTTGTACCTGATACATCTTACAAAAAAAATTTATTTATTAACTCTTAAGTTACTTAATAGAAACAGTAATAGATTTTTTACACGGTTAAAAAAATTAGAGTAAGTAATTTTTAAAAAAGTAATAATTTTATTATATTTTATTACAAATAATTTAAAAAAAGTGCATAAACTCGAAAGTAAAGTATTAATAATAAGCTACATTGAGTCTAAATGTATTAAACATAAAGATCTACTTTATAAAATTATTACAACTACAATGATATAAATATTAATAGAATGATCAAAAACAACAATTAATCACAATACAAAATGTTTGTTGTAAACTTTTGCATATATTTTATATATATATGATATTTAAGGGGAAGGTAATAATTATTCTAAATAAAATTAAAACTCAAAACTAGCATATAAAAGTATAATTATTACCCAACAATATTGTTTACTTGCATTTAATATAATTTTTATATTAAACAGCATAACATATTTTAATTGCAAATGCTTACTAATGAAATTAAATTCCATTTCCTATTTGTTTCAAAGATTTACATCCAAATGCAACCCAGTATTTAACCATTATTTCGCTTGTTAATATTGCTCATTTAAACCGTATATGGCGTAGTGACTAGTGCGACAGAGTAAAACATACAAATTTATACGGCACAACGGCAAGTTGCCTACCCACGGATTTGGACACACTATTTCCCTATGTTAATATACGGTGGTTGCCAATCCAGTATATAGTATAACATCCTTGCACGCAAGTGAATCACACGCATTTGCGATGACAACTTGTCAACACTGTAAAAATGCGTGTGATTTAATAAAGTGAAGTTATAGTGTATAGTGTATAGTGTTATAAAGTAAATTAAATACGACTGTTCAAAATAAACCAACAAATTATTGATAAATAGTAAGTATTATGGTATTATTAGTTTGTTTTAAGTATTCTAAATAATGTTATATTAAATGAAGTTAGGTTGTAATAATAAATACTTTTATGTAAGTAAGAGTAATAGTTATGTTTATTATATTATATTTTTACATACATATAACCAGATCATTATTGGTGTAATAGTTATGTTAATTGTATTTTATTGTTATATACACATTTAACATACATACATACAAATGGCCACGACAATATCCTAAAAGTGTATGTAACGATTTAATGTTTTGAACGTAAGTATTACACCGACTATAGTTTAACGATAGTCATATGAATGTATGTATGTATGTAACAATATATGGTCTGATTCAACACATTGTGATTTGGACGGTTTTGTAAACCATTAAAACTATGCACACAAACAAATTACAGTCCATAAACGATTGTCTAAGTATGACAAATATTTGTTTGTGTGCACGATTTGAATAGTTTGCAAACCGTCCAAACCGTGTGTTGGAACAGACCTATAGTATAACGAATAAAACTATTACACTGGAAATGGCTAACATCAAAAGTAGTAAAACAACCAAGTGTATATATATAATATATTATAAATTTATTTTAGTATAAAAATGGAAGAAAAACCGAAAAGATTAGGGAATATTACACCTGACCAAAAAAAAAAGTTTAATTGAATTTATGGAACTACATCCCAATTTAAGAATGGAAAAATTTAACAAGGACTTTACGCATAAGATAGCCAAAGTATTATGGGAGGAACTAGCAGTTATGTTGAACCAAATGAATGGGACAGAGAAGGATTGGATGGCTTGGCGTAAGGTAAAAATACATTCAATTAATATATGTAATATTTTTTAATTTTATTTATTGTATTATTATAAACTTTTAGACTTGGCAAGATCAATGCTCAAGAGCTAAATTTAAAAAGAGCACTATCATAAAGCATCGGCAATCTACAGGGGGCGGTGAGCAACCTGACTTAATTCTAACAGAAAATGACAACAAAATTACAAGTTTAATTGGCAAAGTGCCAATCAAAGGACACCCTCATACAGAGGAGTCATTAGTTGTTCCTTGGATGACAGAGAATTTGGAGAAAGATAATGAAATGTCGGAGAATAAAGAAAATGCTACTCCCCATAAACAACGAACCATTAAAAACTGTAGAAAAGAGTAGTACAGGTATGTTATTATAGCCTATTTAATATAATACTTATAGTTATTAAATAGATTTACACGCTTTTAAAAACAGTGTATTTAATGAAATATTTTTTTTGTAGGTTCTAGAAAAACTGTTTCGTCCAGAAGATTAGATTTTTCAATAGCAGGCAATGAAAAATTTTCTCGTCAGATCCCAAAATAAAGAAAAATTATTATGAAAAAAAACTTGAGCTGTACAAAAAGGAAATTGACGATAAAAAAGAATTTTAGAAGAAACGATTAGAGCTTTACGAAAGAGAAGTAATTGCGAAAGAAAATTATTACCGAAAAAATAAAAAATAGAAAATGTTGCTAATTTAAAATAAATTTATTATGTAAAGTTATATAATTATTAAAATAAATATATTTACTAAAATTTGTTTTTATTTATTTATTATTAATTAACATTGAAATGATTTCGTACAACTAAATTTTCTTCTCTCGTCTAATTGATTTAGTATTACATTGTTGTCCGGGTTGCCTTGGTTAAATACACCAAAATCAAACTCGCTATCTTCTTCTTGAGCGTGAACATCAGGTAAGTTGTGATCTCTACACATATTGTGCAGCACCGCACAAGCATTTATAATTTTAGAAACTCTCTCCGGTGTATAATGTAGGACCCTATGTTTAAAAAGACACCTAAACCTTAATTTTAAAACTCCGTTGCATTTTTCAATTAATGATATTGTGCTCATTTGTCTTTCATTGTACCTTCCTGTAGGTGTATTGGGAAGTGCATCTCCAAATGGTGTAAGAAGATACGATCTTAATGCATACCCAGAGTCTCCTAAAATATATTTGTTTGAGCAACATTTTCAACTTTTTTTAAAATATGTACCCAAAAGTTAAAAAGATTTATGACCGTCTGCATGAGCTTCCAAAAATGGCTTTACATTACTGTTATTCCATATAAAGGAATCATGGGTGCTTCCTGGAAATCTTGCACTTATGTTTATAATTTTTAAGTTAGCATCACATATCTAAAATAGAAGCAATTGAATAAGTAATATGTAATAGTTTGTGTTAATTTACAATTTGTGTATTTATTGAATGGTATCCTTTCCGGTTTACATATATATATATATGCTCTGGGTATAAATGATCATTTTTGCTAGAAGGGTAAATAACCACATGGGTACAATCAATACAACCAATAACACCAGGAAAATTATGTTTTATATAAAAACTAAAACAAGATTTTAAATTAAATTATTTTACTATATATTATTATTTAAATACTTATTTCGAAGAAGTGTTAAGTCTTCCAAGTTTCTTGGAAAACAGACATATCGATTAAATATATCTGGTCTATTTAGAACATCTGTTACTTCACTAATTGCTCGGCTTACTGAAGACTGACTAATAGCTGCATTAATATTTTGGCCAATATTTAACTGATAGGTGCCATATGCCAAAAAATTTAATATTGTTAAAACCTAAAAGTTAAAAATGTACTAATAAAGAAATTGTTTACAATTTATCTAATCACGTTTGTGGTTACATCAAAAGCAGATGCAAGAGTTGGAAGAGCTATGAATGGTTCTATTTTATGAATTAAGTTTTGAACCATTATTTTATTTAAGCGGTATGTTCTTATAAACTGCTTTTTTGATAAAGTTTGAAAAAGATCATATTTTTGATGAAAAACTCGCATAGGAGCTAAATTGGCAATTTCAGCATCTTCTAAAGCTTGCAAACCTGCCAAATTTAATATTTCGTCCATTTTATATGTAGCAAAATATAAGCTTGACATTAACAATTAAATATATTATTGGTTATACTTTAATATTTCACTCGTAACTATAATTGCGAGTGGTATTACCCAGTCGCATCGTTTTCCTCGCAAATTTGCGTACTCGCACGATGCGTTCAAACCGAGAATACAAAATTTGCTTATCATTCGCTTATTTTGACATATGCGTATACGCAATGCATTCGAGTGAACTCGAGAATCGCTGCCCAGGGTAGCGATTCTCGAGTTCACTCGAATTCTTATCGGAGACTTTAATGCCCGCCACCACACATGGAACTGCCACGTCAATAATCCAAACGGCACAAAACTGTATCAGATTTCTCTCGCTCACAATTTTAATATCATTCATCCTGACAGTCATACTCATTTTCCATCGAACGGTATGACTCCGACAACGATAGATTTAATTTTAAATAAAAACGTTACTGACATGACCTACATTAAGACAGTAGAAGAGCTTAGCTCTGACCATACTGTACTATCATTTCAATTAAGACGAATAATTAACAGACCTAAACAGATAATTTACAGACCCGACTATAAGACAGCAAACTGGACATTATTTAGACAGTTAATTGACAGACATGTATTAATAAATAAAGAAATTAATACTGCCGACGAAATAGACAAACAAGTTGAGACGTTGACTAACATAATACAACGCTCACTTAAAAAGACAGTTAAATTTAAAAGGACTGATTTGCTCAATGACAACTTGCCAAAGCATGTTCTAAACATGATACAAATCCGAAACAGAACTCGGAAACTTTGGCAACGGACAGGAGATCCTTTGCAAAAATTAAATATGGCCAAACTGACAAAAACAATTAGACGAGACATTAAAATATTTAAAGACAGTACCTGGAACGACAAAATAAAATCATTGTCGCACAAAGACAACACCATATGGACGTTTGTAAACAGAATAAAAAAACGGACATTTAAAATGACCAGTACTGACGGTATACATACTGCTATGACTGACGAGGACAAAGCAGAAATGCTGGGAGATGTATTTGAAAAAATACATTCTCTTGACGAAGACGAAACTGACGAACAAAAAGACATTACTGACAAAGTTAGGTAATTTATTAATAACTATAGGACTGACCGCAGCATTCGGGATAGCTTCACTACCCCGAAAGAAGTTAGGGACATCATTAAAATATTCCCTCCACTGAAAGCTGCCGGACATGACGACATTCAAAATGTAGTACTGAAAAACCTGACTAAAAAATCTATCGTACAACTTCACTACATCATCAATGCTATTTTTAAACTGGGCTATTATCCAAAATCATGGAAAATAGCCCAACATATACCCATAAAAAAAGCATCTCATTCAGCAACATCACCCGAGTCATACCGCCCGATTTCACTCCTCACCTCATTAAGTAAAGTGACGGAAAAAATTATTTTAAAGAAACTTGACAATTTTGAACTGGACAACGAACTGACTGTGTGACTGCCAATTTGGCTTTCGCACCGGACACGGGACAGTTCAACAAATAACGAGAATTGTAAATGACATTAACATAAACTCAACAAGGACAAGGTAACTGACATGGTATTAATTGACGTTAAAAAAGCTTTTGACAGAGTTTGGACTGATGGCTTAATTTACAAAATGATGACGAACAACTTTCCCTTATACATCACCAAACTCATGCATCATTATCTGCATGATCGGCAGTTCCATGTCAAACTAAACGGCATCATATCGGATCCTAAAAGTATAAACGCTGGTGTGCCACAGGGTTCCATATTAGGGCCAAAGCTTTACAACACCTACATAAATGACATACCTACCTTCGAGCGCACCAACATTGCACTATATGCAGACGATACAGCAGTTTATTCGGGTTCATACTATGCTATTGCCGCACAGAAGCAAAATCAAATTCATCTTCATTCACTAGAATCATATTTCTAACATTGGAAATTTTCTATCAATGCTCCTAAATCCGAAAGAATCACGTTTACACAAAAATTCATTAACATAAAAACTTTCGAAATCATCCCCATTAAACCATATGTTAAGTACCTAGGTGTCTACCTAGACTCTAGACTTAACTTTCATCAACATCTCACTCATACTATTCACAAAACCAACCAAGCCATTAAACAAATCTATCCTTTCATTAATAAAAACAGTCACTTGTCGTCTTTAACGAAAATTCATCTTTATAAATCAATCATTAGACCTTCACTCACATACGCTGCTCCTGTGTGGTGTGGTATGGGCGACACGAACCTAAATAAACTGCAAGTTATCCAAAACAAATGTCTGCGAATGGCGCTAAGAAAGGATAGGTATGTCAGAATAGTAGATCTACACGAAGAAGCCAAAGTTTCCCTCATTAGCGACTATATTAGAACCATATCCAAAGCTTTTTATCAAAGCAAACTTGGCAACAACCCGCTTACCCAACAAATAACTGCCATCAGAAGCCACAATAAACCTTTTAGACTCAAACACAGGCTTACTTACCAGAGTCTGCCCATCTTCAGCCAACTAAATTAATCCTACATTTTACTTTTTTCTTTCTTTGCTTTCATGTCCATACTTTACTCATTCACCTCCATTTCAACTCTGTAATCATAATTTACTGTCTAAACATATATGTCTTATATAAAAAGTGTACCAAAACCAAATAAATTTTGTATTGTTTTGATTTTCTTTCACCTTATGCTTCATCACATATGTATCGAATCATGCACCATCATCTCATTTGATTTATTGTACTCTTTATACTTTATTATCTTTATATTTTTGTACATAATTTGTGCCCGCAAGAAATAAACCAGAATCTATGCCCCCCCTTGTTATTCATGGTAACTTTGAAAATAATAAAGAGCTAGTAAATCTATTGGATAAAAATTGTAAAACGAGTTTCACTATTAAATTTCTTCGCGCAAGAAAGAATGTTTTTACCAGCAACAACGAAGACTACGAAAAAGTAAAACTAGTTTTTAAAGAAAATAATATACAATTTCACTCGTTCACAAAAAAGCAAAATAAATCGCATACATTTGTAATGCATGGAATGCAAATCGATTTAACTGAACAAGAAATGTTATCCGAGTTGAAAGAAATAAATAATCTTGAAGACCTGAGCTGTAATAAATTAAAAAATACCAAATACCCGGTATTTATTATTACAAGCATTAATAAAATAAAATTGAAACATCTACAAGAAACAATAAAAATTGTTCATACAAGGATAAATATTAAAAAAAAAATGATATCACAATGTCATCGCTCCCAGGAATGGGGCCATGCGACAAGCAATTGCAAAGTGGAGCATCGCTGTTTAAAATGTGCGGAAGCGCACGCTACCAAAGACTGCACAAAGCCGGTCGATACCCCGGCGAAGTGTATAAATTGCGAACGATATCGCCCGGCTAATTCCATTACTTGCCCGGTGTACATAAACAAAGTAAGAGCGATTGACAACAGAAGAAGAGCGAGTGAGAACAATCATCGCCGTTTCATTGCGCGCGACAGATTCAACCCGACCGCGGTAAGGATCGAGACGGCGCGCAATTACATTCTTGCACCGCAGCCGGCGCGCAACGCAACTGTCCGCATCGCAGCCGACCACAACGACGCATCACAATATTGGAGCTGCAATTAATGACATAACCTAACCTAACCTGACCTGACCTGACCTGACCTGACCTGACCTGACCTGACCTGACCTGACCTGACCTGACCTGACCTGACCTGACCTAACCTTATTAAAATTTCCATTATTTTTTAAGACTACTTTTTTGCTAAACGCGGAAAAAACAAAAAAAAATCGATTTTTAAAAATTTCAATTTTTTTCAAGATTGACCATTTTCTTGCAAAACGCGTAAAAATCGTAATTTTTTTGATAATCGATTAAAGATTTTTAAAAATTTAAATTTTAAAACTTAACCTAACTTAACCTAACTTAGCCTAAATAAACCTAACCTAACCTAATTTTATTGAAAATTCTATTTTTTTTCAAGATTGACTACTTTTATGTAAAACGCGTAAAAAAACTGAAATTTTTCAAATTTTCACTCGATTTTTGAAAATCTCAATTTTTTTCAAGATCGACTATTTTTTTGCAAAACGCGTAAAAAAGAAATTTTTTCGACTTTTACTCGATTATAAAAAATTCAAATTTTAAAACTTAATCTAACCTAACTTTTTTTTTTTTTTGGTAAGAAAAACGCTCTTGCTCCCTGGGCGCTTGGTTCAACGCGCCACAGAGAGTATGACTTCCACTCACTAAAAAACCTCAATTCTTCTCAACGAGTAAGCGGAATACCCCCATAAGGGATTGCATCACCTACCCATCTGGTCTCAATTAATTTGCCTGTTGTACGGCTTTTTGCATGGCCAGTTCTTCTCGTTCTTTTGTACTCATTGTGTCCCACACAAATGAGTGTATCTGCTTCCAGTTATGCTTGCTTTGAAGAAGGAGGTCCATTAGGCTGTCGATCATCAGTGCCTTTCCTACAGCTATCTCTGCTTTGTGTCTTCCGACGTGGAAGATGGTGTGCTCCGGGGAAGTTTCGCCGCAGTAGTGACAATCGTCGCTCTGGGTCTTACCAATCCTCTTGGTGTAGGTGCCAAAGCTTCCATGGCCTGTCAGGAATTGTGTCAGGAAGTAGTCGGTGTTTCTGTGCGGGCATCTCACCCAACTTTTTATTGAGGGAATAAGCTACGCTGCCACTGCTCCACGATGTTGTATGTTGCTTTGCGGTTTTCCTTCTGGCTTGATGCTTCTCTGCCAACTCTTCCACTTTCAGGTCGATCGGCGGGATCGCCGCAATGACGCAGGCACCCTTGCCACTTGTCGTTCGATACGCGCTGATGACTTTCAGTACGACTTTTCTTTGTGTGGATAAAAACGCTTCAGCTAAGACACTGCCAGCTCAGGCTGGCAGTAGTGTCGAGTTTCTACCGACTAAAAACCCCCTTCTCTTTACCAGTAGTAATGCGGAACTGCCTCTCGGTATTACTTCACACTACTCTGGGGTCACTATACATTTAAAATTGATCTAGATCCGCCCTTGATCGTACAGATCTTTTATTGTTAGCACTGTAATTGCGAACTCATTTACTGCATTCCACATAGCAGTTGTCTGCAGCATATGGCTTACAACATTTGATGCTATTGGTATTTCACCAAAAGCCTTGGTTATCAATAACCTGTAATTTGCCCACCTCGGACTTTGGAAAAGGGAATGTTCTGCATCATCGCAGGGCGAGTCGCAGTACATACATTTTTCACTGGTGCGTTTTTTTATTCGGCATAAGTATTTACCAAAGCATCCGTGGCGGGTGAGTAGATGCGTGAAGTGGTATGAGCAATCGCCATGCTTCCTGTCTATCCAGTTGCTGATTGATGGAATTAGGCGGCGTGTCCATGCTGCGCACGAATCCGTCGTTGACCACCTTTTCTGCCATCTTCTTATTGTTTCCGCTCTTTCTGTTTTTGCTGCTGCTGGCCTTGGAAGTCCTTGTTTAACAGCATAGAATATTCTCTCCCTTTCTTCTACACACAGGTTATCCGGAAGTACCGCCGCCAACACTTCAACAGCGTCAGTGCTTATTGTCCGATATGCTCTTATAATCTCGCAGACCCGCGTAGTGCTTTTTGCAACCTGTCCTTATTTCTCTGTACACCCGGCCCTACCGCTCACGTTGGCGCGGCGTAAAGTAACCTAGATCTGGCTACGCTTGCTTATCCATTTCAGAACTATTATCTGAGATAAATAAATTGGTAAACCTCTCAAAAATGTTAAGTCTGATTAAACAATTAAATAACGAATTACTAAACTAAAAGTAAAATCGGTGAACTTGTTGGATTTCTTAACAGAACGGCAGCTGACATAATCATCATCTGTAAAACTATATTAGATGATACATGTGAACTTAAAATTAAGGGTTATAATTGTGAACGAAAAGACTACACTCGATTAAATTGTAACAATAACATTGATCATGTTGCTCTTAGGTTGGAGGATGGATTGGCTTTGGTAGGAATATATAACAGCCCTAATAACCGGATACAGGATCCAGACATTTTATATTTTTTCGACCTGGGTAACAAAGTCCTCCTTGTCGGAGACTTTAATGCCCGCCACCATACATGGAACTACCACCTTAACAACTCAAACGGTACGAAATTTTATCAGTTATCACTCTCTCATAATTTCAGTATTATTCACCCCAACAGTCACTCACATTTTCCATCTAACGGTATGACTCCGACAATAATAGACCTAGTTCTTAACAAAAACGTAACTGACATGACTGACATTTAAGCTTTCTTTACACGGAGACATTTTCTAAAAATAAAATTTCTCATAATATTAATTCTTGATTTAGTTGTTTTTGGCAGAATTTGAAGTTAATGAGGATGGTGTACTCCGGTCAAACATCGAGAAAGTGGATCTGCCATCTACTCCGTGTTCATCAGGCATTAAGAGGGCTGCTAGTTTGGAACCTGTTAGTCGCTCATCAACTCCGGGGGCAAAAAGAAAGAAGAGGGATGGGACCGACCAATTTTCAGATGACGCAACAGCTGCATTAATCACCATCTCAAGTGCAATGTCAGTTGACCGCACAAACCGATCTGAAGATGATGTTTTTGGGGATTATGCACTGGTTAATAAAAAAAACAAACTTATTGTTATGAATAAAATTGACAATTTATTATTGAATGCCCAGTTGGATGAAATGTAAAATAGAAATAAATTATATATTATTTTATTAACATAGTATTATTTATTCCAAACCTATTGATTGATTCTTCTGACCCAACCGTTTTAAAATATATACAAAATGTATCTCGAGCACTAATCTCGATAAAGTTTGGCATTCATAATCTTCGAGCTTATCAGTGTATTTTGGGTTTTTAGATGCTAAAAAATTATAGTATTTGTTTCTGATTATTGCACAGTTTAAAATAATTGAGATTAGGGTATTTTAATAAAAATTTTATACTTTATTGTGCTGATTTTATTTTTATATATTAAGACCGGTTTCGGCGGTTAGGCCATCATCAGTTCTAAAATATTACATTAATTATAAATATATACATATGTGTTACATAGATGATTTTAACAAAACTTACTTTTCTTTTCTTTTCACAGGTGTTGTTATGTGTTGCACACACTCACAAAAATCACAACTCCACTTTTTCCAAATACTTACAAATACGCAAACACACTTTCAATATCAAAAATAAAAATAATATAAAACTTTTACACCAATGTAAAAAAGGCTTAAAAATGACAATACTAGAATCATATGAAATAGACAAATTAAAAAACAATAAAAATTACAGATGCCTAAACGAACAAATCAATAACCCATACCAACATATCTATACATTTTTAAAAAACAATAACCACACTACAGTTAATCACTCGACAACAATAACCACAATACACAATAACCAATTAATGTAACAGTAACCACAACAAATTCACACCACCCGCAACACACAACAACACCTGTGAAAAGAAAAGAAAAGTAAGTTTTGTTAAAATCATCTATGTAACACATATGTATATATTTATAATTAATGTAATATTTTAGAACTGATGATGGCCTAACCGCCGAAACCGGTCTTAATATATAAAAATAAAATCAGCACAATAAAGTATAAATTTTTTTTTAAAATACCCTAACCTCAACTAAAAAATTATGTAATACACAGCATGCCAAAACTATATTTTTCACTTTGTTAAGGCCTAAATTAATTGTTGTCAGTAATACTCTGAAACGATTGGCATTCCAAAAGCATTTTCAACTATTCTCCTTGCCCTGGACAGTCTGTAGTTAAATATTCTTTTTTCATTCGATAAACCACGACTTTGATAAGGTTTCAATATTGTACGAGATAGTGGAAAAGCTTCATCAGCAACCATCACATATGGCACCGTAGTACTTTGGCCTGGCAAACACTCATCTGCTGGGAATGATAAAAAATTCATGTCAATTGCACGTTTTAGGGATGATTTCCTATAGACACCTCCATCGCTTACTCTTCCATTCACTCCAACATCAACATATATAAATTTATAATTTGAGTCGACTAATGCCAGGAAAACTATACTATTATCGCCTTTATAGTTATAGTAATATGATCCTGAACTTCTTTGTGGTCGAAAATTTATATGCTTTTCGTCCATGGCTCCAAGGCACAGTGGCATATTCCATTGCTTATTAAAATTATTTGCAATAATTTTTCATTCCGTTTCATTTGAAGGCATCTACAAAAATAATAAAATTATTAAAATTATTTAAACAATAACAATTTACTTACTTTCAAGTATTCTTTTTTTAATCTCTATATATGACTTGGCACACTTCTGGAATAATCATACATAGGGATCGATAAGTCTCTTCGGTAGCCAGAAATCTTAAGGTAAGTGCTAATCTAAAATTAAATAATAGTCAAATCAGCACTGAAATATTTGTTTAAAAAAAACACACCTTCTTTCTGGAGGAATACATTCTTTCATATTTGTATTTTGTCTCACAAGGTCCTCTTTAACAATTGACAATAACTCGTCAAACTGTGAACTTGACATCCACAGAAAGTTTCTGTAAGCTTCAGGATCTTCATTTTTGAGTTCATTCTCAGCCATATGTAATAATCCACGGCCTTCCCGTCTTCTCAAAGCCAATATTTCTCCACCAGATATTTCTTTTTGTTCTTTTTTTAATGCCCTGTGCATTAGCAATATAATGAAGGATACAGCTGCAGCTCCTAATAAAAGCGAATCTATCTTCGGCATTATTAAGCACTGACTTTTGGCAAACAATAAACACTGAAATATCATTTATTGAAATACAATAAATCGCCGATAGGTTGCGCTAGTGTGATAAAACGAATTGTGCAGAATCACGGAACATTTCAAATGTTACTGTGTAATACAGAAATAGAAATCGAACAAAAACAGATTTGACGACAATTCTTACATCAAATTTGTTAACAAATCTGTTTAAAAAAATGTCTCCGTGTAAAGTAAGCTCAAGACAGTGGACGAACTCAGTTCTGATCACACCCTAATATCATTCACAATAAAATAAATAATGAACAGACCAAAATAGATAACCTACATTATTTAGACAGTTAATTGACAGACAAGTTTTTTTAAATAAAGATATTAATACTCCTGACAAAATAGACAAACAAGTTGAGACATTCACTAATATTATACAACGTGCTCTTAAAAAAACAGTTAAATTTAAAAGAACTGCATGTTACAGATATTATACAAATCCGAAACAGGACTCGGAAACTTTGGCAACAAACAGGTGACCCTTTACCAAAATTAAACATGACTGAACTGACAAAAACAATTAGACGAGACATTAAAGCATACAGAGACAGTACTTGGAATAACAAGATAAAATCCTTATCACACAAAGACAATACTATATAGACATTTGTTAATAGAAATAAAAAACGAACATTTAAAATACAGACACTGACAAGTACTGACGGTATTCATACTGCTGTGACTGACAAAGACAAGGCAGAAATGGTGGGGGATGTATTCGAAGAAATACATTCTCTTGACGACGACGAAACTGACGAACAAAAAGACATAACTGACAAAGTGATGAAGTTTGTTGATAACTACCGGACTGACCACAACATCCGTGACAGATTCACCAGTCCTAAAGAAGTTTTAGGGGGGTAATTAATAAACTTCCTCTACTTAAAGCTGCCGGACATGACGACATTCAGAACGTTGTACTGAAGAACCTGACACGAAAATCAATCGTGCAATTTTATTACATCATAAATGCTATTTTTAAATTGGGCTATTTTCCAAAATCATGGAAAATAGCTCAAGTTATACCAATTAATAAGCATCCCAATCGCCAACATCACCCGAGTAATTGCGCCCCATTTTACTACTCACCTCATTAAGTAAATTGACGAAAAAAATTATATTAAAACAACTAGACAATTTTGAATTCGACAACAAACTGACTGCGGACTGCCAATTTGGCTTTCGCACCGGACACGGGACAGTTCAACATGTAACACGTTTAGTAAATGACGTTAACATTAACTTTAACAAGGACAAAGTGACGGACATGGTCTTAATTGATGTTAAAAAGGCATTTGACAGAGTTTGGACAGACGGCTTAATTTATAAAATGATGACAAATAACTTTCCCTCATATATTACCAAACTCATTCACCACTATCTGCAGGGTAGGCAGTAAAACCATGTAAAACTTAATAACGTCTTATCCGATCCCAAAAAAATCAGTGCTGATGTGCCTTAAGGATCCATACTAGGGCCGAAGCTTTTTAACACATATATAAACGACATACCTACCTTTGATCGTACCAATATCGCATTATACGCAAATGATACGGCAGTTTACTAAGGTTCGTACTACTTCATAGCCGCACAGAAGCAGAACAAAATTCATCTCAACTCATTGCAATCATTTTCATTGTAAATTCTCAATTATTGCATCAAAATCAGAAAGGATCTAGGTGTCTTTCTTGACTCTAAGCTTAACTTTTATCATCAGCTCACACACACTATTCATAAAACAAATCAAGCAATCAAACAAATTTATCCTTTCATCAATAAAAATAGTCATTTGTCGTCTTCAACGAAAATTCATCTTTACAAATCTATCATTCGACCTTCATTAACATACGCTGCTCCTGTGTGGTGTGGTATAGGCGACACGAACAAGCTGCAAGTCATGCAACACAAATGTCTGCGAATGGCACTACGAAAGGATAGGTATGTCCGGATTGCGGATCTACACAAAGAAGCTAAGGTACCTCTTATCAGCGAGTATATAAAAACTATATCGGAATGTTTTTATTAAAACAAACTCGGCAACAGCCCGCTAACAAACCAGCCATAACAAACCCTTCAGGATCAAACACAAACTCATATACCAAGCTTAACCATCTTCAACTAACAAATTTAAATATGTTTTTCTTCTTTCTTTTACTTCATCCTCATACTTTACCTCATTCACCCTCATTTCACCTTTTCTAATCATAATTAATTGTATACTGTATATTTTTACATAATTTAAACCAAAATAATTTTTTTTATGTTGTTTTTCTTTCTACCTTATATCAACACATATGTAACGAATCATTCACAATCACCTCACATGATTATTTTGTATACTTTACTTGTTAACTTTATTATTTTTGTACATATTTTTATCTCTTATTATTTTGTATTATAAAAATTCTGTTTATTTCATTTATTGAATGAAAGAAAAAAAAAACCAAACTTACCATAAAGTAGACTCCCTTGTTTTACTGGTGTGCTATCAGCTAATCATGTTCTTTATGTTTCCGAATGAATGTTGAATGACTGGATGTGTGAATGGCCGGAAATTGGTTCTCGTTCGTCCTCGTCCGTACGCCACTGACGAGATTTTATTATTGACAAGTGTCAGTAAATTAATTATTATATATTTGGAAAGAAGCGTATTTAAATTAAAATTATTGTGTGAATCGTTGGAGCATTTAACAAGGAAGCGGTAGTTAGTGTTTGTGGCACTGAGGGTGCCCGGAGGCCAACAACAATTTTTAATTTTGACAAGTTTTCAAATAATATTTGTCAGATTTATTTAATTAATTATTTAAATAAATCTATTATCTGGACCTTTTCGATTAAATTTTAAATTTGGGAGTGAATGAAAAGAAGATTTTGGACAATGGTGCCTTTTGACACCGGTGAGTACTGCCAAAACTTTTAAACACAAGATAGCGACCGAGTCTGGCTCGGCGTATGGGAAGAGAAGTAGTGAGGTCTCACTTACAATAGGTTCGAGGTATTATCCCCGATGGACGATTCTACTATTGTAAGTGAGGAACTTCCATCAAATGAGAACGCTTTGCTTGTTAAGTCTAATTTACACAAACCTGCCGCTTCATCCAAAATTATTCCAAATTCCGTTTCGAATAATAACATAATTAAAAATCCTCTGATAGTCGTTCACACGGAGCTTGAAAACGTTAAGGATCTGTTTGAATTTATTAAAAAACATAGAAATGAAATTTTTTATGTAAAACATGGCTACAATAAGCGTGTTTCGATCCACACAAGCTCCGAGTCGGACTATCGTCTTCTTAAAGAAGCTTGCAGAAATGAGGAACTGGAGTTCCATACATACACTCACAAAGGTAAGAGAACACACACCTTTGTGATGATAGGGCTCCAGGTAGACCTCACTGCAGAGAAGATTATTGCCGAAATTTTTGAAATTTATAAAATTCAAGTCTTGAAATGTTTTAAAATAAAGAGCACAAAACTCCTGATGTATGTTTTGACCACTTCCAATCAAATTATCTGTAATGAGCTTAACATCAAAGTCCGTTACGTCTATCATATGTGGGTCAAATTCGATCGCTATGTTAATAAGAAGGGTTTGAGCCAGTGCCACCGCTATCAGGAGTGGGGTCACGCTACTACAAATTGTTTTGTGAATCCTCGCTGCCTGAAGTGTGCTGGCTCACATTTGACAAATACGTGCTCCAAGAGCAGAGATGTGGAGGCAATCTGCGCAAACAGCGGGGGGGGAGTCATCCTGCAAACTCAGTCCTCTGTATAGTCTATCTAAAGAAGATTGATAGCATCGAGAAGCAGAGGTTCAGAGTGTTGACGAAATTTGGAAAACTACTATGTTCCTGCACCAGCCCCAGTAATCAACGCCTGGACCAAGAGGAGACAGGATGCCGCAGTGGCGCAGAGTCAACAAAGCCAGCGGAGCCAGTTGAGTCGACCAAACCAGCAGAGCCAGCAACTTCAACAGCGAGGGTATCTACCATCGCAGAGGCAGCAACAAGGAGGATTTTTTCAAAATTCATTTGTATTTCCTGGCCATGATGACTACAATGGTGTCATGGGGGAAATACGCAGGTTGAAAGGTATGGTAGACCTTTCAAAGATGTTTAGTCTGTTGCGAGACTAGAATGATCGGCTCGAGGGTTGTAACTCGGAAGCCGAGAAATTCCAAGTTATAGTATCATTCATGTCTCAATTGAACTAGATGGCTAATAGGCTAAACATCTTTGAATGGAATAGTATTAAATCAAAAGTTGGCGAACTGATAGAGTTCCTTTCGAGAACGGATGTGGATATTATGGTAATAGTGGAAACTAACGGCAAGATCGAAATCTTGCTGGCGGTGGGGTAGCCGTCCTCGTAAAGAATTCTATCAGCTACATGCGAATAAATTGTCACAGCAATTTAGAGCATGTCGCTATTAGGTTAGAAGATGGCATGACGAAAAAAATAACATAACCGTATTAAATAGACAAATGAAATCTGACATTACCAATTTTAGAAACATAGAATGGAATGACAAGTCCAAAAGAGATTCGAAAAACGATCAGGAATTTTCCACCCTTTAAAGCAGCAGAACATGACAAAATACAGAACATTACACTGAAACACTTAACACGAAAGACAGTATTGCAATTGCACTATATAATAAATGAAGTCATCAGGTTAGGTTATTTTCCAAAATCTTGGAAAGTAGCCCACGTGATGCCCATACATAAATCTGGCCAGACACCTACATCACCCGACTTATATCGTCTAATATCCTTACTTACAACGTTAAGTAAGATGACAGAAAAAATTATGATGACAAGACTTTATTCTTTTGATTCGGACAACCAACTAACAACCGACAATCAATTTGGCTTTAGAAGCGGACATGGGACGGTTCAGCAAATTGATAGAATCGTCAATGACATTAGCATCAACTTCAATAAAAATAAAATGACAGACATGGTCCTGCTCGATGTCAAAAAAGCTTTTGGCCGAGTATGGACCAACGGACTAATCCATAAGATGGAAACACAACACTATCCATCATATTTGATTAAACTTATACACCATTTTTTAACAGGCAGGCAATTCCAGGTAAAAGTCAACGACACCCTGTCCTCCCCTAAAAATATTGTTATTGGTGTACCGCAAGGTTCAATTTTGGCACCAAAATTATTTAACATTTATTTTAACGACATTTCGTCTTTGCGAAAACTAGTCTTGCTCGTTATGCAGACGACACTGTAATCTATTCAGGTTCCTTTTATGCACTGGCCGCGCAGAAACAAAATCAGATACATTTAAACAAACTGCAAAAAGATTTTAGTCTTTGGAAAATCAAAGTTAACGCCAAGAAATCAGAAAGAATTTCATTCACACATAAATTTACAAATATAAAAATATTTACATCAACAACTTTTGACAAAGATACTATATACCGACGAAACAGCACGTCAAGTATCTGGGAGTCTATCTAGACTTCCGTCTAAATTATCAACAACATTTGACGCACACATTACACAAGACAAATCTGGCCATAAAACAATTGTATCCATTTATTAACAAAAATAGTTCGCTTTCGGCTGATACCAAAATGCATCCTTTTTAAAACTATAATTAGACCTTAATTACCTACTCAGCTCCTATATGGTGCGGCGGCGTTGGTAAAACGAACCTGAATAAAGTGTTACAGAATAAGTGTTTGAGAATGGCACTTCGCAAAGACAGGTATGTAAAAATTCAAGATTTGCACGAGGAGGCAAATGTACCCCTAATTTTGGACTACATTATGGAAATTTTACAAAAATTTTACAGATTTAACTTGAAAGTAACGCCTTTCTCAGGGGTCTCACCAGCATCCGTTTGCATAATAAACCTTTTAGAATAAAACACAAACTCAGCTATCAGTGCTAGCCTATCTTCAACTAAAACGATTGATTTGATATTATACAGGGACGGTAATATCAAATCAATCGTTCTTGTTCAATCTTGTTCTTTTTAGGCTAAAAATTGCTAATTTTGTATAATTGTGAACATATTGTTGTATATGTTGTAAATACTAAGGTTAGGTTAGATTAGTTTTTGTATATATTATTGTAAATAGATAGACTAGGTTAGTTAGTCTTAAGTTTAAAACAAAATTTTGTAATCAAGATTCCGACGTTTTTGTTTTTTGTTTATTATTCAGAATAATTTTAAAAAATGTTTTTAACCTGTATGAATGATGAATGATTGTGTGAGTGAGAAAAGAATGAATCTGTGAGTGAATGGACCATAAGTATATAATGTTTTATCAAATTTGTTAAATCTATTTTTTATATTGTCCAGTTAATTGTTGAAAATTCTTTAGTTAAGAAACAATTTTTACTTTAACTACTTACACTTAACTTTGTTAATATATTTAAATTTATTTGTTTTAATAAAAAGAATTAAGTTGAAAATAAATTCATTTTTATTAGTGCGTACGTGTGTGTGTGTGAGGGGTAAAACCCTTATCAAATTTGAATAGAATTAAATCCGTACAATAAACCAACAAAACGGCAACACTCGCATGGGAGCGATAAGGAGGAAGTGATATTCGTGTCTCCGTCACAGAGTGCGGTAGAATTGCTGAAAAAAGCAAAAAAAACGGTAAAAAGCGTTTACGCAAAGCCAATACAAAAATAAATTCTTCGGCGGATAAAAAGTCCTTGGCGGATAAAGAGGTCACGTCCGATTTAACTACGTCAGAAGACGATTTAAGCATTAAATCTGAAATAATTAATTTAAACCGATTAAGTAGTTTCGGATCAACGAGCAGTATGGCCAGCAACACCAGTGTAATAGGGCCAAAGGGCAACACAAATAACCCGGCATTTAACGTGCCTATATCTAATAGATATAGCCAATTGGAAGAAAAGGATACCCAGGAAATGCAAACAAATGACCCTGAGCCAATACCCAACAATAACACACAACCAGACAAGGTAAAATCAATTAAACCGAAACCGATAGTGCTCTACACTAAAGTGGATATTAAAGAGCTGATTTTTAATCATTAAGGGCACTACCGCCAAGCCCTTTCATATAAAGCACGGTTACTAAAATCGTACTTCAATTTACCTGGCGGATAACACCGATTACTTTGTAATTAAAGAAGCAATCAAAAACAAAGACTATGAATTTCATTCATTTACAAATAAGGATTATAAGACACACACTTTTATCCTCCACGGTCTACAAGTGATATTGGAACCAAGAGAAGTTATCGAGGTCATCCGGGATAATTACAGAATCACAGTTTATAATTGCAGTATAATGAAAAAACACAAAATATCGTACATACATCATCACAACCGGTAGTGATATAAACTTAAAGCAGTTAACAGACAAAGTGAAATATGTGTATCACACTACCGCAATCTAGGAAAGATACGTCAACAAAAAAATCATATCCCAGTGTTACAGGTGTCAGGAGTAGGGACACGCAACTTCTAATTGTAACTTAACCATTAAGTGTTTAAAATGTGCTGAAAATCATGCCACACATGAATGCACCAAGCCCCGCGACAGCGAAGCAAAGTGCATTAATTGCGACGGTGCTCACGCGGCAATCTCCATAATTTGCCCGGTGTATTTAAAAAAGTTAAAAACAAATGAAGAGAAACGAAATAAGGCCACTAAACAAATTACATCGCCCCCGGGAAGAATAAAATTGACCCAGCAGCAGAGGGGTACCGAACGCGCAAACGTCCCGGCGCAACTTCCAACCCGGAATGCATGGACCGAGAGAAGCGAGCCTCAACCAAGCAGCTCCAGCCAGCCAGACCTCGGATAGGATAATTCACATTTCCTGCCGACTATTACTCCATTCGCCCAACTAGTCAAGCAAATTAACATTTTAAATACTAAAGTAGACGTAGTCAAAATGCTGAACATGATTACGGAATTAAACAAACAATTAGATCTGTGTACAACGGAGTCACAGAAGTTCCAAGTAATGCTATTATGTATTTCAAGCATTAAGCCGTAATCATGTTCAGCGTTTACGAATGGAATGCAAATTGCATTAGCAACAAAGTGGGCGAGATTATTGAATTTCTCAACAGATCGGCGGCCGACATTTTAATCATTTGTGAAACTAAACTTGACGAAACGGTCAAGCTAAGTATCAGAGGATACACAATCGAAAGATTTGATCGAAACATTGCGGGGAGTGGGGTCGCCGTTCTGTTGAGAAATTCAATAAACTATACGCGCATTGCTAACATCAATAGTAATATTGAACACGTTGCGGTTAAATTGGAAGACGGTTTAACTATTATCGGTGCATATAACAGACCGAACAATAGAATAATTGATGACGATATATTAAATATGCTGGACTGCGGAAATAAGGTAATAGTTGTTGGAAATTTTAATGCTCGCCATCATACTTGGAACTGTCATTTAAATAATCCAAACGGCAATCAATTGTAAAGCTTGTCACCTGCCAATAATTTTACCATTTATCATACTCATTCCCATACTCACTACCCGACTAATGGAATGACGCCGACAACAATTGACATTGTAATTAGCAAACACGTGACTGACATTGTAGATTTGAAGACGGTGAACGAACTTAGTTAGGACCACACATTAGTGACGTTTAAATTGACACAGACAATAAATAGACCGAGACGAATAATCTATAGACCCGACTATATAAATGCCGACTGACTACTATATGGAAGGATCCTAGACAGAGACGTGACAATTAACAGTCATATTGATACACTTGAGAATATTGATTTTCTGGTGGAATCAATGAGAAGATTATTAAAAATACTATTAAACAGACAGTTAAATTCAAAAAGACGGACATATATAGACCACCTTCCACAGGACGTACTGGATAAAATCCAGATACGAAACAAAACTAGGAAACTGTGGCAACGGACTGGTGATGTGACACAAATAAGAAATAAGACGAGACATTAAAGCTTATAGAGATAGAGAGATAAAATTGAGAGACTATCACATAAGGACAATTCAATTTGGCCTTTTGTAAAGTCAATCAAGGAAAAATTTCTCACTATACCGACGTAGACAGGTGTAGACGGTTTGCATACCGCCTGCAGAGACGATGACAAAGCGGACATGATAGGGGACTCGCTGGAAGACACGCACGTCTTCTAGACGCTAACCTGACTGACGAACAAAATGACGAACGCTTTCTAACTGGTTACGATCAAACGCGAGACATCGGACATAATTTTACAAACCCTAAAGAGGTCAATGACATAATTAGAAAGCTTCCACTGCTAAAAGCAGCGGAACATGACGGACTACAGAACATTGCTCTGAAACATATGTTTCGTAAAGCCTTAGTTCAGCTTCATTACATCATTAAGGGCCGGTATTATAAACCATTAAAATCTGTAGATTTTATTTACTAACCAAGTAAATTATTTTACTTGGCTGATTTTGGTATTATAAACGTCAAATAATAAAAGTAGGTAACTAAATCTATGGAATAAATTAATCATCCAAAATCTAGGGATTAAAATTTATTCACTGAATAACTTGACACATGTCATGTTTATTAGGTTATTTTTAATGTGGAGCAATTTCTGTTGAAAATCAACCTTTAAATGCTCTACAATGTTATGCGATTGACTTTCAAAATGTTGTAAGGGATTATTGTAATATAACAAAGGCTACAATACAACACATCAATAACTACAATATTAAAATAACATATAAATGCGGCGTTGCAAATCCGTATTTTACGAATAGTTAATTTAGTTTTATAATACCGGAATACGTTTATTCGTCGAATATATTTAATTTGAGATTTGTTATTCGGTGATTTATTTTGTCTTTATAATACCGGCCCTAACTCAATCATCAAAGTGGGTTATTATCCATAATCTTGGAAACTAGCCCACATCATCCCCATCAAAAAGGCTTTAGAGAGACTAACGTCACCCGCTCATACAGACCTATTTTAATTCTGGCGACACTAAGCAAAATGACTGAAAAATAATTATGACACGACTTGACAAGTTTGAATCTGACAATAAAATAACAACCGACTGCCAATTCGGATTGCGAAGCGGACATAAGACGGTTCATCAATTGACTAGAATTGTTAACGACATAACAGTCAATTTTAACAAGGACAAATTCACCAACATGGTACGCCTCGATGCCAAAAAGGCATTCGATCGAGTATGGACTGACGGACTGATTTATAAAATGATACAGAACAAATACCCCTCATATATTATAAAAGTCATTCATCATTACCTCATGGATAGACAGTTCCAAGTGAAAATAAACGACGCATTGTCCCTATTAAAGGACGTTAAAGCTGGTGTCCCTCAGGGATCAATATTAGGTCCTAAACTCTTTGATATACTCCTGAATGACAGCATACAAACATTACCTTGTACGCCGACGATACCGCAATTTATTCAGATTCGTTCTATGCTATAGCCGCACAAAAGCAGAATCAAATCCATTTAAACATACTTCTTACTTTTTCCAAGATTGGAAAATCATCATCAACCCTGCCAAGTCCAAAAGAGTCATTTTTACCCGTAAATTCACCAACTCATCCCGACAAAATCATTTGTTAAGTATCTGGGAATCCATCTGGATACCAGACTTAACGTTCATCAACACATATCATATGAAATTTATAAGACGAATCAAGCCATACGACAGATTTTTCCTTTTATCAACAAAAATAGTCATTTGTCGTCTTCAACGAAAATACATTTATATAAAACCATAATCAGACCATCACTCACCTATGCTGCTTTTGTGTGGTGCGGTATAAGGCGGAAATCTGAATAAATTGCAAATAATGCAGAACAAATGTCCCAGGCTGGCTCTTAAGAGGGATAGGTATGTGCGCATTAGGAATCTGCATGCGGACGCTGCTGTTCCGCTAATCAACGAATATATTAAGGAGACCTCCAACAACTTTTACCGCTTCAAACTGGCTAATGATAATCCACTGTTAGCAAGTTTAACAGCTGTCAGGAACCACAATATACCTTTCCGCATAAAACACAAATTAATATATTAGAATCTACCGATTCAATCTGGCTGAATAGCTAAATTCTATTTTTTGTTTACATATTTTCTCATCACCATATTTCACTCATTCACCTACATCATCATAATTTTTTGTATTATTTTCTTGTACAATTGTATATATTTTATGTATATGTCTGTCTATTTTAATAAAAGCTAAATACTTTAGCAACAAGCCCAAACTCTGTACCCAGTTCAAATAAACAAAATATAAATAAACTGTATATCCTATAGAGAATAAATGAAACGAGCGAATGTTTTGAATAAATGTGTGTGTGAAAGAGACGAATAAATGGATGAGCAGTTTTGATAAATATAACTCGAACATTTATTATAAATCTACACTTAGATAGGAAATAAAAAACACACTAACAAAAACAATTTTGTAAAATTACTAATTATTTTTTGAATAAAGAATTATTTAATTTGGAATTTGGAATTTTTGGTTCTCGTCCGATCATCAAAGTTAAGAACGTAGGGCGCGGTCAGTACTTAGGAACACCGCGTGCCGTTGCCCTTCTTTGTTGTTTTTCGATCGGGGTTCGTACTTTAACCTGATTATCCAATCCACACAGTAAACCATATACTTATTATTATTTTTGCTTATTATTGTACATATTTACAAATGTAATTATTAATGTTATTATAAGCCACTTATACCGTCCGAGCAATGTATTAAATACCCAGATAAATAAAAAAAACGCTATCTATTGTTCGATTTTTGTAACTTTTTAGTTTTAATATTATTCGCTCGTTCCTGCCGAACTAGGCGTCCCGTGTGTACAAAAACACACGCAGGCTATGGATCATCTATGCATTTATTAATAAATGTTATGTCACATTTGACGTATGTAATGAGCCGACATGGCGTGTTGCGATCATCATAATAAAAGCAACGAACAATATACCTACTATGCGTTAAAATGCGAAAGGGCTTGCATTAGAAAACGAGCATGATGTTTACAGAGCACAAAAAATTCTATAAATAACTTTATTTTTTCAAATTAGACAGAACTAAGATGAAAATAAAATTTTATTTTTTTAATTTTGATAAATTCTTACTTGTGAATAAAATAAACAACAAACCACACTTTTGTAGAAAGAAGAAACAAATTATAACACTGCTATAATATATAATAGTTGTTCATAGGTGAGCGAAGCGAAAACGTGTGTACACCAAGGATGTCCGATGCCGACTGGCAATAGCTGCACTGAGTGCACTGCAGCCTGCAGCGCGTGTGCTGTTCGTTCGTTCGTTTGTTGTTCGTTGTCTGTAGGTGGGGGAACACTGTTATAATATGTATACATGTTTATAATTGAGCGAAGCGAAAACGTGTGTACACCAACTATGCCCGATGTCGACTGGCTGCAGCGCGTGTGCTAGTGATGGGCGGAATTTAGCATAAGTACAGGGAGTTTATAAATGAATGGGATTATGTAATCACTTTAAATGTGCCGCTTTTTTTAAATTGTTTACTAAACTATTTGTTTTGACAGATCAACTTTGACAGCTGTCAAGCAAACATATGAAAACATATGTAGTATAGTGAACGATTTTAAAAAGGCGGCATATTTAAAGTGATTACATAATCCCATTCATTTATAAACTCCCTGTACATGGAATCTGTTCTGCAGCAAGATCTGTTACACGCATACTATGTTCCGCAATTTATCATGTTATTTTTGGAACAGGTTCCACACGGACCTGTTACATTTGGAATTTTATAATTTCTATTTTCTATACCTGTTTCGTATGAAACGCTTTGAAACTGGAACCGTTTCATACCTACCTAGTACGTACACGTACATATATAACATATGACCCGCTTACATTTGAAACGAAAATCTTTGAACCGTTTCATAATTAATTATTACCTGCATCACATTATTTAACTTTGGATATATTTGAAGCATTTATTATTTTTCTGTATTTTATTTGATTTTATTGAAACAATTTCAAAAGAATTATGAACATTTATTGCCGCAAAATAAATCATAGACTATATTAAAAAATAATAGGATTAGATAGAATTAGGACTTTATTACATTTTGACTTGTTTTAAGTACTATTAATTAGTAATTTGTCGGGGTCGAATTCGGTCGGTGTAGGTACGGGAACGGGATTAGCGGATTACTTGTATTATTTAATCTTTTACAGAAACAAGAGGCCAGAGATAAGCCAGTGCGGCGGTTTATGATTATAGAAATTTATTTTTATTTTTACTATTGATGAGGTTTTTCCAGATTACTTCATGCTCTTATTAATGAATCTATATAATACAAAGTGGTGGGAAAAAGTTTTCTTAATTGATGGTTTGGTTAAATTATAGTTAGTTTTAGATTTTGATTTTCAACTTTGCTTCCGAGTTTTTGTGAAATTTACAGTTGTTTTATTTATATTTTTCTTGTTGTATTTTTTGTTATTTGGTTATTTTTGTTACTTGTTATTTATTGTTATTGTTATTAAGATTGCGGAGTAAAATTACAGTTACACGCGCTGTTACTATGGTTGAATTTGCGTTCTTAATTATCAATTGCAGAATACAATTTTTTAACTCAGTTTTTTAGTTTAACTAATAAAATGAACAAAAATTAAAACAAGTTGTGTGTAGGCATATTTTACAATATGCGATGCAAAAAAAAATTTGCAAAATGTAACATGTGTGCACAAGTAGCAAGCTATCTTTCAACGGTAAGCAACTTGAAAAACACATAGTTCGAAGGCATCCTACCGTAAACATTTCGGGCAAAGAAAGTGTTTTTTCTGTGTTGGATCGGGAAGTAACTGAAGCTAGAGAAGAAATAGATGATCCTATTGAAACGGCATCAATTGTATGTGTAGAGGAAGAAGGTTCACCATCCTCAATATCCTCATTAGCTATACCTAGCTCTAGCACGTCAAGATCAATACCACAGCAACAATTAACTATAAAAACATTTTTTCCTCGACCAAGAGCACTAAATGTTAATACCAAGAAAAAAATTGATAATCTGTTGTTAAACCTTTTTACCAAAGATTTTCAACTTTTTCGGTTGTTAAAGATCGGGCATTTGTTAAATTTGTTAAAGAGTTAAAACCAGAATATAAATTGCCCAGCAGAATGTCCATAACAACTACAATGCTTCCGGCTAAATATGAATAATGTTTGTATAGAGTGCAAACAAAATTATCATCTATCAAAAGCGTTTGTTTGACCACTGATACATGGACATCAAGGTGTCACGCTCCCTATAGCCTACTATATTTCTTTCCTGTTTTATTGAGTAGGAGGTGGACAGGGCTTCTCTTGCCGCCGTAGCTCAGTGTAGACGGGGGTGGTAGAGAGTGAGCGCCACGGGATCTCTTATAAGTCCACCCTGTATATCAATAATTGATTACACTTTCTTAAAGGTAAAACTCGATACCATGTATGGATGTAAAGAAAAGAAAAAAAAAGGCCAAGTTAACTAATATTTATTAGAGAGTACAACTTTAATTTTAATATAAAAATATTTATTAGAGAATCTACTATTTCAATGACTAAATTTCATTGGTATTGTTAGAGAGGTCGTACACAAATAATAATAAATCATAATAAATTGTCAACAATAGTCAAAACCCAGAACAAAAAAAAAGTCGAAGTCAAGCAACTTGCCAAACCATTAAATTAATGACAATAATGCTTTTTTACAAACTTTCAAGTTGAATGCGACTAGTTAGGTTTTGGATACACCGTTCAAAAAAAATAATTGTTGGAGTACAATAAAATTTTGGTAAAATGATAGACTTGAAATATCTGTGCAAAAGTACACTTAAAAGTTTTGTAAAACATGGTTAATACTCACTGGTGTTATGTCCTTATGTCCGGAATAGCGCTATCCCTGCACAAGACCCTGTAGTGGAATAGTTTAACCCGACACAGATAATTCACGTCTTAACAGTAAAATGGTACCTTTAAATTCTAATGTTTAAAATCAAACAAACTTTAAAATGACTTATTGCTAATCTTATGTTCACAAATATGGATATAAACAACTAAACAGCCCGATGTTCAATAGAACCATCGTTTTGAAATTAGTTAAATAAATTTAGGGACATAACCTGTCCTTCAGTTGCCAGTTGAAATATGACGGTTAATACAATATTAAAATAGTTTAAAAAAAAACTGGATAAATGGTTAATACTAATACATATCCAAGAAACGGATGGCTCCTTCCAACCAGATCCAGTTGCCACAACTCCTGAATATCCCGACCGATAGTTGTTGGATCTCGACTTCTTTCTAACCATTATATAATAATATTTCCCAAATTCCAATCCACTCCTTTTCACTTTTGCTGGTCAAGCTTACTCAAGCATACAGCATGAAATCAGATTTTATATCTAATCTGAAGATAATGTAAATGCGAAGCTTATAACCACAAACTAGAATTAATTAAAGTTTCTTTACTTTAAACTTTAATCCTACCTAAGCTGTAGTGCGGCTTCAAAGTGGTCCACGTGGGGTCACTAATACGCATAAAGCGTTAGGTTGCACATTGCCACTAATTATTCCAAAAATCACTATTTGATAAGAAACCAAATACTTCCCCATAAACTGTGCACTCACATACGTCTTCTAAAGCAGTTAATCGGCTCCGATGGCCATGGATTTATTCCACTTGCTCTAAATGAAGACGGACACCCACGCTTAATGGACCAAAATTCGCGAGATTGTGATGCGCGATTCAATTGTCGCCAGATTTTGCAACAACAACGTGAATGCTGTCACTCTTCCGTCAGTACACAGTTATGCCAACCACGCCCGGTCCCGGCAACTTCACGCCGCCCAATCAACATGGCGTTTGACAACAGCAGTGACAGTGAAGTGACAGTGTTTGTGTATACTGGAAGGCATCACAACATCAACGGATTAAATATCAGATAAATGGTAAGTAACATTAATTAAGCAATAATAAAATTAACTCCCCCAATAATTAAGATTCAACTAAGATGTGAGCATATAATACCTCACATAACCTAAACTAATCATAACATCAAAAATTGGTTGATAATCTTGACTTATTGGCACTAAACAATTTCTAATTATAATTCCCACTAATAATAATTATAATCAACCAATAACAATTCTATTTTTTCAGATTCACATTGGTAGAAGGAAATTAGCGGAATCCAAGATCGGCTAACTATCGATATCAGATGTCATCCAGCAAGTAACTACCAATATCGACAGGTAAGCAACTAATTAATTAACTTCACTTTATTTCCTACATATCTGTTAATTATATCATTAAGTTATTTACCAGTAAATAAGTTCCCATTAAGTTGAAACTATTAACAACTTTAATCGTTTCAGGTCCAAGATGTACATTTGGTTGCTGACCTCAAGATGAGAAATGGATCGTAACAAAGGAATACTGAAGGGTACTGCACACTTCATAACTGAAGAGATTATATTGAAATCAGTTTTACTTCAGTGTGCTCAAATCTCTCTACAACACACGCTGTCAGCTTGGCCAAAGAAATTCAAAAAAATACTGATGAGTTTGGAGTAACAAACAAAGTAATAGCTGTTGTGACAGACAATGCCACTAATATGAAAAGTGCTGTTACAAATTACTTGGAATGGAAGCATTTTGGATGTTTTGCACATACATTAAATTTAATAGTGCAAGATGAAACTGAATTAATTCACGTGCTTCAAGAAAAAATTAAAACTATAGTGAAATATTTTTAAAAAAGTACAAATGGTTTAAATACGTTGACAAAAGCTCAAGAAAACTTGGGATTAGTACCTAAAAAATTAATTCAATATGTAGCAACTATTATATGCTTCAAAGATTTAGCGAAATTGAAATGGCAATTTAAACATCAATTGCATTAATCAATAAAAACAATTTTGAGCGAAGCCGAGTAGAATATATGCAAGGAATTATGCGTTGTATTGCATCCATTTGAAGAGGTGACAAGAAACATAAGAGGCGAAAAATATATAACTGCCAGTCAAGTCATTATTCTGACTAGAGGACTTACGTAAGTTATCTTAAAAATGAAAACCCAAAAGTTCGACACGATGGTGGCCAATGTAGTAACAGAATTGGAAAGGGGTTTAACTGTGCGTCTAAAAAATATAGAGCACAGTAAAGCCATTGCATTGGCAACATTGCTGTATCCTAGGTTTAAATTAGTTGTATTTAAAGAGGAAGTTGCAGAACATGCAACAAAAAAACACTGTTGCGAGTTGATAGCGAAGATATGGCAAGTAAATAATAAATACAGACCGGAAGAAAAATCAACAACAGAAGAACAGCCATCAGGATTCAGGACCACACCAGTGGCAGAGCCAATGTTTTCTGTCTGGAGAGATGTCAATAAAATTATTTCATCAAAACAGCCAACAAGTAATTAGTTATAAAATAAAATGTACACACGATTGATTGTTCTAATTTTGCTTTGTTTACTACTTTAAAGGTACTAAACAGTCTGCAGCCCTTATCGGACTAAATCGGTATTTAGACGAACCATGTATATCAAGAGAAAATGATCCACTGGAATGGTGGAGGAAACACCATTACGTGTTTCCATTGATGGCATCATTAGTGAAAACTAATTTCAATATGTTGGCCACATCAGTGCCATGTGAAAGAATATTTTCTAAAGCAAGAAATTTGATTAGTGAAGAAATCGTCTTAGTTCAAAACATGTACAAAAATGATTATTTTGAAATAAAAACTCATATTTAATAAATGATAGTTATAATAAAATGTTTATTTATTTCTATTTGTATTTTTTATGTTTTATATAAAAAATAATACTAAATAATAATATATTGTATTTTTAATCAAACCATTTCAATTTTATTTTTACATGGAATTACATTTTATACATATAATGCATGCATAAGCTTATATTGTATTGTAATAGATAAAAAAAGCAATTTTATTCTGTGATTATAAAAACAAACCTATCATAACTCTTTGTTTATGTTTTCATAACTAAGGCTGGCGAATTTCTGCTATAAACTGGGGGCATGTTCATTAGGAAAACTACTGAACGCAGAAATGTTAAATTTTCAGAAATTGTTAATGATATAATTGTTTATAACTTGACATATTTTGTTTATTTTTTTACGCAATATTATATATTATATTATATATTATATAGAGAAAAAAATCAGGAAAACGAATATATTTTTTGTATTTTTTAATTTTCATTAATAATGAAGATGAACATGCCCCAAGATTGATAAAAATATATTTTGTAAGTCCCCACTCCGCCTTCCTATTTCATCCGCACGCTCGTTATTGTACTCCCACCACGCATATTTTTATAATATCTATGCCTTTCGACTATAACACAATGCACGTGCTACCCCGCTCATCTAAGATTGGCTGTTTCGTCTAAATGAGGGGAGTAGGGGAATACATTGAAACGCATGGAAGTGGAACGTGGAACTACCGCCACCTACGGCAAAATAAAACTTTACTAAAAAGTCACCCCACCCTTAATATTCATTATTTATTTATTACACACATTTTAGAAATCATTTACAACAATAATTTAAATTAAGATGCAGCTTGGTAAGACGACTGTATTATTATAAAAACGTGACGTATTCAGACAACACTTAAAACAGTGCAGTAAGAAAAGTTGCCTATCGGAACCTGTTCCAAATGTACGCGTAACAGGTTACACGATTGGAACTGGAACGTTGGAACCTGTTCCAGAAATTAAGCGTGTGCTGTTCGTACGTTCGTTTGTTTGTTGTCTGTGGGTGGGGAAAGCGCTCGGGTGAGAGCGGCTCGGCTCTCACCTGAGCGCTTACCCCGGACTAGAACGACTGAGATATACGGACGTGCAGTCGAGCGGTAGTGTCGTGTCGGCCTAGTCCAGCCGTTTACACGCTTGTCTAAACAGGACAAGCAACGGTGGGTCGTGTCTTGTGAGCGGGTACTTCCGCGCGACCTCAGCTGCCGAGATAACGACAAAAATTTGCGGCAACGGCCATACAACGTTGAACACACCAGTTTTCGTCCGTCGCGATGTAGCAGCCGCAGAGAGCAGTCTGTTACCGGCATCCTCGTCGATGGGCGATGAGAGGTTGCCTGACAAGTCGGGGGTAATCCCAGACGAAGGTTTGTACGTGTTTGTACTTTTGTTTTTCCCACAGACGCCGAACCCCCAGGTTCCTACTCGCCGATGCCACACAGGCACATTCACGCCACACAGGCACACACACGATACACAGGTACACACACACGCACGCAGCGTGCACCACGTCGCTCACGCAGAGCTGATGGTTGTTAGCGGATCGACGTGATCCTGCACAAGGCGAGGATCAGTGGCCGTCCTGAAACCCGGGCGGGGTGTGCAAGCGCCGGGTAAGCTGATGATCCTTGGAAGAGCCAGGGGTAGACTTGGATGTCAGCGGGGCTGCCTCGGATGAGCCGGAGGTTGGCTTTGCTGATGGAAGTCCTGGTCTCGACGCGGAAGCTGCAGCTGGTGGTAGATCTTCAAGTGGTTCCCAACCGGAAGAAGCCAGTCGATCGGTGTCTTGATGATTTACGGACTAGCCGACGATACAACCGAGGATGAAATTAAATCCAAATTAGCCGAAGTGAACAAAAATATTTAAATTAAAAACGTGTACAAAATGAAAAACACAAAATCCCCGTTATTTTTATTAATCTTCACGTCAAAGACGAGATTGCCAGAATTGCAATCGATATTATACCTGCTTAATACTCGAGTCACATTCGACAAATTCAGGAAGAACAAACAAATTACTCAGTGTCACCGGTGCCAACAATGGGGACACTCGACTAATAATTGTAATAAAGTGGATGTCGTGGGCGACTTAAATGCAAGGCACTCCACCTGGAACTGTCATAGAAATAACGCAAATGGTAATACGCTGTATAATTTTAGCTTAAATCATAACTGTATAATTTCCCATTCAGATTTACATACTTACTTTCCGCTTAACGGTACTACACCAACAACTATTGATATTGCTATTGTCAAAAACGTACAGTGCACTCAACCGTACACATTACAAGACCTAGATTCAGACCACGACCCAATAATACTGACGCTACTTGACCATAACAGATCAAACGACACCAAAGCAGTGTACGACTACAAAAATGCGAACTAGCAGACTTTCAGACATGTATTAGACAGACAGATAATTATTAAAGGACAATTAGATAGTAAAGACGAAATAGATAAAAGCTGTGACATGCTGACAAAGGCAATAACAACTGCCAGAAATGCTGCTATCAAACAGATTAGAATTAAAACATTTAAATCCAAATTATGCGACACTGCGAAAGACTTAATTAAAAACGACACAAAGCTCGCAAAAAATGGCAGCAGACAAGAGATCCAATAGACGAAGAAAGGCTAAACGCATTTGGGAAACTTGTTAAAAACACAATCTACAGAGAGGAAAATGACAGATGGAATAAAAAACTGATGAACCTTTCCACCAGTGATAACTCACTTTGGAAAATCGCCAAAGGTTTAAAAAGATCTTATGAACCAATTCTTGCTCTGACTGTTAACAATGTGACAGCACTAACTGACGATGACAAAGCCGAATTGATGGCCGAGACTTATAGACAAATTCACATTAATGATAATAATAACAATTCAATTGAACAATACAACATCATTCAAACTACTTTAGACTTCATTGAGACAGATCTAACGGACCCAACAAACTATTGTAACCAACTGACGTCACCTACAGAAATACGACAGATTATTTCTAAGCTAAATACCCAAAAAGCCCCGGGTCCTGACCAAATTACAAACCTTCTAATTAAATACCTCACCAAAAAATCCATAGTCCAACTTACGCATAATATTAATAATATGTTTAAGCTTTCCTACTTTCCCACTTCCTGGAAACAGGCAATAGTCATTCCCATGCACAAAACAGGCAAACCCAAATTAGACTCCAACAACTACCGGCCGATCAGTTTAATGAACGGTCTGGGCAAAATAGCTGAAAAAATAATATTATTTAGAATTGACAAATGTGACAAACTGAACCATATAACTATTGACCAGCAGTTCGATTTCAGACCAAAACACAACACGACACAACAAATAACACGAATGGCCCATTCCATTCTGCTTAACTTTAATAAAAAGAAGGTCACTTCGATGGTGACTAAGGACATTGAAAAAGCTTTCGATAAAGTTTGGCAATTGGACTGGTCCATAAAATGATACAATACAACTTTCCACAATGGATAACTGAGTTTATTCATAATTACCTGCAGGACAGAACACTTCAAGTCCGAGTGAAAGATACCCTGTCAACACCACTGTAGGGTAAAAAGTCAAATTAATTTGTCAAGTAATTAATTTAAATAAGTATTGGAATAAAGACTGCTAAATTGTATTGTGACATAGTAAACGTTAGAAGAAGTAATAAGGAAGAAGAAGAAAGTGCAAGTTGCCCTGAGGGAGGCCGGAGACCCTCATTGAAAAACATTTAAATTTTGGCATGTGTCAAAATTAATCAGTCAAATTATTAATTAATAAATTAATAAAATTTTTGACTTATTTGAATTCTTTGGACTATAAATTGGATAGTGATAGTGTTAGTGTGATGAGTACATCTGGAATAGATACAGAAAAGGTCCCTGAGGCAGCAGTAAGCAAATTTTAGACTATAAAACGCAAGCTACCTGTCGTACCTGACAAGTCAGATGCTAAAAGGAGCGATTTGAGGTGCTCACTCCGATGAGGATGTGGTTGTGAGCAATAATCCCGTTCCTGCTTTTTCAATCAGCCCAAATATATCTGCTTCTTTAGACACAAACACAAAATTAGTTAAATCTTCAAAATTAAACAAGCCGCAGCCTATAGTACTGCTTACGGAGCTTGATAATATTAAAAATCTATTTGGCTTCATTAAGAAAAACATAAATGAGAATTTTTTTTACGATACAGACAAGCTCTGTATCAGACTATAGGCTGCTTACAGAGGCTTTTAAGGTTGAGGAACTGGAGTTCCATACCTTTACGCAAAAAGAGAACAAAACTTACAGTTTTGTAATGTATAGACTCCAAGTGAACCTCACACCTGATGAAATAATTTCTGAATTTCTCGAATATTATCAAATCCAAATTTTAAAGTGCTCTAAAATGAGAAGACACAAAATTTTCAATTTATATTTTGACCACTTCCAAAAAAATTACTATTAATGAGCTGACTGAAAAAGTAAGGTATATTTATCATACCATTGTCAGGTTTGACAGGTATGTGAATAAAAAAAATATTACTCAGTGCCACCGCTACCAAGAGTGGGGCCATGCCACTACAAACTGTTTTGTTAGTCCCAAATGTTTGAAGTGTGCGGGAGCACATCTTACTCACACATGTATTAAAATTAAAGAGGATGCTGCTTTATGCGTAAATTGTAAAGGAAGTCATCCGGCAAATTCTATCAATTGTCCGATGTATTTGAAAAAGCTGCAGGGAATGCAAAAAACGAGAGGGCCTAAATTCTCACCAACACTAGGACGCAAACCACCTACTAAGTATGTTGATACTTCACTGCCTGCTGTGAACGCCTGGACGCAAAGAAGAGGTCAGCCAAGTTCATTTATGCTGAGCCAGGAGTGCTATTTTCGAACTCATGGGAATAGTTTCAAATGGGAATCAATTCTCATGAAAAAAATCACATAAAAACAAATACGCGTAATTTTGAACGATGCACGAATTAAAATTATGTTGTTTGTATGAAAGTATGTGGCATCACTGTAAAATTTTTTAAGATTTAAAATTTCTAATAAAGATCGAGTTGCGCTTTGAACATCCAACGCCTACTTTGTATAGGCCTAAATGGTTCTAAAATGCCAATTAAATGGCTCACCGCCACCTTGTTTAGACGATACAATCTAACAAAATGCTGATTACTTAAATTTACAAAAGGATCATCGCGATGATGAAAGCTTCGAACAATTGGTGCTTGATTTTCAGCAAACTCTAATACAGCTATTGCTGCTAAATGAATTTGTTAGTTTAATGCTATTGTAAGCAAATTAATATTTGATATTTATAACCTAAACATAGAGGTTATTTTATGCCCGTCTGACACTATGCATTTTTCTGTATAACTTTCTATATAGTTGTCTGTACAATCCAAACGACAATTCATCACCATCCCCTGACGGGGATATGCTATCCCAATACGTCGATCCAGATACGGACGAACCTCAATCTTCCATGAGGGCTAAATTTATTTATTTTTTTGATTTTGAATGTTACTAAATTTTCTAACAAATAAACTTATTAACTTTTGTTGTACTTATTTTTTTTACTTCAGTATTCGTAGCATAGCTTAAACATCATCGTTCACACTTTTCATTTTCTTTTTTATATCATCATAAACAAGTCTGCATATAATCAGAACTACCGGATTTGACGCATGCTGTGATGTATAAAGTTACTGGACTGTTACTATAATTGTCAATTGTATATAAATTAGAATTAATATTATTAGTCTTAAACAAGACAGGAATTACTAACACATGCCAAACATACACATAAATTGTAAAGTTTTTTTACTATTTACTTATATTAAATAAAAAATATTTTAAATTGGAATTGGTATTGGTTCTCGTTCCAGTCTCGCTTGAGCATTTACAGCAAGCAGAGATACGAGTAAGTACTCAGACGCGATTTTAAACAAGCGAAGAATAAGATTCCTATACAAACATTTTTTTATTTTATTCACACTCATATAAAATAAAATAAATCAAAAGTGAAATCACGTTTAAATAACTACTCAGTGGCCGCACGGCTATAATGGCCAAAGATTCAGTTACTCCTACGTACTCCTCGTGTAACGAAGAGAAAGATGGTGACACGAAACAAAGATGAAGGCACCTCTACAAGGTGCAGGTGCCTACACACAACCGGTTCACTCCATTGGTGATAGATGATGACAAGCTGCAGCACTTCGACGCAAGTTATGTAACAAACTTCAAAAAGACAATTGCAAAGGACAGTTTACTGATAAATTTCTTCTAACAAACGGGGAAAGACGTTTTTAATAAAATGAAATATGAATTCCATACGTTCAGGAAAAAACAAAACAAAACACATACATTTGTTATGCATGGTATGCAATTAGAAATATTAGAATCGGAAGTAATTTACCGAATTGAAACAATTTTACAACATGGATGTACTATCATGCAGCAAATTGAAGAACACAAAATATCACGTTTTAATTATAACAACAAGCGACAAAATAAAACTAAAAGATATGGAAAATGTCAAAGTCGTTTATCATACAACTGTAAAATAAACACATCGCAATATCATCGATGCCAAGAGCCCAACGCTATTTTAAGTGTGCCAAGCCGCACGCAACCAAAAAGATTCCACTAAACCATTAGTAGCTCTGGCAAAATGTGTAAATTGCGACGAAGACCACCCGGCGATTATTCTGTGCCCTGTCTACACCAAGAGAGTAAGAAACATCAAAGAAAAAAGAAGAGCAAGCAAGACAAAGATTAGTCGATTCATCGCGCAAGACGGAGCTTTAACTGTCACCCCAAACCGCAGCTGACCAGTTTAACGCAGTTTATCAGCGGGACTACATCAAACGAAATTAGCAGTTCCAGAGGAGATGATATTTGTATTTTCAACATAGAGCACGGTTGAGCTATTGAAAACTGCAAAGAAATCTGACAGAAAGAGGTCAGAAAAAGCAGGTACAAATATAAATTCTTGGCGCATAAGAAAAACCTCTTGGATTTAAATACATCCGAAGATAAAACAAATATCAAATCCGATGCACTAAACTTAAATAGATTAAGTAGTATTAGTTTAGACAGTAGTATTGCCAGCTCCGTCAGTATGCAAGGGCTAAAGGGCAACTCCAATAGGACCGCATTTAACGTGGCTACTACTAATAGATTTAGTCAGTTGACAGAAAAAAATGAACAAATGCAGACCAACGGCTTCGAGCCCTTATCTACTGATAACAAATCAGATAAAGCAAAATCAGTTAAACCGCAACCGGTAGTGCTCTACACAAAAGTGGACAACAAAAAATGATTAATCTTATTAAATAAGAGCCTTACCGCCAAGCCCTTCCGCATGAAGTACGGTTATCAGAATCGCACTTTAATCTTTTTGGCGGACAACGTTGATTACTTCTAAGTAAGTAAGCACAAAAATTCCATGTAATGCTATTGTCGGCGAGGTTTCCTGGATCTTAATAAACCCGTTCGGAATTTAGCATCCGGAATCCCAGCTTTCGGAAAAACGGACCGTTTTATAAAGTATTTATTATAGGGTATAGATAAGCAATTGTTGCCTAGAAATAATTGACAAATATAGTCACAATAGGTAGGAGTTTTATGTAACATTATTGTTTAGTAACAAAAAAAACAAATTAATACTTTTTTATAAAATTAATTTATTAACTAATTTATAATTTTTTGTGTAAATAAATAATGAGGTCAGCTGGAGCAACAAAACAACGATGATAGCGAAACATTCTAGCAACTCCAAGAAGATTTAAAATTCTGCATAGTCGTGTTGAGTTGACATTTCTGTTGGACGCCGTGCGAGAACTTAACAAAATGCTCTTGAGTTGTCAATCAGTCACTGATAAATTTAATACAATGGCACACTTTTATGAATCCCTTGAGGAAAGCCAACCATAATTCAAATTTATCAAAACAACTAATTATATTATAGCAAACTTCCCGCGGTATTTATCATAAATTTTAAATAAATTATTGTAATTTTTTCTTTTCGAAAATAATATTTATTTATTTATATACAATTTTTTGCAGTAAAAAAATTTATCACAACCATACAATTTTATTTATCTCTGTATATTACATATTTTTGTTTTAATCTTTTCATCTGTTCACAAATAAGCGTAATTGTTTGTAAATATTTATCTTAATTTGAACAATTTATTCATTTTAAAATGTTATAAATTCCTATAGCTCATACAACTATACATATGTATGTAAATATTATTGTTTTGTCTGCAATTTTTTGCTCGAATAATTTTATTTATTTTATATCAATTTCTTAAAACTTATTTCATAATTACTTTTATTAAAATATTATTTCTTGTCTGTTCTATAATGTGTTAAGTTATAATTTAACTTACAAAAATATTATTATTATTTTAAAAGCGTAATCTTTTATAATTTTTTACAGTTTATACAAATGCATATATTATTTATTTTATTTCCACATTTTTTGCATAACCTTGCATAAAGATTGAAAATTAATTATATTATGCACTTAAGCTAATGCATCCTATTTTGTTTAAACTTGCTAATCAATCACATACTTTTCAATCTGTCACAAATGTCAAGGATTTATACATTGATAACCTTGTTTGAAGTGAAAAACCAAATAAAAATAATACAAAACAAAAAATGAATTTCTTCTGATTATAAATTGACGGAATGTTGTCGAAACAAAAATGTTTGTTCTGATTCTAGAAGACGAAAACGAATACATACATATATAAAATAAAATAAATAAACATAAAATGTGTTTATTTAAAAATATTGCATATGTTATACAGGGTGTTAGACGTACGGCTGAATAACTCTGTTGTTTTTTTAACCGATTTATATGATTCAAAAACCATTTTTAATTTTTAGTATGGTTGCTATAGCAACCAACTTTATTTTTTTTAAATAGCAACATACATTTTTTTTACATTTTTATGATATTCTTAATACAACCATGTAAAATAATTAAAAAATTCTGATAAACATACTTTTTTTTTAAATTTAAAATGATCGTAATTGAATAGTTGGCATTGAAAATAGATAATATTTACTTTTTTCTAATGATTTAAAATGTAATTTTTATTTATTAACAAATTATGACTTTATCATTTTAGTAAAATTATATACATAACATTTATTAATAAAAGCTGAGAACACAGCACTACAGTAAGTAGGGAGGTTACTTGTACAAAGAAGTGTTTTAGTGGTCTACATTAGCATACTACAGTCAGTCAAGCTTTTGTTCGAACAGGTGCTGTTGGTACGTTCTCAAAGGTTTTGTGCTTGCCGGAGTAGTAAAATGATTTTATAAAGGCTGAAACTTTGTACGCTAATCAATTATTTCATATGAGCCGTTTATTTTGAAAGTGACCTAAGTCTATTTTTCAATATTTTTCTGATGACAATAGAAAAGTTTATTATTTGAGGTTATGTATCATAAACAACAACTTGCGATTAAGCATATTTGAAGTATATGATCATTATTAACGTCATACATATTCACAGATAATTATTGATTTAAAAACATTATTTTGAAAGTGGTTTAAGTCCACTTCATTAGTAATAATGTCCGAAAGTGCGGATCTTCAGGCAGTGATAAAGGTAATTTTATTTAATCAATATTAATTTCGTTTAATTAATGTAGTGAAAATAATTACTTATACTCTTATACACTTAAAAGTGAATTTTAAGATAAAGTATTAAATTTTTTATAGAAATTATTAGACCTTTGGGAATGAATAAAAGTACAAAACTGTTCAACTCGGAGAGTGAAGACAAATTGAAAAATAATGATTTTAACCAGAATCGAAAGAGAAAGAGAATCTTAGAACAATATTCATCATCAGAAGATGAAGAGACTGATGAGGCTTTTCACGGCAATACCTCTAAAGAAAAATTTATAAAAAATAATGGTGACACGTACATTCAAAATTTGCAAAAAATTAAACATAATACCGGGAAAAAATATTATACTTAAACGGGAAACATTATACCTGCAAAATAAAAATTGCCTTTGTCGAAAAACTTGTATAAAAACCAACAAAGAAAAAGAAAGAAAGAATACTTTTGAAAAGTTTTGGAATTTGGGAAATTTTAATAAACAAAATGTATTGCTATACGAAGCTACCGAGCGCTACAGTATAAAACGAAGTCGTCCAAAAAACGGAAAAAATTCGCCAAGAAATTATAGTTTAAGCTATTTGTTAAATTCTAAAAACGGAAAAGTTTTCGTCTGTAAAAATTCTTTAATATATCTGAAGGACGATTAAAACGTGTATTAAACTCTGCAAATGTAGGAAATGATCTACGTGGACGTATGGTTGGATCATCAAGAAAAAATTTTGAGGAAGAGAAAACTGTTCAAAACCATATTAAAAAAGTTTTCCCAATTTTGATTCCCATTATACCAGATCTCATAACCCTAATAGAAAATATTTTTATTCCATAATCTAACTCTAACAAAAATGTTTAATTTATACGTGCATTATTGCAAGGAAAATAATAAAAAAGCAATTAAAGGGTGAACTTGTGGAAAAATATTTAAAAAAGATTTTAATTTATGCGACCTATTTAACATTAAAATTAAAGCATCGGAAGATGATGATGAATAAATTTATGGAAGAACATGATGCCCATTTAAGACTAGCAGAATCAGCAAAAATTAGCAATTCGTAATTCAGATCATTATTTCGCATTTCCTTTCGACTTGCAAAAAGCATTACCTTACCTAAAGTTGACAACTTCAGTAGCATATTATAAACGTAATAAGTACGTTCTAAACTTGGGAGTTCACAATTTTCATAACGATAAAGTTATGGGATGAAACTATTGCATCTAGAGGTAGGCAAGAAATAAGTTCATGCATCTTGAAACATCTTCAAAATCTAAGAAGTCAGTAACATATTATAGCTTACAGTGACATGTGTGCAGGACAAAATTGGAACATTAAAGTAGCTTTAACATGGCTAAAAATTGTCCAAACTGTTGAGTATAATGTGGAAATAATAGATCATAAGTTCCTAATATCAGGACATTCGTTTTTACCGAATGATAGAGATTTTGGCGTCGTAGAAATGTCATTAAAGAGAAATTATTTACTGTTTGTCCCCCAAGATTATTATAATGTTATCAAATAGTACCGCAAAGGTAATAACTTTATTCTAAATGAAATGAAACAACAGGATTTCAAATCAACAAAATTATTTTAGGATGCAGTTTTTAAAAGGTTGAAGAATTCTAACGGAGAAGCAATACATTGGTTACAAATATGCTGGATGCTTTTTTTAAGGAATGAACCATATAAAATTTTCTATAAAACATCAATGGATGAAAATGCAGAGTTTAAAATCTTGGATTTATAATCACTTTGGGGTAGACCAAGAAAATTTGAAAATATTGTATTGACACCACTTTATAAAAATGTAAAACCAATTCCGACATCGAAGTATAAGGACATGATAGACTTACTTAGATATAATACCGGAACACCAGGACTTCTTTAAATCCCTCTCGCATACACAAAATGTAACTGAACAGTAAATTTTTATGTAATTTATATAGTTAAAAGTTTTCTTGAATAGTCTAAATTGTTTTTTTAAGTGTTGTGAAGAAATATAAAGTGGCTTAACTCCATTTGTGATATGAAAACACATATTATTTACTTAATTGTTGCTATAATATTAATAGGAATTGTAAATTTAACTCTCTTAGATACATTTAAGCAGTGTGGCACATAGATATACTACACGTATATATTTAATATTATTGAAACGCAAACTTCTAAATATTTCAATTTAAATATAAATGGACTTAGGTCACTTTCAAAATAAACGGCTCATATAATCAAGAATTATAGTAGTCAGTCAGGTGTATGTAGAAATGGGATTTAGTTAGTCGAATCCCAAGTACGTATAAAAAAATCTTGTGATTGTCAAATCTGACACATACAATTCAGTTTTACATTTTTTAATTTTTTATACATACGACCAATTGCCGTCTCTACCTACATTTGACTGACTACTATAATTCTTCATTATATGCAATATTTAATCAGCGTGCAAAATGTCAGCCTTTATAAAACTCACTTTACAACCTCGGTATTCAAGACGAGTTTGAGAACGCACTAATTGTACCTGTCCCAACAAGGGCTTGACTGACCGTAATATGTTAATGTGGATTACTACTAAAATAATATATTAAAAAACTAGCATTTATACTTTCATAGTTGTTTTTGGCTTTGAGCTATCCGTGTATAAGGGAAAATTGCTTCTTCGAAGTTTGGAAGAAAACAGTTACTTTGATAAAAACAGTAGATAGATCTGTTTGTATCTTCCGGTTTTTTGTTTACATAAACTATATCAACCAACTCAATATATTTATAATCATCAAGGAATACAACTGTTTGTTGTTTTTAAATAACTTTCGAGTCAACTAATTATTTGACTTATTATTATTTTGCAAATAATTTTTTATTACTTTAACTTGTATGGGCTTTGTGTACTGCGTAGTAATTATGCTTTGCATTAAAAGACAAAACTGTTGCTTTAAAGTCTGTCTGATATAAACCTTTAAACAAAATTATTGTTTGCTTTCTTCCTATAAAGCATTATAACATTTGGCATTAATACTAGTCATAATAAAAATCAAACTTTGTGAATTGTACTTTAATTTGAATACGCACGTAAAAATATTCTAAAAAACACCACGTTTCATTACTGGCACCAAGTTTTTTACCCAAATTTTAAAGCATTACAAAAACATTTCAAGCAATTGCTATTGTTTCCAAATATGTGATTTATCTAAGATATAAAGCTACAATTAAATTTAATAAAAAACTTCTGGTTTTCATGGTTATATATTGTAGTTTGTTGCAATAATTCCTCAATAAATGGTTTTGGCTTTAATTTTTTGTACCAATTTTGTCCCATATGGTTTATTTGTAGTAATTTTGTGATACTGCTAATGCCATCATTGATTAATTGATAAATTTTAACATTTTGCAATTTCATGTTTTGTTTCAAACTTTCAATTATTTTGTCAGACTTCTATGTTTATCGATGCCTCTTGTCAGTATTTCTTTTAAAGCACTTGCTTAGTTTTTTTTTAATTGAATAGCATTCGCAGTCACGATCTAGTGTATAACAAAATTAATTAAATAAACTGGGACAAAAAATTAAAAATCTGCAAAGTCAGCACCCCAGGTGTCGGGACACCTGGCGATGGCACGCTAAGAAAGGTGTAATTTTAATTAGTACTCAAAAATTGTTTTGGAAAAGCTGAAAATTTATTGGCAGATAGTCGATGCATTACAAAACCTTAATCAAGCAGTCAGACAGTAATAACCAAACGCACGGCGCCAGCAGTGTTGCGTACAAGCTACAAGAACTAACTTAATGCAATTGATTAGAAAAAGCTGAAAGTTGGGAATATGTCAAATTACGTAATTAAATTCATAAAACAAATAGTCAGACATAATTTTGATCAGAACCCAATCAGTCAGCACCGAATTGAAGCCGTGATAAGGCGCGCACACTGCTTGTCGTAATTAAAAGTTTTTGACCGATCAACCGAAATACGCACTGCCCACGGGTAGTACGCCAACGTCATCACGACGTTACGGGTTATCTGTAACAAGATACCTGATATACAACGCGTGTTTGACACCGGATATCGTGAAGGTTTAGCCACCTTCGATATGGAATCACACATAGCACAAGGATGCCAGCTTCAACCAGTTGACTACATGCGAGCGATAAAAGCCGCCTGTGACACAGTAGTTGCGCATATCAACGCACTTCCACCAGCCAATCTAATCTCCGACCATCATAGCATTTCTATCCAAATGTCCAGCGAGATTGTGCGTGTCGCGCTAGATGGACTTGCTCTCACCAGACAAGTAACCGTCTGCCATCCAGCTACACCTGCCGTTAAACCACGACAGCGACCTGCCCCCCGGCAGAACCGTGATCCGTATCCGCTCATTTCTATCATTGCCAAGAATGGAGTAACCGATGTCCTGGCCGCAATATCACCAGCTACATTACATTATAGACGATGTCTGAATCCAGCTACAAAGTGCAATACTTGTATGTCTGCTTTCAAGTTGTTGAAAGTCACACCCTGCACACATAAAGGAGAAAGGTGTACACGTGTAGGATATTATCCACACTTTCCTTCTCGCCTCCAACGTCATTTTATTGGCGAACATAGAGCAAATCTGCCTATAACGGAGGAAGCTTTGGCTGCTTTCAAGTCAAATAACGATGCAACTTCAGATAGTGTATCAGTTAGTGTGCGATTTGAGACCACCCAATTTGAATAAAATAAATACCCCAATTTTATCACAAAATTCAATTTCGAATACACCTACCAAAATTAAATGTCCTCCAATTGTTCTGCACACAGAGCTTGAAAATTTAATCGTTTTTTTTGTTTTTATTAAAAAGCATACAAATGATAAAATCCAAGTAAAACACGGTTTCAATTTATACAAGCTCCGTGTCGGACTTTCGCCTTTTAAAGGAAGCATGTAGAGTAGAAAAACTGGAGTTCCATACTTTCACACAAAACGATTATAAAACCTATACTTTTGTGATGATAGGGCTCCAGATGGACCTTACCTCTTACAAAATTATAAGTGAAATTTTAGAAGTTTACAATATTAAGATTTTGAAATGTTATAAGATGAAGGGTACCAAATTCCCTATTTATGTTTTAACAACCATAGTCCAAATTACTTGTAATAAATTAAATGATAAAATTTGCTATATATATATACCATACGTTGGTCAGTTTTGACGTTACAATAATAAGAAGGGATTGAGCCAAAGTCACCGCTGTCAAGAGTGATGACATGCAACGTTAATCCTCGTTGTGTGATGTGTGCTGGTCCACACTTGACCTACATCTGTACTAAAAGCAGAGATGCAAGCTACGTTAACTGCGGATAGGCGCATCTTGCTAACTCCGTAAGTTGCAAAGTTTACAAAAATAAAACAGCAGCCATTGAAAAGCAGAGGTCCAGGGCGTTGCCGAAGCAATGGATGAAACAAAAGCAAGTTAATTATGTTCCTGCCTCCGCCCCAAGAGTCAACGCATGGGTGAAGCGGAGAAAAGATGCCGCAGTGATGCAGCAGAACCAACACCTTCAGCAGCGAAGAAACCAGTCTTTGCAGCAAAAGAACCTGTTCCAGCGTCGAAATCAAGAAGAATCATGTCAAAATTCTTTTGTATTTCTTGGCCATGACGATTACAAAGGCGTCATGGCGGAAATACACAAGTTGAAAAAGATGGTTGATCTTTTAAAAATGTTCAAACTATTGCGAGACATGAGTGATAGACTTCAGGGTTGCCGTTCCGAGGCCGAGAAATTCCAAACCATATTGTCATTCATGTCTCAGTTGGATTAAATGACCAATAGTTTGAACATCTTTAAATGGAATGCCAATAGTGTTAAGTCAAAAGTTGGCGAACTGATAGAGTTCCTATCGAGAACGGATGTTGACATTTTAGAAATCCAGATTAGACCCCACTGTAAAATTCAATGTGAAGGGGTAGCGCATTGAACGGTGTTAATGCACTGGCAACAGGGTTGTACAATAACTGGCAACCGTGCTCGGCTATGCAGAACGACGCATCGGTGGTTCAGTGGAGAACAAGAGTTTGTATAGTCAACAACGCTCCCAATAATAAAAAACAAAAATAAAGCAGTATTATTTTAGTTACGCCCAATTTCAACAACATCATAAAAAAAATAATAAAATCGTTAACAGTGATCGTTATCATTGTTGATGACTAAAAACAAACGGCAAGATCGATATCTTGCCGGTGGTGGGGTAGCCGTTTTCAGTTTGGGGAGTACGATGTCTTGAGTCTCCTCGACAATGGGAACAGAGTTTTCTTGTCGGGGATTTGAATGCCAGACATAGTACCTGAAGCTGCCACCTAAACAACATGTTCATTGTACACAACTTTTATTTTACATTATTGAATATATCTGTTAATTTTTATGTCCTTCCAAATTTTTATTCCTATGTATTCTACTGTTTAACCTTTCGTCGGCCTTATCTTATTTTGTTTGTTTATGCTGCAGTGAGCCACGACGACAGGCCCCGTACGTGTGAAAAAATTACCTTTGTTAATTCCATCCAAACATACTCTTTTTTAATATATTTTTAATTAAATTTTTGTTATTTAATATTTAATTATCCACAATGACGTTAACATGTGCAAACTGCACTTCAGGGATTAATCCTAGTTCAAATATACCGCCAATTAAATTCAATGGTACATGTAAAAAATGGTTTCACTCTCCTTGCGTTCAATTATCAGTTGATGAAGCTAATAAATACATTAAAAATAAAAACGGTGCAAAATGGTTGTGTGGCAGAAATAGCTGCTCAGGCTCAGCTACTACATCTAATAATGTATCAAATACTACACCTAATAAAAGTGACGCGTCACCTACAACATCGCTTTCTATCAATCAAATGGAAATTTTAATTGAAAGTGCATTTCAGCGCCACTTTAGTATTTTTAAAGAAGAGTTCAACAAACGTTTTGATGAATTGAACAGTAAATTAGTATATATGGAAAAAAAGATAGAAAATCTAGAATCTGAAAATAGTCGCCTTAGTTCTCAGTTGGATATAGTGAAATCAAATTTAAACAATAACAACGGCGCCAATATACATAACATTACTCATGAGATATACGAAAGAGACATAAGACGTCATGGTATATAATATTCCAGAGTTAACGTCTACAATATTTGAGGATAGGAAACAAAATGATTCAGTACAAATAAATAATACCTTGTTAGATCTGGGAGATAATTTTAAACCTACAAACATAATTAGAGTTGGAAAACCGTCACATAAACCAAGACCTATAAAAGTATCATTAGCCGAGTCTTCTACAGCTACTGAAGTATTAAAAATGGCTAGAAGAACTTTGTCACATATTATAAAATCTGATTTGACATTAATACAACGAAACAACCTAAAAGAACTTAATGATGAACTTAAGTTGCGAACATCAAATGGCAAATTGTTAACTATCAAATATATAAAAGGGATTCCAACTATTGTAACGAAAAATTTAGTGACGACAAGGACACAGACACGTTCAAATTCTGATTGACAAAAACAACTAAAGATTTATTTTCATAATGTAGGTGGTATGCGTACTAAGTTAAAAGATTTTCAGCCTTATTAATAAACGCTTAGTACATTGAATTAACACCGTGCTAAGCAATAACTATTTTGTTTGTATTAATAAACTGATTTAGCACTGTTCTAAGCTTAGAACTGTGCTAAATAATTAGCATCAATTTACCCTTGTTTATGGTTTCATTTTTATTTTAAACATAACCTCTACAGTTGTGGCTGTCAGTTTGGTATTATTGTAATAGTGATTTGGTTTGAAAATGAGTGGAAAAGAGAATAACGAAGCACATGGATCTAATGCTGTAAGTAAAATGTTTAAATTTGAATATAAGTTTAATTTCCATTATTATTATATGTTCATAAATTATATTTGTAATGATGTACTGACGGTTTACATTTTTAAGGCAAAACGCTTAAGATCTCTGAACTGGGATGATATAGAGAAGGACATTTTTATAGAGTTGATGCGAGAAGAAATAAACATTTTGGAGAACAAAAAAAAATTAACAACATGTAATCGAGACAAGAATAATGCATGGAAACGAATTTCAGAAAAGATGGAAGTTGAAGGTAAACAATAACATACCGATTATAAGTAATATTATGTCAGCATTTTTTCTAAGATATAACATCAAATATGTAATATTGTTTTTTTAATAATATTAGGTTATATGAGAGATGTAACTCGTCTCAAACAACAATGGCAGAGGATGAAGGTGCAATCAATAAAAAATTTATCAAACCTTCGACGAATGGCACTTTTGACAGGAGGTGGGCCTCCAGTTGCTGAACCGAATGAAATTGATTATAAAATAAAGGATTTGATTCCTCAGGAGTTTGTGGAAGACAATAATCCATTTGATTGCGATGCTGCACCCTTGCGTACCCCAACTGTTGTTAATTTAGTAGAAATTCCTATACAACTGTCTCCTAGCATTGATAATTATCAATTGGAAGGTGAGATTAAAGAAATTGAGATTACTGAAATTGACCAACCCAGCAATATACTAATGGAAACTGAAGACGAACAACCGGTTATGGAAACACCTTCAACTAGAGTATGTTTTTTAATTAAGAATTAAATTTGATATTATAATTAATTTATTTTGTTTTAGAATGAGCTAAGAAAATCAAAATGTAGAGGAAAACAGCTTACTCTATACGAACAAAAGTTATTGGCTCTCAATGAAAAGCGAATGGAACAAATTATGAGACAAAGCGATGAACTTCACACGTTAAAAATGCAAAATGAATCGCAGCTCCACGAAATAAGGTTGAAACACGAAAAGGAGTTACATGCTAAAAATTTAAAGAAATAAATTAATGTGTTTTTGTTATTTGTATATAAACTTAGATGCTAGGTTGTTAATAAAATTTTTTAGTACATTTTTTCCTTTTTTTTACAATTTATTTTGACTAATATCACATTAAAATATATTAGAAATGACTATTAGCATATAAGTTCCTAAATGCATTTGCTTGAAGATTGTCTGCTAATATCTCATTATTACCATGGTCTTCATTATTGCCTTCAAAATTTTCATCATCAAATATATCTGGAAAAAAATGCATTCAATTTGGCATTTTATTAACATAATTGTGTTTACCTCCATTTTCTAATTTATCATTAATGATGCAATTGTGTATTATTGCAATTGCAATAATTGCAGCCTTTGTTGTTGCGATATGTAAGTTTAGGCCATTGAAAAGACATCTAAATTTATTTTTCATTATCCCGAAACATCTTTCCACAACATTTCTAGTAAGGATATGTGCCCTATTATAGGCTGTTTGTTGCCTGGTCGCAGGGTTCAGAAATGGGGTTAAAAGAAATTTAGATAAAGGATAACCATTGTCCCCTAATAAAATGCCATTTATTTGATTCTCCTAAAAATTGTCAAACAGTAGACATTAAAAAATACTAATATGTAAGTACATACACCAAATTTTTTTTTTAATAAACACTGATTCCATATTCTGGAATCGTGGGTGCTGCCTCTCCATCTTGCCACAATATCTCTTATTCTGAGTTTAGCATCACAAACAACCTATAAAAAAATAAAATACCATTAAGATAATTACAACTAAATTGTGTGTTTTCACTTACCTGTACATTCAAGGAATAATAACTTTTCCTATTTATATAAGTGACTTGGTGCTCACCCCCTGGATTTTTTATTTTGACGTGAGTGCAATCAATTGCACCCACAATATTTGGACACTGCCCTATGGCATAAAAATCCTGTTTGATTGTTCTTAGTTCTTCTTCTTGAGGGAACTTAATCAATTCGACCCTATGAGCACATATGGCTTCAACAACCCGCTTAATAATTAGGCTTAAGGTCGGCTGGGAAATACCATGTTGTTCGGCTTAAATGTGTGAATAAATAAATTTAATGGGTAAATCTACTTTTGAAAAATTACCTATATCAGTTCCATAAGCACCTTTGGCCAAATATCGTACAGTAGCAAGAAACTGGATATCTGCACTAACTTCCAAGCCCCTTTTGTTTACAGCATAATGAATTATGCTGTCTTTAATAAGCGCAATAATTTGTCTTGCCACTGCTTTTCTCATCCTGTAATGAGTTTTGAATTGCTCCTCTGTATATGTATCCAGAGGGTTTATACGATCTAAATATATTTTTGAGTTTCTTATAAAACCCATATTTGCTTCCTCAACTTCTTGCAACTCATTATTTACATCAATTAAATCAACCATTTCTAAAATTAACTAAACTACTTTTCAAATTAACCTCAATCACAATTCGAAGTCGTTGGTTTTTTGACGTAAAATGCGACGTTGCGTGATAAATTAAGCGTTAGCACCGGTCTAGCTAGCACCATTCTAAAATTCATCTATTAATACGATCCGATAGCATGATAAAAAATTCATTTAAGTTGTAACTAACTAGAATCGTGTTAGCACCGTGCTAAGCGCTTGTCTATTAATAAGGCTGTTTATGTTTAATGTAAACTGTAGTATGTATGACATTATAGTTATAGTTGAAAGTTGGTTTAACAGTGATATTACTGATAATGAATTAAGAATAAACAATTATATTATTTACCGTGCCGATCGGACTCTTTATACTAGTAAAAAATGTGGAGGTGGCGGTGTTTTAATCGCAATTCATAATAAATTTAACTCTAGTAAAATAGAAATAGATTGTAATACTGTGGAGCAGTTGTTTATTTCAGTTTCAGGAAGTAATGTTAATCTTCTTATAGGTGGCGTTTACATACCTCCTGGATCACCGTTTGATACATATGAGTCCCACTGTATTACTGTTGAAACTGTTGCTCAGTTGTGTATCCTGAACATAAGTATTTAATTTGTGGAGATTATAATTTACCTTCAGTATGCTGGTCAAACGATGAATTAGGCTTAATTAATTTAAATCCAGCATCACTTCCTGCTCAAACTATTTTAGAATATTTTAGTTTCTTAAATTTTTACCAATTATGTAATATTCCAAACGAAAATGGCTCATACCTTGATTTAATTTTTTCTCAGGACAATTCTATTGTAGTTTCTCAATCTATAGACCCTTTATTAAATATTGACCAACATCATATTCCGTATTCTATTGATTTCAATATTAATACGTTTTCCGAAAATCTTGAATATGAAAACATCATTTACGATTTTAACCGTGGAGATTATTCAGGAATGAATCATCATTTAGCAGGTATAAATTGGAGTAAACTTTTATGCAGTTGTAATATAGACGCAATGGTTCAATTATTTTATAATGTATTATATGATGCAATTCAAACTTATATTCCAGTTAAATGCACACGTCCATCAAAGTATACCCGATGGTTTAATTTAGATTTAATTAAATTAACAACTGCTAAAAAAGTTGCACACAAAAAATACAAAATAATTAAGAACATTGTAGATTATCGTGCTTTCCAAAATTTACGCGCTCAATGTAAAAATCTCAGCACAGAATTGTACAAGAGTTACATTCATAGAGTAGATTCTAATATTAGATCAGACCCAGAACAGTTTTGGAAATTTGTTGCTGACTCTAAGCAAACATCTAACTTTCCAAAACATATGATATATAAAAATGAAAACAGTAACAACGGTGCAAGTTGTGTTAATTTATTTGCTAAGTTTTTTGCTACTGTATATGATAGTAGTATAGCTATTGTTCCGGAGTTTCATTATGAATATGCCGTCAACCATCTTGCGTTCTCTATATCATTGTCCAACATATATGATGCTATCGTAAACCTGAAAAGCAGCAATAGTTATGGACCCGATGAAGTACCCACATGTCTTCTCAAGCACTGCGTATATTCAATTTCATTGCTCCTTTATTTACTCTTCACTGCTTCGTTGAAACAAAATGCATTTCCGTCGTTTTGGAAAAATAGTTATATTACTTCTCTATTTAAAAGTGGCAATAGAGACAATATTAAAAACTACAAAGGCATTTGCATTCAATCTGCAATACCAAAACTGTTGGATCAACTATTATCAAAACAATTAAAATGGATGTGCAAAAACGTGCTTAATGAACACCAACATGGTTTTTGTGAAGGCCGTTCAACATTAACCAACTTAATAGAATACCAATCATCTTTGCTGAATTCTATCCAATTAAAACACCAGGTGGATTCTATTTATACATACATTTCAAAGGCATTTGATAGAGTAAATCATAACATATTGCTTTCAAAATTGCGTGCAATGGGATTCATGAAACAGTTGTATGTTGGTTAACAGGTTTTTTAAAATCTCTGTCAGATCTTATACCAGTTTCGTCAGGTATACCACAAGGCTCTCATTATGGGCCAATTTTGTTCCTATTGTTTATAAATGATGTGGCTCAACACATCAAATACTCATCTTACCTTTTATATGCTGATGATTTGAAAATTTTTAGAACAATCTCAAATTATGGTGATAGTATTCTATTACAGAATGATCTAGATTCTTTAAACGAATGGTGCATAATTAATAATATTTTCTTTAATGTAGGTAAATGTTGTAAGATTGGTTTTTATCGTACAAAACACTTTCTTTATAATAATAATAAATTTATTGGTCATAAAAAAACACAAATTACAATGACCAAAGAGTTGTGGATCAGTAGAATAGATCATAAATTGATCAATTGAACTGCTCTTCCTCCAGAACTTTTGTAAAAAAATAGTAATAAATAAAACAAAATATAAATTGCTATAAGTAATTACAAACACACATAATCTAAAAATATAATTTAAACATATAAAGACTTAAAAACTTCAAACACAAACAATGAATTTGTTCATTTAAACAAACATACATGTTAAAATTTCACTCAAACAAAACAGACTTATAATACGATTTAAATAAATATAAGTTATCCTGGCTCATGTTTAGGGAATTGTAGCATTTAACAACGTTATAAGAATAGGATCTTTTAAATAGTTGTAGTCTATGTTTAGGGATACTCAAAAGACCTCTACTTCTAATATTAATGTTATGTATTGTTGATCTAAATGTCAGCTTTTGAAACAAGTATGGAGGAGTTTTGTTATGAATGACCTTGTAGTAAAAACAGCCTGAATGTAACTTACGACGATTTAATTTCTTTTAGTTTGTGTGAAACTCTTTGTCTTCTACTCATGCTAAATATCAACCTCAAACATGAATTTTGCATTTTTTGAATTCGATTAACATCAGATTGATCAATAGCAGCATCATACACAGTATCACAAAAATTAAAATTAGACAAAACAAGTGATTCACATAGTATGGTCCTAACCGTTCTATTCATAAAGTGGCGATTCATGTAAATTGACTTTAGAGCTAAATAAGACTTTTGTATTTAAATTGAAGTATTTTTCTTAAAACGAAGATCACTATCCATTAGAATGCCTAAGTTTTTGGTGCAATCAGTGAAACTCAACACTTCATTATCAATAACTATTTTCATTTTTTGCTTAATTAAGTTTCTTGATTTGATTGATCAAAAGACCATAGCTGTGGACTTAGATCCATTAATTTGCAATGAATGGAGTTTTGAATGTTTGATTAACTCTCGAATATCACTATTAATTTTATCTTATGCAACACGCAAATCATCTACATCAAACGACATATATAATTGTGTGTCATCTGCGTATAGATGATAATTGCAGTTGCGGATTACTCTGTGTAAGTCGTTGGTATAAATAGTGTACAGCAAAGGACCTAAAATAGATCCTTGCGGTACACCTAATTTAACCTCGACTGAAGAAGAATTGTTGTTTTCTATCCGTACTGTTTGTTTACAATCACTAAGATATGGAATAATTAAATCACGCGCAATAGAATCCCAACCAATAAAATTAAGAATTGATATTAAAGTAGTGTGACAAATTCTATCAAATGCTTTACTGTAATCCAATAGCACCAGTATTGTTACTTTTTTATTATCAGTCGCTTTAAGAATGTCATCTACTACTTGAGTAAGTGCTGTAGAGCAAATATAACCCTGCTTAAATCCTGACTGTACATTTGGCAAGATATTATATCGCTCAAGATGTTCACGTAGTTGTTTTTCTAACACTTTCTCAAGTACTTTTGACATAGCAGGAAGAAAACTAATGGGCCTCAAGTCATTAAATGTTACTGGATTGCGAATTTTGGCTATTGGAATGACGATGGCTTGTTTCCAGCAATTAGGAACTCTAGATGTTGTAATGTATGAATTGATTATGTAAGTGATAATTTCAATTAGCTTATCTGAGCAAAGGTTTAACATTTTTAAGTTGATATTATCAGCACCTGTTGCATTAGATTTAATTTGTTTTAATATGCTCTCTATCTCTGAACAAGTAGTTGTTTGAAACTTTAAGTTTGATGTAAAAGTTTGTTTCAAATTGTTGTTGTAATAATCGAGTATATCATTATTTGGAGGAGTTACTGCGGAGTTTATAAAATGGTTATTTAAAGCATTAACATTTTTCAAATTATTTGGTATTAAGTTTCTTAAGTTCATTCCATAGATTTGGTTTATTACCACTGTTTTTTCGACACTCAAATTCTAGATAAGCCTTTTGCTCTACGCGAATAGCTTTTGTAGTTAAGTTTCGCGAAAACTTTTCAAATAAACCATAGTATATACAAATATATTATAATCATAAAAATTTATTTGGTATTTTTTACTATTTTATATTTTTAATTCTTTTAATTATTTATTTTAATAAGCTATTATCCTATATATTTTCAGGTTATTACCTATCATTAAAAAGTGATAATTAATTACCCATAAATTATTTGCGGGTCAAAATTATGTTTACTTATTATAATATATATTGTATATTTGACAGTTTAAATATGTACGTACATATATTATGACTCGGATTTAAATACATCCGAAGATAAACAAATATCAAATCCGATGCACTAAACTTAAATAGATTAAGAACCGTTTTACAATCGTCGGTTAAACAAGGTATAGCGCTATCTAAGGAATATATAAAAATGCGCTTTTACAATCCTTTATAACTTATCTCTAGTATAGTAAACTAAGTAACGCGCACAACAAATTAACGTATAAACGTAAATAAAAGTTCCAGAAACGGCCATCTTCGTTATAAATATTTTTTTGTTGTTAAAATTTTTGCACAGAAAAAAAATTATAATTGTCGAGCATTATTTCCTTGATTGACTTAATCATTGGGATCTTCAGGTGGTTTGTCTTTATTTCTAGTTCTAATTTGGGATTCATTGAATAGAGATTCTACTCGAGTATGTGGGTGGAAATTTAACAATGGCCCCGATAACTTTAGGAGTTGTAGCAATTTTATAAAATTTATTAATATTTATTGTATGTTTTGAGGAGTAAACCAGGGATAACTTATCCGGTGCTTGGAACAGTAGTTATCTCTAGTATAGTAACCAAGTAACGCGCACAACAAACTTGCGCATAAATGATTTATACGTCAGTTTATAAATCATCATTGACGTCATAGAAAACACACACGTATAGAAAGGCAACTCCGCCCATTTTCTGTCACCTTGATAAGCGCCATCTTACGAAACTCACTACCGAATTTTGTCGGTAAATTAGAAAACTTTAATTACTAAATTTGCCCGCTAAATTTGAAATACTAAATTATTTATTTTGCGTACTAAAATTGAAAAATAAATGTATTTATTTTGCACGTTATTTTTTAGTAATGCACGTACTTACCATTTAAAACCTGAAATACATGTTTTAAAATGAAAATCATTTACATACTTACTATTTAAAACCTGAAATATACGTTTTAAAATTAAAAAACAAGTTATTTTTTATGAATTTTATTTATGTATAGGTTATGTACTGTAATCTGACTATAATACATATATTTTTATATATTACATATATAATACCTATATAATTATAAATATTTTATTATTTGTTATAAATAAATATAATAATTTACAAACTTATACATTATGTACTAACCTTTTTAAGCAATATACAATTGTAAATTGAACTATACACAAAAAGATTTCACAGAAAACACAGTAATAATACAAAACAGGCAGGATGAACCACAAGATGAACGAAACGAACGACACGAACAAAAAATGTAATAGATGTAGATGTACAGTAACACTGACCAACTGACAATCAATCAACAAAACAAGTGTCATAGCTGACTTGACTCATCATATGATCGTAGATTTTACGCTCTTAGCGCCCTCATTGGGAGTTGCTACCACTAATTGACGAATTTGACCAATTACATATAAGTGAACACACCATGATTGACGTTTCAATAGGTTATCTAGACTGTAACAAGGGCATAACTAATGCTATACAAGGTATATACTGTAGATCAATTTATTTCTGGTATAAGTTATCTGACAATTGTAAAAGCGGCCTTAAGTAGTATTAGTTTAGACAGTAGTATTGCCAGCACCATCAGTATGCAAGGACTAAAGGGCAACTTTAATAGGACCGCATTTAACGTGGCTACTGCTAATACATTTAGTCAGTTGGCAGACAAAAATTGAGAAATGCACACCAACGACTTTGAGCCCTTATCTACTGATTACAAATCAGATGAGGCAAAATCAGTTAAACCGCCAACGATAGTGCTCCACACAAAAGTAGATAACAAGAAATTAATCATTAATTTCATTAAATAAGGGTCTTAACGCCAAGCCCTTCCACCTGAAGTACGGTTATCAGGATAGTACTTTAATCTTTTTGGCGGACAACATTGATTACTTCTTAGTTAACGATACAATTAAAATCAAACATTTTGAATTTCATTCGTTTAACAATACAAACAACCGAAGCATACAAATTCGATGTAATGCTATTGTGCATGTCGAGCATTAAGCCGTAATCATGTTTAGTACTTACGAATGAAATGCGAATATAATTTGTAATAAAGTGGGGGAGGTTGTTAAATTTCTCAACAGATCAGCGACTGATATTTTATTTATTTAAGAGTCCAAACTGATTTTAATAAACCTGTACGGAATTTAGCATACGGAATCCCGGCTTGTTTTATAGCGCCACACCTTTCGAAAAAACGGACCGTTTTATAAAGTATTTATTATAGTTTGCTATAGATAAGCAATTGTTGCAGAGAAATTAACAAATATAGTCACAATAGATAGGAGTTTTATGTAACAATATTGTTTAGTAACAAAAAAAACAAATTAATATTTTTTTATGAAATTAATTTATTAACTAATTTATGAATTATTGTGTAAATAAATAATGAGGTGAGCTGGAGCAACAAAACAAAGATGATAGCGAAACATTCTAGCAATTTCAAGAAGATTTAAAATTTAGCATAGTCGTGTGATTTGACATTTATGCTGGACTATTCTTGAGTTGTTAATCCGTCACTGATAAATTTAATGCAATGGCAAACTTTTATAAACCCCTGAGGAAAGCCAACCATAATTTATATTTATCAAAGCAACAAATTATATTATAGCAAACTCCCCGAGGAATTTATCGTAAATTTAATAATTTTTTGCAGTGAAAATTTGTATCACAACCATAAAATTTTATTTATCTATATACATATTATTGTTTTAATCTTTTCATCTGTTCAAAAGTAAACGTAATTGTTTGTAAATGTTTATCTTAATTTGAACAATTTATTCATTTTAAAATGTTATAAATTCCTATAGCTTTTACACTATATGCATATGTAAATATTATTGTTTTTGCTCGAATAATTTTATTTATTTTATATCAATTTCTTAAAACTTATTTCATAATTGCTTTTATTAAATTATTATTTTTTGTCTGTTCTATAATGTGTTATAAGTTATAATTTAACTTACAAAAAATTTATTATTATTTTAAAAGCGTAATTTTTTATAATTTTTTACAATTTATACAAATGTAAATATTATTTATTTTATTTCCACGTTTTTTGCATAACCTCGCTTAAAAATTGAAAATTATATTATATTATACTAAATGCACTTGAGCTGATGCATCCTATCTTGTTCAAACTTGGTAATCAAACACATACATTTCAATCTGTCACAAATTTCAAGGATTTATACATTGATAACCATGTTTGTTAATAAAATATCACAAATCTAAGAAAATCATGTTCACTTTTTCAGGATTACTTGATTTGGAAAAATACAGTCTACCAAAAGAATTTAAAATTAATTATTAAAGTGAAGTGAAAAACCAAATAAAAATAATACAGAACAAAAAATGAATTTATTCTTATTATAAATTCATGGAATGTTTACGAAAAAAAAATGTTTGTTCTGATTCTAGAAGACGAAAACGAATACATACATATATAAAATAAAATATATACTCACAAACAAATGTGATTACTTAAAAATATTGTTTATGTTACACAGGGTGTTAGACGTACTGCTGTATAACTCCGTTGCTTTTTAACCGATTTATATGATTCAAAAACCATTTTAAATGATTTATATAGGCAGGTACACACATGTATTTTTAAATTTTTAGTATAGTTGCTATGGCAACCAACTTTTTTTAAATGGCTGCATACATTTTTTTTTATCCTTTATGATATTCTTAATACAACCATATAAAATAATAATATACAAAATTTTCTAATAAATTTAAAAATCATAATTTTTTTAATTTAAAATGATCGCAATTGAATAGTAGGCGTTGAAAATATATAATTTTTATTTTTTGTGTGTTTTTATGTTATTATGCATAACACTTTTTTCAAATGATTTAAAATGTAGTTTTTATTTATTAACAAATTATGACGTTATCATTTTTGTAAAGTAATATACATAACATTTATTAATAAAAGCTGAGAACACAGCACTACAGTAAGTAGGGAGGTTACTCGTACATAGAAGTGTTTTAGGCCCGTTTGCACCAACGTCACTTAAATCTTAAACTCCCCTTAAAACGGTAAGGGTGGCTTATTCCGTTGCACAAAATAGTTAAGAGAAGTTTAAGGCTTTAAGGTACCCTTAAACTTAAGCGTTAATATTGACGGCTTAGTGAACTTAACCTAAAAATATCATTGAACGTCAATTTTTATACGCGAATGTTTGCATTTTTTATAATGGAGTTTGTAATTATTGAAAACGACATTCTGGACGATGATTTTGAAGTTGTGGAAATTTTGGAAGTTGGTTTACCCCGCCAAATTTATGAAAGAGCGGAATATTTTAATAGTTTTGATAAAAATGCTTTTTTAAAAAGATTTCGAATGCGAAAAGCAACTGCTTTGGAAGTCTTTCATCAAATTGAAGTGAAATTAGAGTTTCCTTCAGATAGGTAAGTACATACACTGTTATTATATAAAATTTAGATTCATATGTTTTAAATTAATAGTACCTTTTTGTCATATTATTTTTAGAAATAATAGTGTTTCACTGATCAACCAGTTGTTAGTTGCACTTTGTTTTTATGCAACTGGTAATCATTTATTAAGTATTGCTGATTTTTCTGGTATACATACTTCAACTGCATTCCGGATAGTGCAAAGGGTATCCAGAGCTATTGGTTCTCTATCTTCAAAGTACATTAAACTGCCAGGAAATGTTGAAAACATACAAGAATGTCAGAGACGATTTTTTGATATTGCCAGGTTTCCTATGGTAATTGGAGCCCTTGATGGAACACACATTCGAATACAGTCTCCAGGTATGCAAATATTTTAAAAATATATTCAATTTAATTTGAGTGTAATATGAATAAAAAAGTGCAAAGATTGATAGACTAAATAAAAACTATATATATATATATATATATATATATATATATATATATATATATATATATATATATATATATGTTAGTTATTTGTTAAAATAGTATTCAAAGCCTCATTTTCATACAAACATAAAGATATATATATATATATATATATATATATATATCTTTATGTTTGTATGAAAATGAGGCTTTGAATACTATTTCAGTTTAATAAAGACAGCTTTATTTAAAAAGTAAGGATATCCTTACTTAATTGTATACAGTAGTACTATAAAGAGCGGATTATACGTATATACTCTCTAAAATAATGCTTTCTTTCTGCAAAAGCTATTACAAGCTTACTTTATGATACTATAGTTTATGAACGTATAGAAATTGTCGCCACATCTCCGTGGCCAAAAGTAAGAACTTAGGCGTATATGGTAATTTTTACTTACAATATATGAGGGCGTAATACTAAATATTGTTAACAGAGTTGCATATATTCAATCTTTCTTATCAATGAGAGGCTTATTATAACGGAACATGCGTAGAGAGTTGCATACATTTTTTTTTTTTCTCTCAACAAGCTATCGTTTCAAATAAATATATCTCTCTTTAAAGCGGTCGATAAATTTGTGGACCGTGACCTTTCTTGACCCGGGTACACAATAACTATTAAATACAATAGCACATATGCCGTTCTAAAATAATTTATAAATAGTGAAATTTATAATACAAATTATTATTGAAAAAATAATAATTAATAACTTCTTATCTTGTAAAAATAATTAAAATGTTTGTCAGAAAAATAAATTAGATTTTTTTCTATTTAATCAGATAGAATCATGTTAATATTGAAACAGATTTGTCTGTTAATTAATCTTTACTATTAAATCACTACTAATAGCTCTCATGATCATCCATGTTGTTTGTATAATTAGGTAGGTACAAAAAATAATTTGATTTTTTTTTAATTTTGTTTTTTTTAGGAAATATGGTTATTATTGTAAGTGTCAATAACAGAATAATAATTACAAAGCAAAGTTTGGAGTATTCATTTCACAATGAAAATAACAAAATTTTAATTTTGAGCAAATATCTAACTTGTGCATTATTTAATAGCATTTTTAAACTTTGAACTTTGTACTCAATTGTCTTTTTATTGTTCAAATAAAATATGAGTATTAAATAAGAAGAGCATAAATCATGCAAGATAAGTATTAAATAAGAGAAAATATGTTAAATTGTACAATTTATTTATAGATCCCTATTGTCCCCTAGCTAATTGAGTTAAAGATACAAGTATTGCTTAAATGTAATATGGGTATCAAATAAGAACAAATATGCTAACTTGCACAACTATTTTATAGAACTCTTAAACTTTGTACACTATTGTCTCCCAGCTAAATGAATTAAAGGTAGAATTATTGCTCAGATTTAATATGGGTATCAAATAAAAGCAAATATTGTAAGTTGTAAAATTATATTATAGTTTCATTATTGTACCTTATAGTCCCTCCAGCTAAATGAATTGGGGTACAATTATTGTATAAATGTAATATAGGTATCAATTAAGAGCAAATATGTTAAATTCTACCAAAAATTTAAAGTATTTCTGAAATTTGTACCCCATTGTCCTCCTAAGTAAATGAATTAAGGGTACAATTATTAAATATTGCTTATTTAATATTGTTATCAAATAAAAGCAAATATAATAAGTTGTAAAATTATATTATATTTTCATTGAACTTTGTACCCTATTGTTTTCTCAGCTAAATAAATTAGACTACAATTATTGCTCAAATGCAATATGATATACCTAATAAAAAGTAAATTCTTATACTATACTTATCAAAATAAAGCAACTATAAACCTTTTTGGATAATTTGTTCGCAAGTTTTACAAGCGTTTTTAATGCAATCTTAAAAAAGTTTAATATTTTATCAATTATATAGTTTGTTAGGAGGTTTTAATATACATAATACTGAATGATTAAGTCACTTTTACAACAGTATCCGCCCAAAAAACATGGTTGTTTGCCTAGTTCAACCTTACTCACCAATTTTTCTCATATTATTTCAGAGATTACAACTACTGTTGAGGCTGTTTTAGAAACATTTGCTTATTACTGTTGTTATTATTACTGAACTTAAGCCGCGCTTCATCTAAAGTTATTTCAAAATAAACATTTTTTTTACAAATTTCACATTTTACACATTTTTTATAATCCAAAAGTTCACATAAAAAAATAAATTCTATTTTTTATTATTAAACCAAAACAAAAGACTGTTAATATTAAGCGTAAAGCATTTAACAAAAAGTAATTAATTGTTTGCAGATTATGATAACGTTATACAATATGATAAAAGTGAGTTGACAGGAATATTTAAAACAATAATTTTATTGCAAAGTTGTTCAAAATTTGTAAGACCTTCTTTTAAACAAAACAAATTAGTTACTAATTAAAAGGAAAAAGCAGATATTTCTATCTTGCAATAGTTCTAGAAATTTCCAACTTATTTGATAAGGTTTGGCATCCGAATTTTAATAACAAGGTCATATCTTGATCATAAATCTGTAAATTTTGTCAATTGATTTTTTGACAACAAAAGTATTATTTCTAGAATTGATTGTTTAATGTCTGTCTTCAAAATAATAAATGCTGGTGTTGTTCAAGATTTTGCTTTTTTGTCGACTTTATTTTTTATTCATATTAATGAGCACAATTTATAGTTCATACTTTTCGAAGACAATATCGACAAACTTGTCAGAGCGTATTAGAGTTATGTACTAGGTTAGAATCTGTACCAATATTTAATAATTAATAAAGACTTTGAAAGAATATCTGACTGTAGTACTCTCAACTAAGCCAATTTTAACTTTTTAATGTTTTAAAATTAAATTTCGAGGTATCAGACGTAACGTATTAAATGAAACAACAAATGTATATCAAATCTTCTTTCTAATTACTTATTTTTTGGATTGGCCATATATTTAAAATACTAGGATTTCTAAATGAACGTAAATAGTTTTTTTATGGTTTTTTACAATTCTGTATTGGAATATTAGGAGAAAGATTTGAGACTTAGACTATCTCTTCTAAATTTTATTAAAAACAAGTTATTTAAATTATTTTTGATTCAAAATTGACAAATGACTAAAATACTTTACAAAATTGACGTAATTTTGCAGATCTTTAAGTTTTAGGGTAAACAATTGTAATTGTAAGTTAACGTAGTTGCTTTCATTTGATACCCATATTACTATTGGGCAATATTTGAACCTTTATTTGTTTAGCAGGGAGACAATAAGGTACAATGTTTTGAGTTGTTATAAAATAATTGTTTGTTATCATATTTGCTTTCATTTGTTTAGCTAGGGACAATGGGGTACAATGTTTTAGGGTACTTTAAAATAATTATTGAAGTTACCACATTTGCTTTCATTTGATACCCATATTACATTTGTTTAATATTGTACTTTTATTTGTTTAGCTGGGGAACAATAGGGTATAATGTTCTAGGGTACTATAAAATAACTATATATGTTACCATATTTTCTTTCATTTGATACCCGCCATATTACATTTATGCAATATTGTACCTTTAATTGTTTAACAGGGGGACGATAGGTTACAATGTTCTGGGATAACATAAAATAATTGTACAACTACCATATTTGCTTTCATTTAATACGCATATTACATTTGTGCAACATTGTACCTTTATTTGTTTAGCTGGGGACAATAGAGTACAATGTTTTAGGGTACTATAAAATAATTATTTAAGTTACCATATTTGCTTTCATTTGATACTCATATTACATTTGTGCGATATTGTACCTTTAATTGTTTAAAGGGGAACCATAGGGTACAATGTTCTGGGGTAACATAAAATAATTGTATAACCTACTATATTTGCTTTCATTTGATACCCATATTACATTTATGCAATATTGTACCTTTAATTGTTTAACAGGGGGACAACAGGGTACAATGTTCTGGAATAACATAAAATAAATGTATAACCTACCATATTTGCTTTCATTTGATACCTATATTACATTTGTGCAATTTTGTACCCTTAATTTATTAAATAAGAGGGATGGAAGGGTACAATGTTTTGGGGCACTATAAAATAATTTTCATAAACATTGTTTAAACTATATTTATATATGTTTTGTATTAACATCAGAAACGCCGTCAACTTGCAATTTTAATTATGTCTATTGAAATCGGCATACTTAAATATTTATTATTCATTCTACATATTTCTTCTTAAATATAACATTTAAAATATTTGCTTAATAAGGAATGTGAGAACGAAAAGCTATAAAAAGATAAATGCCTACAAAAAAATGTTTACTTTAAGATTGAATACCCAATTGAGAGGCCCTTTTTGTGTGGCAAGGCCAAGCAAGCAAAATATAAATGTGATTTCAAACAAATAACACAAAATATATGCTCTTGAACATTATTATAATATTTATAGTTTCCAAATGATTTGTTTGGATTTATATGACTACTTGGTTTAATATAATTACTCGCAGTTTGCGAAATCATTAATAATAAAATTTTATGATCAGTTTCAGTAACATTTAAACATGGATAACGTGTCTCAAAACCGTCAAATCAAATCATTTTTACATAAACATGAGAAATGCATTTTATATACATTTGTGTATTGTACCTTTAATTTATTGAGTTGAAACGACGATTGGGTACAATGTTTAGGGTGCAGCTGCAGAGACAAATTAGTCTAAGACCACCATAAAACAATTGTACAAATTACGATATTTGCTCTCATTTGATCTTAGATTTGAGTAAAACTTAATTTATTAAGAGAGGGCGACGCAATTCTGTACCCTACAACATTCGAGAGTGTTATAAAATAATTGTACAGTTACTAAATTTGCAACAAACAGAAAAAAAAACTATCATGATGCTAACTAATAAATTTACTTGCAATGTATTTTAGGACATTGCAAGTAAATTTACATTAACTTGGAAATTTATAATATTTAGTGATTATATCTATTTTAATGTAAATATGGAACAAAGTTGCCAAACCTTTTCTATTCTATTATAAAATAGTAATTTATTTTTATATAAAACTTAACAATCAAACACGTATTAAATAAAATTATCAAGAATTTAATATAACTGCGATTTAAATGTAAAATTTAAAAAAATCGAATATTAAATACAAATATATTTCAAAATAAAAATCTCTGAAATGTCAATATTAAATGAAAATTATTTCCGCTATTCATATAGTAAATCTTCTAACCTTGACCACTCATACTTTTCAACCAGCTTGCTTTTAAAAAATTCTTAAAGGGGATGTACTCTTAGTAACGCTACTACCAGTTGTACTATCAAATATTTATTGTTGAATATAACGCCATCTAATATTAAGTGTACACACTGTACTTAACTAGTTTAACCGCTACGTCAGTGGCAACAAAATTCACACAATTTTAAACTGGACTTCCAACAGTATGCAACTAACATTACACATAATGATCTTCACTTTAAGTAGAACAGTAGCATTGTAAAATATGAAATATCTCGACAAATACCTTACTTTACAAATCAATTTTTACATTGGCAAATAGCAAAAGGTTTACGAAACTATTTTAGTATATATTAATAAGCAAATATGTTTTGTTACAATAATCCTGAGATTAAGATGTACAAAACGATCTTCACTTTCATACCATCATGTATAAGTATATATATATATATATATATATATATATATATATATATATATATATATTTACTTATTATTCTATTTTTTAATGCATGCTTTCTTTCTTTTTTTTAATAGTATTTTATTTTTCTTATTATTTTTTATTATTTTAAACCTTTGGCATACTTTTGTAATGCAATTTCTTATTTAATAAACATGTCTTAAGTTACCAGTTGCAATCTTGATCTCAAGCGGTACGGATCGTTCCTACCCTTGAGCTCCCGAGCGCAATTTATACCTGAGGGATTTTACCTGACGATTTAATTAGTCTACCTGGCGAGATTACGGATAATGAGTACGGTTACGATGAAAACGGGCGTTGAGTGGATGGCGATGGGTTGTGAGTTCAGGGATAAACTAAACAAAGTGACGGACGGCTCCGGTTCAATCAAAGTAGAAGATAGGAAAATGTTGCGAGAGGAATGTGCAAAGTTGGTGGACCAAATAACATTTTTCGGTGTTGGTATGGCGATGGTTGAAAAACAGTTAAAAGAGGCGCAAGAAGAAGTTGTTCGATTACGTACAACGAAGGAAGTGCAATCGACAAGGAGCGGAACGGCTAGTGCGGGATATGCAAATGCTGTCAAAATGAACGAGGTGATCTTCGAGACCAGCTGGTAAGCTTAATGCAAACCAGGTTAAAAATAGGACAATGACGGTGATAGATCCAGTAGAGAACCAAATAGGGATTGCGCGGATGACAAAACTCCAGAATGGAGCTGTTAAAATAAGTTGCCCGTATGCCATGGTAGTAGACAAAATAAAAGCAAGCTTAAAAGAAGATGCGTTTGTGAAAGTGGCAAGCAGAAATTTAAAACGGCCGTGGATGTCTCTGATGAGAATAGAGACCGGCAAAGTGGTGGATCTAGAAAAAACCAAGGCACATGTGATTGGAGTTATATATCGGCAAAACCAGTGGGTGCAGGCAAAGTTTGAGAGCGAGGAAGAGTACCGCAAGAACATTGCGGTGAAACGACTTGTAAAACTTGGGCAACGGCAAGAATCATACAAACGAGCGGCGATCGAAGTAGCGCTGGACTTTAATAAACGCATAAAGTATGAATTCAAAACCGTTATGGCTGAAGACTACCGCGAGATGCTGCAATGCTTCAAGTGTCATGCATATGGTCACATTGGAACGCATTGCAGGGAGAAAACATGTGTTTGTGCGAAGTGCGGTCAAGCCGGCCACACTCAGCACGGATGCAAAAGCCGAGTGTTCAATTGTACGGTGTGCTGCCGATGGAACGAAGGAGCTGGAACCGGAAGAAAGGTGAGGTCGGATCACCACGCGAAATTCAAGGATTGCCCATCCCGATTAAGGCGCCGTGCAATGATGGATAATGAAATTGATTATGATCAACTAACAATAAATGCAGATATGGAAATGGACCAGGTAAGTGAGCCCTCTCAAATAGTGAATCTTAATAGAAGCTAAACAGATGTTTGCTTCATTCAGGAGCCAAATATCAAGGGGGGAAAAATAGGAGGCTTCACCTCAAGCACGGGAGTTTTTTATAAAAGCGGGAATAAACCTTGAGCGGCAATTGTAGTTAACAACAATAGGGTACATGGGGTAATTTATACAGATTTATCTAACGACCGGATTACGGTCAGATGGGGAATACTGTGCGGTGGTGTCTCTGGACATTGCCGGGGCATTCGACAATGCGTTGTGGCCGATTATTATCGGAGAGTTAGGGAGATATGATGCACCGAAAAACTTGATTAACCTTACAAGGGATTTTCTAAGAGATAGGATTGCTCGGATTGAATTTGCGGGTCAGCACGTAGACAGGGTAATTGAGAGAGGGTGTCCACAGGGGTCAAAATCCGGCCAGCGATTTTGGAAAATCATTCACGGGACTCTTTTGAAAAAAGCAATTCCGGAAAATTGCGAGATAGGCTTTTGCGGACGATACGGTCCTGATGGCTAGAAACAGGACACAGAAGGGCCTAATTAAAGAAGTAAATGAGACGCTAGGTTTAATAAAAAAATGGGGTGACAAGGTAAAATTAGATTTCAATGAGGGAAAACTATTTCTCTCTATTTTGGGATTAAAGTAAGCCAGGCTAGGGTTAATTTTAAAATGGGAGATATGACTGTTCGCAGTGAGGACAGCATAAGATATTTGGGGATTATAATAGACGACAGGTTAAATTGGGGAAAACACGTGGAATACGTGTGCGATAAGGCGAAGAAAGTTTCGCAACAACAACTATAGTGTATACGTTCTCGAAAGAGAATTCAAGTAAACAAACATTCTGCGTGATCAGCGCGTGATCAGCGCCTGTACGGGGAATTAAACAGCTCCTATTGGTAGTAATAAATCATTGTCGACAGCATGCGGTCTGTCTATTATAGGCCGGATTAAGTTAAATTTAGAAAAAATACGGAGGGTTAAAAATAAATATTTGATAAATATGTTATCTTAAAATAATGATTAATTAATATAATTTTATTTTATTAATTTTGTGATAAATATTTATATTTATTTTAACTATTAAATATGTTTACTATATTTATTATTAATATTATTATACAACGTGATTCGATATTTTGACAGTATTTACAAATAAATATTTTATAATTAAATTAATTTAAATTAATAATTCCTTATTTTAGTATATTATATTTATAAAATATTTATTTTCAACCCTCCGTAGTTTTGTATACCTGCATTGTTGTACACCATTTGGCTTCGGTCCTAATCCCCATTATGATAAGATAAGATAAGATAAGATTTATTTAACACAAAATCCAGTACAAAAAAAATATACAGTATGTGCTAGTCAAATAAAAATAAAATACACATCAATTGCATTAAAACATTAATCAAATACGTACATACAGTTTAAAATTACAATAAATTAATAGACACTAAAATTATATTTGCAATCCTAACTATACTTTAAAATTAATTGCCATGTATTCGTCGATGGTGTATATTACTTTAGCAGTAAGGTGTTTTTTTATTACAGTTTTGAACAGTTTATAATTATTTTTCTTGATTTCTTCTGGTAAATGATTGTATAGTTTAATTCCGGCATAATCTGGACTTTTTTCAAAAAGCACACTTTTATGTTTAACAGCTGACAGTTGTTGACCGTGTCTAGTATTATACTGATGATGGTCGCCAAGATGTTCTAACTTATTTATATTCTGTTTAACATAACAAAGTGTTTTATATATATAAATACTAGGCACTGTCAACAACTGCTTTTCTCCGAATATTGTTCTACATGTAGCATTAAAATCTAAATTAAATAGTAATCTTATTATTCTTTTTTAAAATACAAATATTCATTGGGCACCCGAGCAATTTCCCCATAGCATGATATTAAATTGAATGTGGGAATAAACCATAGCATAGTAAATTTGTATTAAAGCATGTACATCTAAGACAGGCTTTAGTTGTAATAGTGCATAATAAGATTTGTTTAACTTTGAACAAACAGCATCAATGTGCAATGACCAGTTTAGTTCATGATCAACAATTAGACCTAAAAACTTACTATTTTCTGAAAAAATATAGTCATTGTTGTTTATATTGATTTTTGTTGGTATAACACGTTTATTACCAAAACACATACAAATAGTTTTTGATTTATTTAATATTAGCCGATTTTGTTCGCACCAGTTTTCAAGTTTGTTAATTAAAATGTTAGCTTCAACCTCTAAATCTTCAAGATGTTTACCTCCAGTCGATATTACAATGTCATCGGCGTACATAATAATATTACTATTTTCAAAAAATTGAGGTAAATCGTTAACAAATAGTAAATATAGTAATAGTAATGGACCACAAACAGTGCCTTGAGTAACACCATGTTGCGTTCTTGCCAAATCTGAATATAAATTATTACATTTAACTTTAATTTTTCTATCTGATAAGTAAGATCTCAAAAGATTTAAAAATGATCCTCTAAAACCAACTGCTTCTAATTTTGCTGTTATATAATCAATATTTACTATATCAAAGGCAGCAGTCATATCAAAGAAAAATGAATATACATAATTATTTTGATCTAAATGTTTATATATATATTTAGTGAGTTCAATTGCCGCGGTTTCAACTGATCTGTTTTCCCTATAGCCGTGTTGAGAGTGGTGTAAAATGTTATATTTTTCCAGAAAAAGCGTCATTCTTTGACAAATTATTTTTTCAAATATTTTTGAAATTACAGAAACAATTGCAATTCCTCTATAATTATCTAGTGATTGCAAATCGCCTTTTTTAAGTAAAGGAGTAATTACAGCTATCTTAAGAATGTTTGCATAATCACCTTGTTCGACGGACTCATTGTATAGCTCTGTTAAAATTGAAATTATATGTGGAAAGACTAGCTTTATTAAATTAATACTTAAACTATCTGGCCCACATGAGCTATTATTTTTCATGTTACAAATGATATCTTTTACATCAGATTCCAAAATTGGTGACATAAAAAATGATTTGCAATTTCTGCTAGGCAATGTGCAATGTGATGTAATTGGTTGATTGAAGCATGAAGAAATTTTTTTCTCAGCAAACGATGAGAAATGATGTAAAAATGCATTACTGACTAATTTTCCATCGCTTATCAGTGTATCATTAATTTTTAACATTATACTATATGATTCAGATTTATTTTTATGATTAGTAAGTTCTTTAACTAGCTTCCAAGTATCTTTAGTTTTGTTTTCCGATTTATTAATTTTATTGGAGTAATATTGTTTTTTTACAGTTGTTAATTTAGTATTGTGTTGCATTTTTTTATATGTATATGATTTAATTAAAACATTGTCTTTTAATGAATGCGCTAGCCAAAATAAATTTTCTAATTGTTTGGCATCATTAATTATGTCATCATCTAGCCACCCATTTAATTTCGAATTAATTTTTCTAAGTTTTATTGGACAATATATATTCATTAAGTTTTCAAGGTTATTTAACAGTTTTGTAAATTTACTATTTATGTTGTTTTCGTTACCTATATCTACCCAATTTTGATTTGATACTGCGCACTCAAAATTTTCCAGGTTAGATTTAGAACATACACGACTATAGTAATAATTATTTATTTCTTTGCATTGAATTGATATATTATTAACATCTAATACTATTGACAAATGATCACCAAAATTTGGATTTACAGCAACGCAACTATAATTTGTTGAATGAATATTAGTTAGCATATAGTCTATTCCAGTGATACTGGTATGATTGTTGCAATTAGTAAATATTCTTGTAGGGCCAGCATGAGCAAGTTGTAATTTAAAAGAATTCAGAACATCAAATACAACCTCTCTATTTCTACTTGGTTGCAGAAAGTCAATATTAAGATCTCCGCAAAGAATTATATTGTTGTATTGTAAAGTTACTTTGTTTAATAAATCAACTAATTTGTTAAGAAAAGATAATATATCAGATTTAGCAGACCTGTAAAAACATAAAATATAATATTTACAATTGTTACTGTTTACTACGGTGCTACAAACTTCAAAATTGATATCTTCGCAAATATTTATAATATCTGGTTTTGTTACTAATATTTCATCTTTTAATGCAATGCATACTCCGCCATGTATATATTTAGTTCTGCTATAGCTGCTTACTATTTTATACCCAGGAATTTTTAAATTGATTATATTATCGCCGATGCACCAATGCTCACTTATACAAATAATGTCTATATTTTCTTTCGATAAATACACTATTAAACTATCTAATTTATTGTTTACAGATTGGATATTAATATGCGAAACTTTTACGTGTTTAGTTGATTCGATGTTAAGTCTTCGTTTTTTGAAACTTGATTCACAGGTTGTGTTTGGCTAATAGTAGTATTTATTTCTGAGCTGTAATTTTGACCATGTTGATTTTCTGACGAAATTTTAAATATATCTTGCATGTTTTGTAGAGATCTGCATTTGTTAGAGCATTGAATGTCTTGAACAAATCTACTATTTCTATTTTGTATTATTTTGCCTATTTTATAGAATAATACTCTCTTGGCCGCAGGGTTGAATTCAATTACGTTATTTTTAAAATGATTTATTAATATCGTGTTAGTATCTAAATAGGTAACATGTTTCATACTATTATTGTTATGAAGCATCTTGCAAATCTGCAAATTTTGTTTATATATAAATGTGTTTACGTTTGGTGTATTTGTATACGGGCATCCCAGTATAATAACATTGGTATGAATTGCTGAATTTAATACTTCCAATATATGTAATGGTGACTGTTCTCTTTTCTTTGTTGCGTCTATTTTTCCAGCAAAGATAATTAAATAATCATTTTTATTAAAATGTTTAATGCTATTAACGCTGTTGGAAATAACTTCATCGTATGTTGCGTTTGGTTTTATCATGGTGCTTACTGCATATTCGTCCTTGGATAAATAAGTATTTAAAAGTATGGTTCCATTTCTACCATTTTCATCGGATAAAAGCAGGATGTTTGATTTATTTATTATTTGAATTTTACTAGCGTTGGTAGTTGAAGGATCAATGGAAACGTTAATTTCCGCATCTTTTATAGTTCTATTAGGGGCAGCGACCAGAATACTTTTATCAAAATCATTAATTTCTGTTTGAACTAAGACATCAATATTGTTTGTAGTATCTGTTTGGGTTAAAACATTGACATTTTTCTTTATATTATTTTTTTTTTTAGTTTGGATAGAAGCATCTTTTGAGTTTATTTCTTGTGTGTTTTTTTCTTTTTGCGTTAAGTCATCAATTATTTTATTTTTGATTTCAACTTCATTTTGAAGCGATATTATTAATTCGTTTAATTTAATAATTTCTGCATTTAGTTTGATGTTTTCGTTGTCTATATTAGAAAATGTGTTTTCTAAGTCAAGTGATAAAGCGTTATAATCAAGTTCTTCATTACTTGTGTCGCTTGCGTCATTCACATTTATGTCACTACTATTTAAGGTTTTATTTAAAATATCTGTCACAATTGATCTGAGTTTTTGACGAGTTATGGGACTCATAATTTACTTAATTTAAAAGTTAAAAAACATACGTTTATGATAGACAGAAATTAAAAACACAAAAAACAAAAAAAAAAAGACAAGGACACTTAATTTCACACCACAGGACCAGTTGTGGTGGCTAACAAATTTTCACAAACAACGGAAGGCCTCGGAAAGGAAAGTTAGTTACGAGTTTATGTTTAGTTATACAATTTAAAAATATTTGTCCGTGAGTGGAATCGAACCCGGACTCACCAATTCAAAGTAAAGAACTTTACCTCTGAGCCACGGCGGCTGTCCTTATGTCGTGCCGTTTTGACAAAGTAAATAATTAATTTCAAAAAATGATAATATGCTTGTTGTTGATACAGGTACTGTTTGTAGGTTAGAATTATTTTAATTCATATTACATCGAATTAAAACAGTATAACTATGCAAAATCACCTACAAACGATGTATGAAAAATTAAATAAATTATAGTATTTGTTAAAGCACAACACACACTTATAAACACATCTTTTCAAAGTAAAACTGTTGTAAAAATACACACTTTCAATACACGTGATGTAATTGAGGATTTATTTTTACGAGTTTTTTAGATTGTGAAACAAACAATATACAGGATTATCATCAGTAAAACCCCGCTACGTGCACAACAACCGATGCATTTTATAATGGGTAGTAAACATCCCATTAAGGGTAATTCCAAAGGGTACATCTTTGGAATGTATTATTACTTAAGCAATTAGAGTGTGTACAATAAATGAGCAGACTATGCGCACAACCCCCTTATTGCAACCCCTCCATATTTTATGTTTACCTTTTTATTTAAGAATTTATTTTTAGTTAGTAATAGTTTAGACATAGAGCAATAATCGCATTGAAATGTCAAGTACAGATACGGATAATGATAACGTTGTGGATGTTAATCCAATTAGCCCTCCTAAAAAAAGGTCTAAAAAAAGTCCTCTCTCTGTGGATTTAAAAAATGTGATTTTAAATGTGTATAAAAGTGAAATTATTATTAATCCAGAGAGCTTACTACGCGAAATAGTAAATTTAGTAGCGTATAAAACGGGAGTTAGTGCTGCGTCTGTAAAAAGAGTTGTAAAAAAATACAAAACCACCCAAACATTAGTTCCACCAAAAACAAACCAAAATCGAACTCATAAGATAGACCTTGTAGATGACTTCGACAAAAATGCAATCCGAAGAAAAGTACACAATTTTTTTTTTCGAAACGAATTACCGACAATTGATAAACTTTTAAATGACGTCAACAATGATGACACATTGCCGGATTTTAAAAGGACATCCTTTTACAAATTATTAAAAAAAAATGGATTTCAAATATGGGCGGCGAGGAAGGAACAGTATGCTAATAGAAAAAGATGAAATAGCGGTGTGGCGTCGGGATTATTTAAAGAAAATCAAAAAATACAGAAGCGAGGGAAAAAAAATTTACTATTTGGATGAAACGTGGATAAATGCAGGACATACAAAGACACATGTCTGGACAGATAAAAAAGTGCATTCGTCGAGAGAAGCTTTTTTGGCTGGACTGTCAACAGGACTAAAGAATCCTTCAGGTAAACTGATTTTAATAATTAATAAGTTAATTTATATATAAAATAGTATTTTTTGTATTCTTCTTAAAATATCAAGTATCAAATCGCCTCATTATAACTTTTACAATGTCATCGTCATTTTTAATATTATATATTAAAAAAAAACAAAGCTTTTAATAATCCTTTTATAATTATACGTATTTGTCGGCTTTTTTACGCTTGTAGAAAAAACCTTTTTTATAATATGTTTAAATTATTATTTTATAACGTTTGATTTACTGTGATTTCTAGGAAAGGGCAAGAGGCTAATTGTTTGCCATATAGGATCCAGCGATGGGTTCGTAGCCGATGCGCTGTGGACGTTTGAATCAAAAAAGACGGGCGACTATCACGAAGAGATGGATGGCCCATCATTCGAAAATTGGTTTAGAAATGTTTTGCCAAAATTCTAAGAAAATTCTGTAATTGTTTTGGACAACGCGCCATATCATTCCAGAAAATTAGAAAAAATTCCAAATTTGGCAACGAAAAAGGCCGATATCCAAGCGTGGCTGTCAGCAAAGGAGATTCCGTATGAAGAAGATAATTTAAAAGCAGAGTTGTTGCACCTTGTCAGTATAAACAAACCGACATATGACAAGAAAACAATAGATGAAATGGCAAAGGCGGACAATAAAATCGTGTTGCGACTTCCGCCATATCATTGCGAATTAAATCCGATTGAGTTAATCTGGGCGGAAGTTAAAAATTATGTAACCGGCAAAAATACAACTTTTAAATTTGCAGATTGCAAAAATTTGTTTACCGAAGCAATTAATACAATTAACGCAGAAAAATGGCTAAAATGTATTGATCATGTAATTAATAAAGTGGAAACGAAAATGTGGGAAATTGACAATATAATTGAATTAAATATCGAACGATTGTAATAAATGTGAATGAAAGTGACGACAAATCAAGTTCTGATAGTTCCGACTAATAAATATTTGTTTTTAATACTGCGTTTAATTTTATCCTATTGTTTATTTAATTTAATCATGTAGAGAAAACAGCGTTAACGAGAGCTAAGCAGCGGGCGCTCTGGCCAAGACTTGGATGGGTAACCCAAACAAGTGATGCTTAGCGTAGCGTACGAAGTAAGTCCGTCCGTGCTCTTTTATGCAACCTCTTGTTGATCACGTTCCGTGCGCGTGCATTTGTTTTGGCAAAATCTCTCTTCGGTGTGAATTTAGTATAGAGTTGCTTGCAAACGTACGTGGGGGCTTAGTAGAGAAGCCATGAGAACAATTTATCTGGGAGCCATAGAGCCGGCCATGACATATGGTGCGACAATATGGGAAAATAATTAAAGAGTTAGGGATATTAAGAAACTCCGATCAACGCAGCGGGCGATGGCGATCTGAGCGGCAGCTGCCTACAGGTCGGTGTCGGCTAAGGCCGCTCTCGTTTTCGGGGACCTGATACCGGTAGAAGAGAAAATCCGCGAGGCTAGCTCGCGGTGGCGGGTTAAGAATACGGGAATTTTAGAGAGAGAGGAATTAGTTAGGATAGAAACCAGAGGTTTCGGTAAGGCGATACACCCTGCCAAGACACGGGAAATTAACTTTGATGAGGTGGACGTTAACTTTAGCGGGTTCAATGTAGTCTACACGGACGGGTCTAAAACCAAAAACGGTTCTGGCGCTGCAATCGCAGTTTATAGGTTAGACAAAGAGATGGGATGCAAAAAATTAAAACTAGATAGGAAATGCACAATATTCCAATCGGAACTGGTTGCAATTAGAGCGGCGGTCAAATTCATCGGCCGTCAAACGGACGTAGATTGGTACGTGGTTTCTGATTCTAAATCGGCGCTTCACGCCCTTAGAACAATGAAGAAACCCACAGAGCTAATGACTGAAATTGACGGATTGATCAGGGATAACGCGGGGAAAAATATTTTATTTCATTGGGTAAAGGCGCACGCGAAAAACGTCGGCAACGAAAGGGCCGACTCTCTCGCAAAAGATGCGAGCGGGGATGCAGGCGAAACGATAGGGTACCTTTTTCATACGCGAAAAAGGTTATTAGAGGGGAAGCTAGAAATAGATAGAATGAGAGGTGGGTGAACTCGACGGATAGACGCGTTACGTTCAACTTCATCCGGATGGTTGACAAAAGACCGAAAACGTAAATATGACATACGAGATGACTCAATTATTGACGGGTCATGGGAATTTTAAAACATTTTTAAAGAAAATAGGAAAGTCTGACACGGATGACTGTTCATGCGGGAAAGGAACGGATTGTGCCGAACATGTCATGTTCTCTTGCGATTACACGCAGGAACAACGTGACAGCTTGGACTTGAAGTTGGTCTTGGCAGGGCTGAGGTGGCCAACGAGTTACGACGAGTCAAACACTTAAGTTATTTACGGGATCTTTAGATATTTTAAAATAAGGTTAGAATTAAACTCATAGTAGAAGCTCTTATTTTGGTTTGCTGCGCGCGCGGCGATTAAGTTGGCTCACTTAACTCTACGGGATCCATTGGATTGACAGGAGTGGTGCCGGAGAATACCACACACCACCAGGCTGATGAAATCAGGCGAAGGACGAGCGTGGGAAACCGCGCTTTATCTTTTTATACTGTCTTTTTTTGCATGTTATTGATTGTTTTTTTGTTTGTGTTTTTATATTTATTATTGTCATATATTGGGATATAGTGACGGGTGGAATAAAATTATAAAAGAAGATTGTTTCTTATTTCCTAAAATTTAATATAGGTGGGGCAAATGTTTGTTTGTATATTGTATGTATGTATTATGTATGTATTATGTATGTATTATGTATGTATTATGTATGTATTATGTATGTATTATGTATGTATTATGTATGTATTATGTATGTATTATGTATGTATTATGTATGTATTATGTATATGTCATGTATATATCATGTATGTTTTGTGTATGTATATATGTATTATTGTAACATTGTGCCTATTTATGCTGCATGCATATGTATAGTTTTTTTTGTCAGCCTTCAGCAAAACTATTATTTTGTTTTATATATCTGACTAAGCTTTTTTTATAGTATTAATTTTATTGGCCATCAGCCGCAAAACTAAATTCTCTTTTTTGTATTTTTTTTTTTTTTCTTTTTTGTGTTTTTTGCTTTTTTTTTGTTTTTTTTTTTGTTTCTTTTTTAACTTATATTTTATGTTAAACCTTTGTAATGCATGTCTGTGTGACAATAACTTGCGATTTATACCTGTTAACGACCTGGCGAGAAACGGACTTAAAATGGAATTGACGGACCTGGAGAGTGTGTTAGACTATGTGGCTTTTATACGAGAAAAGCGGAGTGAGTTGGAAGAGTTGGTGCCAACACACATTGGGACGATTGTTGTTGCAAACAAAACAAAAATTCTTTTACTACCATGGACTCAACATCATCATCACAAGAGCTACAACCTAATAAAGAACAAGTTGAAACTGGTAAGAATGTTCCTTTTACTACCCTAGGCGCAACATCATCGTCAAGTGTTAATTGTGGCGAGAGAAGCATTCCAAATTTTCACCGGGTGTTGAATGATCATGTGATAACACCATTTAATGCACAAGTGCAATTTCCTAGAACACGTGGTAATAACCCTATTATGTGTTAAAATACTAGCATGCATCATAATCTACAATTCGATAATAGATGGAGAAATGCGGAGTGAGTTGGAAGAGTTGGTGCCAATACACAGTGGGACGATTGTTGTTGCAAACAGAACAAAAATCCGTGATAAAAGACGAGACGATGAACGAAGAACAAGTGAAAACTCACTTTATGGCAACGATTGGCCCATTAGAGTCACAAGTGTCATCAGGGTGAAATTCCCTGATAATGCAAATGTACAGAAAGTTACGAAACATTTGAAAGACAACGAAAACCTTAACGTAAAAGCTAATGTGCTTAGAAATCCGTGGGTTATATTTACTGTGGAGAAAAGCGGACAACGTGGCGGAATTAATGTACGGGCAAAATCTCTTTGTTTGCGAGATGTATGAAACGGCAGCCGAACTTAAAAGTAAAGTGAGAACCGCGAGAGTGATTTCACTGAAAACGACGGAGAGGAACGACATACGAGCATAAAGTGCAATAAAAAAGACAAATTGTGCGGTAAATGTGGTAAAACCAGGCACATTTACAAGGATTGCAAGAGTAAAAAGGTGTTGTGTTGTGTGCCGTTTCTAGGATGAAGCAATTTGGGAAATCGGTGCCCTGGTGGACCGATGAATTAAACGTTGCTAGACGCGAGGTTAGGCGTATAAAGAGGTTATGGAATAATTCAAGAGGGGAAATAAATAGCCAAAATTGCAAAAGGGATTACTACAGTAAATTCACAGAATATAAAAAATTAATTAAAGACACTAGATTAAATGAGTGAAAGCGGTTCTGCACGGACTCGTGGGGATGCGCTTATAAAGTTATTAGAGGAAGCAAAAAACGCAAGATACTTTCAAATGTTAGATTAGAGGACGGTTCATTTACTAAAAGTATGCATGAAACAGCATCAGTTTTACTTAAAAAAATAATTCCAAGCGACAACGCTAACGAGGATAGTGAGGAACAGAGGGGTATACGCGAACGATCGGGAAAAGACAGCAAGGCTGCAAACGACTGCGACCTCACTTGCGAAGAATTAGATAAAGTTATTAAAGAAATACGGCTAAAAAAGGCACCGGGACGGAACAAAATTACTATGAAATTTTAAAAAGGGCAATGACAATTATCGAGGAAAAATTTTTTGAATGTATGGAGAAGTGCATGAAAGAAGGTGTCTTTCCAACTTGCTGGAAAGATACAGACGTTAGGTTAATTCCTAAAGCAGGAAAAAACGACACGACAGACATGAGCAGTTATAGGCCAATTTGTTTACTACCATGCATGGGAAAGGTGCTCGACGATCTTTTGATTAAGAGAATTGAGCATCACATTGAAATTAAAGGCGGGAGGGCGGAAAAGCAATTTGGATTTTCTAAAGGAAAATCAACAATTCATGCGGTACAGAAGGTTATCAACTACATAGATAAGGCAAACAGAGACGGTGAATACTGCGGAGTGGTATCATTAGATATTGCAGGGAATAGATTGAACTTGCCAAACGATTTGATTATGATGACTAGAGATTTTTTAGCTAACAGAAAAGCACAGATAAACTTTGCAGAGGAATCAGTTTATAGGGAAATAGAAAGAGGTTGCCCGTAAGAGTCAAAATCGGGTCCGGGTTTCTGAAAAGTTATCCATGCAACCCTTTTAAGACAAGCCTTGCCGGGAAACTGCGAGTTAATTGCATTCGCGGACGATACGATCTTGCTTGCAAGATCAAGACAGTACAAGGGGTTAAAAGAAACAGTTAACGACGCGTTAAAGATAATAAAAAATTGGAAATACGAAATAAAACTAAAATTAAATGCAGGAAAAACAACAGCGTTATTTTTTGGGAAAAAAATCAGACAAGGCCAAACTTTAAAATGGGGGAAACGTATATTCATTGCGCGGAAAGTATTAAATATCTGGAAATAATCATTGACAAAAAATTGAACTTCAAAAAACACGTTGACTACGTGTGCGACAAAGCGCGGAAAATATCACAACAATTAAGGGTGGTATGTAAACTTACATGGGGTTTAACTACAGAGGCGGCAAGGACAATCTACTTGGGGGCGATATAACCGGCCATGACGTATGGCGCGGCAATATGAGGAAATAATCTAAAAGTTAGAGACATTAGAAAACAGCAATCAACCCAAAGGGTGATGGCAATAGGCGAGGCGGCAGGTTATAAATCTATTTCCACTGAGGCAGCTTTAATTTAAGCTCGCGGTGGTGGGTGAGGCACTCAGGAGAAATCAAAACAGAGGACGAAATAACTAGAATAGAAAAAAGAGGAACAGAAGGAACGGATCATCCATCCAAGACCGGCAGCATAACATGACGAAGTAAGCATAGATTTTTTAGAAGAGAATAGTGTATTTACAGACGGTAATGACAGGTCACGGTAACATTAAGAAAAAAAATAGGAAAATCAGAAACGGAAGATTGCGAATCTCCCGCATTCGCGGGTTAGAAAACGCTGAACACTTTATGTTCTCTTGTAACTTTACACAAGAGCAGCGGAACATAGCGAATAGAACAATGGTCTTGGATGGGTTAAAGTGGCCAGATAATTACGAAGAATTAGCTGCGATACATTTAGAACTTTTGCGGGAACAATAGAATCACTCAAATAGAAAAAGAAATAGATTAGGTCAGGTTAGGAATGCGTTTGGGAGAGTTGTTTGCACATAATGACTGATTGCAGACATACTGAATCGGAGAAAAGTGGTCCTTACATCGGCCACACGCTGACGGTTAACACCACAACCGGTAGCACGATGATAAAAAGAAGACGGGCGTAACGAACAGCATCGATGGACAATGGAGGACACAGGACAACGCCGGAGGATCTTGCCGGAACGAGCGGTGAATTGAATAGCCGTGTTGGTCCGAGGCGGCAATATCCACAAGGAAGAAAACCTGGAGGATGGTGGAGCTACATCAGGGCGACGTCGACCAAGTAACTGACATGGTTTTTTATGAGCGTGTGTAGATAAAAAAAAATTTCCCACTTTGGGTTTTTTGTATATATTTTATTTTATTTTACTTTATTTACTTTCTTTCTTTTATCAATTGACGATTTTTTTTCCCACTTGTACTATACTATGCGGGGATTTGACGAGGGTGGAATAAAGTTTTAAGAACAAGGGACATTATTTATCCTTTCCTTTTCCTTTTCTGATGGGCGTGGATAGACCGTACATGTATTTGTGTTTGTATATTTGTGTAATATATTTTATATTGTTTATAATTTTCTTTCTCATGCATGCTTTATTATTATTATTACTTTTATATCTTCTTTCTATTACAAGTTGCTATACTTATGTAATGTAATTTCTATTATATAAATCAATGTCTTAAGTTACCACTTGCAATCGAGAGCTCAAGTGGTACGGATCGTTCCTACCCTTAAGTCATTAGAGCGCATCTTTTACCTGTTTTTACCTGCGATTATACCTGCTTATTTTTACGGATACGATTATGGATTTCAAGGACTTACTGTCAGTGGTCGACTTCTTGAAGTACAACCAAGAGAGGCGTGCGGAGATTGATACGTTGATGGCGCAAACAGTGACAGAATTGTGATAAGCACGCGGACGCAGATTAAGGTGGTTAACGCGGTTAATGTGTTGAGTAGAATGATGTCAACATATAGAGTGTTGTTGAAGGAGCCGAATGAAGAAATCGCGAAAGTGAAGGCCGACTACAGTAGAAAGAACCCTGCGACAGAACTACGCGGCGGCGTTAAAGAAAAACGAGCTGATAATTGAATCTAGCAAGAACGCTAAATTAAACGCGCAGCAAGTTAGGTCGCAAGTGCTGTTGGTGATTTCGTCAGTGGAACAGTAGATAGGGATTGGCAAGATATTGTCAATAAATAAGAATGCGATCAGCATTAACTTTGAAGGCGCGGATGATATTGCAAAAAGTAACTTGGATTGCGTGCGTGTTACACAAATCGAGAAGAAAAGGCCGTGTGTTAAACTGTCGGACCTAGAAACCGGCAAATTTGACGATAAAGAGAAGTTGCATGCAGACGATTATAACACGATATTCCTTCAGAATCGATGGATCAGCGACATATATAATGGGGAGAAGAAAAAGTTCCGCGATGATATTTGTGTGAGACGGGTGATCTCAAACAGATTTAACGTAACCAAAAACACTGTGATGGGCTTTATATTATGGTTCACACGCGATATGGACAGTCGATTATCGCGATGTTTTATAGTTCTACCAATGCTACGCGTTCGGACATATGAGTAGCAAGTGTACCGAGAAAGAGCAAGTGTGTGGAAAGTACGGTGATAAAGGTCACAAATTAACAAACAAACAAACAAACAAATTGTTTTCTATACGATTTGCTTAATGCCAATATATGTTGTCCCTCGCTTTTATCCGAAATTGGATTTTATGTGTCTAAAGCTTAAAGAAATTGCATCATACCGTCCCATTTCACTTCTAATATCATTAAGTAAAGTGACAGAAAAAAATATTTTAAAGCGACTAGACAATTTTGAACTTGACAATGAACTGACTCCGGACTGCCAATTTGGCTTTCGCACCGGACAGTTCAACAGATAACAAGAATTGTAAACGACATTAATATAAATTTTAACAAGAACCAAGTAACTGACATGGTTTTAATTGACGTAAAAAAGGCTTTTTACACAGTTTGGACGGAAGTTTTAACTTACAAAATTATGACAAGTATACTAGGGCCTAAGCTTTTTAATACATACATCAACGACACATTTACCTTTGAGCGCACCAACATCGCGCTATATGCAGACGTCATGCAGTTTATTCAAGTTCATACTACGCCATAGCTTCACAGAAGCAGAATCAAATTCACATTCAATCATTAAAATCATACTTTAATCGCTGGAATTTTTCAATCAACGCTTCCAAATCGGAAAGAATCATATTTACACGCAAATTCACCAACATCAAAACTTTTCTACCGACAACATTGCATCATAAAATTACCCCCATCAAACGACACGTTAACTACCAAGGTGTCTACCTTGACTCTAGGCTTAACTATCATCAACCTCTCACCCACTCCATTCACAAAACCAATCAAGCAATCAAACAAATTTACTAATTCATTAATAAAAATAGTCATCTATCGTCTTCAACAAAAATTCATCTTTATAAAGCAATCATTCGACTCTCATTATCATACGCTGCTCCTGTGTGGTGTGGGCGACACAAACTTGAATAAGCTGCAAGTGATCCAAAATAAATGTCTGCGAATGGCACTGCGGAAGGATAGGTATGTCAAAATTGTAGACTTTCATGAAAAAGCAAAAGTACCCCTTATTAGCAATTACATCAAAACTTTGTCTCCAACTTTTTATCAACAAAAACTTAGCAATAATTACTTGAAACACTGTTAATTTATTTTTTGTAAATATGTATTTATAATAGCTGAAAAAAAAAACTTACCATAAAATAGACCATCTTCTCCTACCGGTTTATTAGTTGAATCATGTTTACTATCTATCTGTATGAATGTTGATGGACTGGATGTGTGGAACAGCTGAGTGAATGTTAATGAAACAAAAATTTTAATCACAGTAATTGTCAACTGTAAATTAACTAACATTAGTACTATTAGTCTAGAGATAGAGCCGAGTAAGTGGAATTTAGTATTCTGGAGCCAGAAACAATACCCTGTTTCTTCATTGAATGAAAACGGAAATTTTTACCATGCCGCTCAGAGACCGTCAGCAGTAGAGGAGGAAAAGCATCTCTATTCACCTTCTGCAAAAATCGTTAGACACGTAATAGACATGATATGATTCTCTTGATGACAGACGCAACTGACAGGTTGTTTTGAGACATTAGAGGACAGAGTTTGTATAAATTCATAAGCGGACAGACTTAAATGTGCGACTTACAAACGTCAAGACAGGAGACGAACAGATACCACACCGTTCAGCTTAGCTATCAAAGAGACCGGGCCGATCTTGCTAAGAAAATTCTGGACGGGATAGCCTCTACCAACATCACCCCATCGAAACCAAATACACAATTATATTATATGAGAGTCTACCAGCGTAGCCAACGGGAACCCATTTTTACCAGCTGATCCTCACCTTGATCTCTAACAACCAATTACTACAGAAGAAATCGCAAAGGAGGTCAAAAATAACCGACCGCGGCCAAAAGGCGTCGATAATTTTTCGATTGAAAAGGTAAAACGATGGCCAGTCTCCAAATTGGTCATAATAGCAATGCTCTCATGGCCTGCAGCCACATACCGGACGTTTGGCAACAAAATAGAACAATTCTGATCCCCAATGGTACCATTGACCTGGAATCGGTCGGTAAGTGGCGCCCGGTCACAATTTCATCTATCGAGCTTCGCATATGCAACCGGGTCTGGGCGGATCGGTTAAAAGCAGTCAACATTAATCCGCTTCAAAGCGACGTTCGGGAATTTGATGCGTGTGTGGTTAACTCCATCATCTTCCAATCCGTAATTAAACACCATCGAGCAAGTGCCAAACCACACAGTGGACTTGCAAAAAGCGTTCGACTGCGTGCCCACCACTAGTATTTGCGGGGCCCTTAAAAGAAAGAGTGTGAATGGCTGTGCCCTTGGGTACATTTTAGCAAATTACGAGAGAGTACGGTCCAGCATATCCTGCGGTCCCCTCAGGACCAACTTGAAGTAAATAGGGGGGTTAAGCAAGGCGACCGTATGTCCCCTGCAATTTTCAACTTGATAATTGACGAATGATTATGCTTGTAAAGATTGCATGCTTGGCCTACGCGGATGATCTGGTTTTGCTTGCAATAACCAAGTTTGAAACCTCTATCATGTCGCATCAAGTAAATAATGTCGACTTGGGGCCCGACCACTTCCTATCACACGCTTTAATACACATACCATAACATTGTGGGACAGGTTGAACAAGATTGGAGGCGGATACTTAGAACATATAGAGCAATCAATGTCAAAAATGGACACGCCTTGGAGTCAAGTTACTCGAGAAATGGTATCTACCAGTTTGCCAGCACGCTAGCTTGTTCAACCTGGATTCATAATCCACCGAAAAACTGGACGAGAGAAAACTATGTCAAAGCGGTCCAACTCAGAGGAAATATACTTCCGACCATGGGCATCTCCGCCAACCCACGAAATCTTTGGCTCTGCTGGGGTGGATGTGGTAAGGTGAAGTCACTTTGCCATGTTCTTCAAGCGTCCTCTTTAAGAACATCAGAGACAAAAGACACATCTATCTAGTCAAACTTGTCGGACGCATGACTGGCAAAAAGGGATGGGCAGGTTAATTGGAGAAAATCTACCAACTCGTCAATGACCAAAGTATGTTCCCCAATCTTAAGTTGGTCAAAGATGACAAGGTAGTGATATCCCAGCTGGCTATTTAAACGAAACAAATATTCCAACCCATTACTCATCGAATCAATAAGGAGGGAATTCCACGGAAAATCGCTAAAAGTTTTTCCTTTGGTTCTTGGGTACGCGGTAGCTATTGTAATTGGAATGACCTCCTATGCTAAACTAAAATCGTCAAAGATTGTATTCTGGGCAGAAAAATCACCCACAGCCTCTTCTCCCGCTCAGTTTGTCGTCATAATTACCCTTAGACTTAGCTCACAACATGATCAATTTTTCATTAATTTATTAATATCTTTTAACTTGTTGATTTGTTTTAGATTTAGAGTAGCTTCATCTGTTTGTCCCTACATGACCCTACGGGTCCGCCGTAAATAGTTATTAATAGATATGTGTGTGTAATTGCGCGTGTGACGTCTCGTCTTATGCAATTAGTCTGCATGAGTCGTCAATCATTTCATTCTCACCCTATCACCCACAATCATCATACCATAAATTTCTGTGATATTTCTGTGATAATTAGTTCTAGTCTTCATTTTGTTTAGTTTGACTGGTGGAGTCTTTTAGTTTGTGTGTGCATTTGCACATTGTGTCGTACCTTTTTTAAATTTGTTTAAATGACAGACAGACATTAACTTGTATTTGAGAATTGCAGAAAATGTCCAGGACCACCAAAGCTGACATACATCGGGATGAACAAATTCTCCATCCAGTGTTCGTTAAGGACTGCGTTAAGAACGTGTTGCGTGTACGTGTGCGGCCTTTTTGAGGCTGTACGCGACGCATGTAACTGCCTGTTCTTCAAACAATTACAAATTTTAGATTATTTATCTATTTATTTATTGTACAATGTACATGTACTAATTCATGATTGTTCCTGCTAGCGTTCTTTTCTCAACACTTCTTCATTTCGGATCTTGTCTGAATACTTAATGTCTATTAATATCCTCCAGAAACACATATGGAATGCTTCTTTGAATTAATTTACGAGTATATTCACATATATTATTAGAAACTTCTAGAACAATTCGTCAAATGTATAAATAGCCAAAAAACACTTTACCAATTACATTGTAAATCAATAGATAAGAGAAAAATATTTGACTCACATTTCATGCATAAACAATTTTTTATCAAGCGGTTTATGTCTGATTTGTTCTTCGTGGGCAAGACGATGGACGATGGTCTGACGACACACTCCTCTTACACACAGTACCGTAAGACACCTGCATCGATCAAACGCGTTTAAATATTGAGTGAATATTTATTGCATTAATTAATGATAATTAGTGAGTTGAAATTGAATCACTGTGCGCAGGGATTGAAATACATGAATAGAAGTTTGTGACAAAAAAATTTGCAAAAACCTGTGAATATTGACAAAAACTGTATTTTTATAATATAAATCACTAAATCAAATTTGATTTATTATAAAATTAACACCAATAGACAGTATTGTAAGTGATCACAACGACAACATATTGTAATTAACGTTATTATCTACTATACAAAATTCAGATTCAGTTTCTGGGTGCTTTTCTGCAAATGATTTTTTTATAAAAAGTTATGTTCAGCGTATGATTGTGTTGGCTGCTTAATATTCTAATAAAGGTTTATTTATAAAGTCGCCAATTTGGGTTCACAAATATAATGAATTATCAAAATATGTCCACAAACTGTTTAAAAAAAACATCAAAATACATCATGCATTATTTATACACTAATTATTTTAAAATCTATGTATATCTACCGACTGTCAAAATTTATCAACAATCTGCTAAATTATTTACATATATTGTTAGAAAATACTAAAATATATCATAAATTAACCACTTCACATCACATTGCAAACTAGGTTGATTGAACATGCCAGAAAACTTAAGTTAAATTAAACGACAGACTTTTTAACTAACCAGAGAGCGCGAGACAGTTTATAAGGAAATAGAGAGGAGATGTCCACAAAAAACAAAATCGGGTCTATGTTTCTGAATAATTATTCATGCGACTCAGTTAAGACGGGCTATGCCGGAAAATAGCAAAATTATAGTATTCGCGGACAATACTATATTACTGACAAGGTCAAACCAGTATAAAACTCCCTGCATAGCACCAGAGTCAGAACTAGTAACAAATGTACCACAACCCCTCCGACCAGAAGACGGCAGACATAACCTATACGAGGAAATGCCTTGTTTAGGCGTTGTCTCAGAAGCTGTGAAGCAATACATCTTACAAGCCGCTCCAACGTGACGTTTGGCAACCTGCAACCAACATCGGCACTCCTAGGATTCAGACCCTTAGGCATGCACCGCCCTGAAGCCAAAAACTTGCCTTCAACAATGGCATTACTGTCGACCTATTTCCAATACCTATTTCCATACAAGACGTATTCCAAACAATGTGTATTTAGAATTAATACAATCAAGAGTATTGTCATGACCTAACCTAACCTAACCGATGTAGCATTACAGCACAGAGCGGAAACCTTTAAAACAAACCTCGATTCAACATAACCAATATTGAAACTATTTAAAAAAGACTGTTAACGACGGGGACTGACAAGAGAAGCAGCAAGAACAATCTATCTGAGAGCTATGACGTACGACGTGGCAACATGGGATAATAATTTAAAAGTTAGAGATATTAGAAAATTGAGATCCACGCAAAGAATGATGGTTATAGGTGCGGCTGAGGGATATAAATCTATTACAACAGAGACGGCTTTAATTATTGGGGACTTAATCCCAGACTAGCTCGCGGTGGTGGGAAATTAATAGCGGGGAAGAAATAATCCGGTTAGGAAGGAGTTGAATAGAAAGATCAGTTCATCCATCCGAGACCAGCGGAATAACATTTGACGAGATATTGACTTTGTTAATTTAATTTATACGGACGGGAGCCGCCACAGTAGTATAAAGTAGAGACAGAAAGGTAGATTAAAATAAATTAAGTTAGGAATCGCACTAAGAGAAGCGGTTCGGACTCTAAAGCAACACGCTTTTAGAACAATGAGGAAACTAACAGAACTAATGACAGAAATAGATAGAGCTATCATAGAGATAAGAAAAAAAGAGTTAAATTTTATTGGACCAGGGCACACGTGGGTAATTTGGGAAAGAACAGATAAACTGGCAAAGGAAGCCACTAGAGACTAAGAACACTAAACTCCACAAGACTGCCGGATTCGCATGAATGATTTACCTTTTAACAAAATAACGTAAGCGCACGCAACGATGACATAGTAGGCGGTACAAATATCGTTAGGCCGGGAAATCTGCAGCAATATCATACGTTTTTTGTAATTAAATATTAGCTATTTGTTTTATTTTATAATTTGTTTATGTTTGTTTGTGTATTAAAAATAACTGACGCAATTACAATTTATAACTATTAAATAATTGTAGTATAATAATAATAAACATAATAAAATAAAATATTCATTTGCGATGTCTAATGAACTTAAATATTTGGCACCTTTTAATTTGTCAAAGATTGAATTAATATACAGCTGTGGATATGCGTCTTTCTCGGTCGCAGCGTTTAATTTTTTTAAATCTACTCAAAATCTACGTGAGCAACCGACTTTGGCACCATCAAAATTGGTGACGACCACCCACTATTTGATTTTTCTTTACAGGGCATGTTTTATCATATCGTTTACTTGTTCGTCTATTTCTGTATCGTTGGGAACACAGGATAATACATTTGTTTAAAAAATGAACTGGGAATAAGTAATATCTTATTTGAGTAGATCGTTAACCAAACCAAAAGAAATACCATGTCTCAGTACGTAGTTTTCGGTCGCTTTGTTGTGATCTGTTGCATCATATTAAAGGATTGGATTAATATTTTCTAGCATCCATAGATTGTATTAAGTTGAGTAAGCAATTCAGTTAGTCGGATTGTATGGATGGGGTAGAGCGTAGAGCTGGGCGGGACGGCGTGCGTTCAGTTCGGTGCAGCATGTAGTGTTGGTGGCAAAATACTTGGTAAATGCTTGGTGCTTTTGAACATTATGATAAATGAAAAAAATCCTGGGATAATAAACGCAGCTACAAATACAGAATCTATAACACAAAAAGTATATATTGTATCTTCATGTAAAAAACAAAAGGGATATCAATATTAGTAATTCTGAAATTAAAAATTTCTCAGCTGATGATAATACAGATGTAGAATTATCTGCTTCCAATAAGAATCCTACTTTCAATTCAGAGTTAGCTAAAAATACCACAAAGATTATGTAAGCCTTGGTGATAATATTTACAAGTTTAAAAATTAGCATGATTACTGTAATAGATATGGGTTAACGGTACAGCTCATACATGCTAAGCGAAAAGTACGCATAAAACAACGCGACAACCACGTTTAGTGAACCGCAGGCGAATCAAATCTCTTGTTCACTTCCAAGAAGGGCACCCTGGGTACTGGTTCCTCTTCAAGAAACTTGCTAACGGACAGAGGCGAATCTGGAATCTGGTTCCTTTTGAGGACCACCCGGACCCCGTTAGGAGACTCCACCAAAGACGAAGCGTGTAAGGAGGCGCTGGTAGTAGTTGTTAAGTTTATTTTTTTAGTTGTTTATTTCTTGTTTTTTGTTTACTACCATCAATTATCTTTTCTCATTTAAATCACACATTTTGCTTTTGAGTCTCCGTGTCTCAAACATCTAGAGGCACAACCCCACTGTAACTTCTAAATATAAGAGAGTTAGAGTTGGCCTGTTTTATACTAAATTGTTAATTATTCTGTACATTTTTCCAGAAGGGAGGCCCCACCCTCTTTAGTAGTAAAGCTACTACTAACCTTTACGTACATCTGATCACTGGAAGATGATTCCCTGTGACTTTAGAAAATTATTTACTACTGAGCAAGGCCTGAAACAAACGACGTTTCCATTGTCGGCGACGGCTTTCGGCAGAAACCGACCCCCAATGACAATGACAGAGAAGAATAAATCATCAAGAAGTTTTTATAATTGATAATTTTAATTAAGTTAAACACTTTAAAATACACACATTTTAAAGTGTTTAACTTAATTAAAATGATCAATTATAAAAACCATGACAACTATAGCTGACATTTAAAGCCCTGAGGAAGATAACAAAGTTATCGAAACGTCGGCATTACATTTTTAGCATAAGCTAGTTTTTTATTTCAAATTAATATCGTACATCCAAATCATATTAATTAAAAATCATAAGTTTAGCAGTTATCATATTCAATTTTTTTCATGTGCCATTGACGGAGATTTTAGGGTTTCGTGAGGTTTTTATAGCTCTAATTTCTATGACACTTGGGAAATTAGCATTTTGAAAGCTCATTGTAAACCACTAACATTTTCTACACAAAAAAGGTACTCCTAGTCAAAAGCTCTAATGTAAACCGTTTTAGAGAAATACGGCATTTTATGATGGAAAACATGAACAAAAGTAGCAACGTGTTTTGTTGTTGATAAAAGAATTTGATCTAGTCGTCAGCGTTCATGCATTTGAGTTAATGACAATTGTCGTTTAGTTGTTAAATATCCTTGTTTCAAAAGGAGTCATTATCGCGGGAAATTATTATCTTTATTACCCAATTAATTTGCCCATTTTTAGTATTTTGCTTGCGTAGTGATAGCAAAATGAATAATTACAGTGATAGCGAGATGTGCGATATGCATTTTGTTTATGGCGTTGCCGATGGAAATGCAGCAAAAGCTCTTCGAATTTATCAAGAAAGGTTTCCCAACCAACAGGTACCAAATGAAAGAACATTCATTCGTATTCACGAACGTCTACATGAAACTGGAAGTGTACGTAAAAGAGCTGCAGGAAATGGGAGACCTCGCCTGCTACCTTCGCAAATTGATGAAGATGTTCTTCAAGAAATCATCAACTAGCACTAGAAGAATAGCTTTAAACCTAAACCTTAGTCACGTTACAGTGTGGAGGATAATAAAAAGCCAGATGCTATATCCTTATCACATACAGCGAGTACAAGTCTTTTTACTAGCGGATTTTCCGCAAAGATTAGCTATGTGTCAATGGTTTCAATTCAAGAAAGAATTGCGCAAAATTCTCGATTCTTAAAACAAGTTTTATTTACGGACGAAGCAAATTTTTCTCGCGATGCGATTATGAACTTTCATAATAATCATGTATGGGCCGACAAAAATCCACATGCCATAATAGAAGGCCATCATCAGCAAACATTTTCCGTTAATGTTTGGGCAGGTGTTGTAGGAGACCATTTAATAGGTCCATATTTTTTGCCGTTTAGGTTAAATGATCAATCATATCGTAATTTTCTTAAAAAAAGCTGCCAGGCCTTTTAGAAGACGTTCCGGTTCAATTAAGAAACAAAATGTGGTTCATGCACGATGGTGCTCCTGCACATTTTAGTTTAGTTGCGCGTCAATTCTCAAATGAACAGTATAGGAACCGTTGCATAGGTCTAGGCCCTGTGGGCCTCCTCAACCTATCTTGGTCTCCTTGGTCTCCAGATCTAAATGTTTTGGATTTGTTTTGTGGGGCTCACTTAAAAAGTTTAGTTTACACTACATCAGTTAATACTGATGAAGAACTAAGAAATCGCATTATTGCATCCTGCAATACGATACGAAACACTCCAGGCATTTTCAAACGGGTACGTCAGTCACTAAGACGTAGGTTCAACATTTTTTGTAATATTTCTTGTTTTTATGTTATTGCTTAGTTTTGTAAAATATAGGTTTTGTGTTCATGTTGCTACTTTTTCTTTCCTCAAAAAAAAAAAATTTACACCATGTATCTCGAAAACGGTGCGTTTGCGGAACCATATTAATAAGATTTTTTTTTTTATAATTAGCCAAGAAATCCCACCCTTTATTTTCCGACACATGTTTTAAAACACCCTGTATATATACATATATAAAAAGAAAAATATCTAAAAAAATTTATAAAATAATAAAATTAATTAAGCATTCATTTTATTTCAACTTCCCTAAACCTAACTGATTTTAATTAATTATATAAACAATTTTAAAGCACTGCAAATAATAATAGTAATAAAATGAATGTTATTATGTACTTATTTTGATTTTTTTTTTAATTTCAAAATGTGATATTTTGGAATTACATACATAGTATGCCACAACAACATAAAAATATAAAATAATAAAACAATTTTATTATTTCATGAATTTCAACATGAATTATCACGTAGTAGAAGTCACAACCATCAATTAACATAAAAATACTTTTAATTTCAACAAGTGAAACCACTTGCTGAATCTATCACATTAAAGACTAGATTTAAGCAGTCTGTGAACATTGATTTTAAATATTTGTAACTTATATGTTGGGAAATACTAAATTTGGAAGTCCTACATCTCTGAACTGTCAGTGAATATTTGTTAGAGTTTGTTAACAAGCCTTATACATAAATAAATATTAGATGGCAATATGTCTTGTATTTCGTTTGAACAATGTCCATTGAAATATCATAGAATATGCAGAGATCTGCAATATTACGCCTGTGTTGTAAAGTATCTAAGTCAATTTTGGATCGGCAATTATCTAAATAGTTCGTTTTTTGAATAGAGTTTAGAAGAGATAATTTCCGATCCTCCTTCTCATACTTGGGAACAATGTTCAATACAAGGACGAATACAAATTTTATATCTATGCAAAAGTTGAACCGAAGTAAAAAATCTTTTACATCTATTAAAAAATCCTATTTTTCTAGATACTTTATTAGTTATTTCAACAACATAGTTATTCTAGAGAAAATTATGTGAAATTGCTACTCCTAAAAACATATTGAAGAAGAATATATGGAATCGTTGTTTAATTTGATATTTAGTACTAATGATATCTCAAATTTTGATTTTAAAACATCAAGAAGTTGAGTTTTTTAGAGTTAAAACTGGCCAAGTTGGAAGTACCCCATTCAAATATTGTTTCAAGGTATTTATTTTTATTTATTCTAACCCAAAAATTTTAAGTACCTCTGTCATATTTGTAGAAATGGTCTTTGGAAAGTATGAAGTATGCTACAATCTGCAAAATTATGAATAGGACTTTTAGTTATAATTTTTTTATTGTCAAGAAAGCTATTGTCAAGACAGATTTGTGGTCAAAACCTATACAACGGAGCTTGTTAATGAGATTAGCTAGCCACTACACCACCTGGGCGGTTGAAAATGTTTAAAGCTACTGCAAGATTTTCTCCATGGTTGCCTAAAGTAGAATTCCATATGTTAAAAGATCTGTTGTCGAACGTTTTGATCAAAATTTATAGTAGAGTATCTGAAATAAAATTATTTCTTTTCTAAGAACTTAAATATATTTAATTTATTTGTTTAGATGGCAATATGTATTGTATTTCGTATAAACAATGTCAAAGTAATTAAACCTAAAAATATATTAATAAAAAAACAATCCTATAGCTTTCAAGAGAAATTTTTAATTGCTGTTACTAGATACTTTTCTTTGATAATTTTGAAATCATGCAAGTAAGAAGACAATCACTTATGCCATATACTCAAAATTTGCCTTTACTTCGACCTAAAGACATCCATTTACACATAAAAAATACAACAGGCCAGTACATAGTAATACCCAAACTAACATACAATGTTTTGTTACAATTTATGAAATTGTATTTTGGCATGATTGATTTATCTATATGCTATTTTCAAATGAATAATTTGTAAAGATTCACGTCCAAAAGACAAAACTAACAATGTGTTAAATCAATACGTAAATAATGTCAGGTATTTTTATTGACATTTTACATGTATTAACTAGAAGACAATTATGAATAAAATAGAACATTCTTGAATGAAAAAGAAAGTGAAAACAAGTAGAAAAAAATTGAAATTGTCCAAATAAACCAAAAAAAAGTGAACTATTTGATCAAAACTCGATAAATAAACGATCACAAAGAAAATAGTCACTTTTACGTAATTGCAATTCAATTTAAATGTAATTTAATACATAAAACAAGTTATTAACGAAGATTTGTAAAACAAACTTGAAATATTGTTTTTCCTTCAAATTATTATGTATGCATTTCAAATATTAAAAAATTTTTGGTTGCAACCTCCAAGTTCGAAAAGTTATTATGAAAACGTACATAAATATTCTAATTCATGTCCATGCGTTCAAACGTAGATGATAGTTGGTAATTGTATAATTTTGTAATTAACAACTTGTTGTTTGAACATTATTAAATTTAAAACCAATGTTCATTGTTTCATTTATGTTTCGCTCAATTAATCGGCTTCAGTATCATAGTAAAATATTATTTTCTGAGGCTGATGTTCAGTTGAATTATTTATTTACAATCATGCAGGTTCTGTAGTTATTTAGAAATAATATATCGTTTATTTCTTCTACCAGATATATTATTGAAAGACATTTTTTCTGCAGTGATGACTCAGTAATTTATTTTGATTTGTTGCTTATAGAGATGATAGATAATCTATATCAAAATATTCCATTGGCAGTTTCATTATTATAATATAATGAAATATGGTCTTCTACCATATAATATAATATAATATATATGTTTCACTGACAGGTATTGATATTAAAGTGTGATGCGAATGATGCGGTGCTTATAGAGGTTACAAGTTTATTGACATGTAAACTATGTGTGTGTCCACTTAAACTGCTTTAGTATTATAATAATAATAAAATAATGTTTGCTTCGGCTTCAATTCACTTCTATATTTTCAGTCATGAAGGTTCTGTCTTTATTTAGAAATAGGATATCATTTATTTCATCTCCAGATATATTATGGAACGATGTTTTTTTCTGCGATGACTCTCAGTAATTCAATTTGTTTTGTGGCTTGTAGAGATGATTCCATTGTTTTTTTTGCGGTCAGGTGGTTGTATATACTGCCAGATTCATTATTTATATAATAAATGTATTCTTCTAACATATAATTTAAAATATATGTTTCACTAATAGGCATTTATATTTAAATGTGATGCGAATAATGCGATGCTTGTAGAGGTTGCTAGTTTACTGACATGTAAACTATTTCTATGTGCCCATATAAAATATTTATAAAGACAAATATATAAAATAATTCTTTTATCCAATAACCCGATTTCAGTAACCTTGTATAAATAAAATATTAATATTTGGAATTTTTCATAGCAGATTAAAGTAACAAAATTTTATTTATTTATTTTTTTTACGCACCTAAAATTTATTATTAAAGAGTCCTTAAAAAAATACAGCAATTTATAATTAAATATTTTTGTAATTAATATCAGTATGTAAAATGTCAATAAAATCATGTTCAAGTAATTAATAAATAGCTATTATTTTATACTTTAAATAAAAATAAATTGGATTTGAAAATAAATTGAATTGTTTACTGAAGTTTTTCTGTCTTTATCAATAATTTATGAAAAAATATTTTAATATGACCCAATATCTAATTCTGAAACACCCTTCAGTTACGAGCATCAAATTTACTATAAAAATATATGCACTCAACTACATTAAAAATTATTATAATGTAATAAATCATTTTTATACAATATCGAATAAAAGTATTTGCTTTTAAAGCAAAACAATTTTTTTGAATAAATATTTTTTTATTCTAAATAAAAATAATAATAAAATATTTGTTTTATAAATAAAATTTATTAATAAATGTACAACTGCACGTTTTATAAAAAAAAATACAGTAGTAGATAATTGATATAAACTCAAGTTTATTAATTACAATTACAAAATAAATATAATAAACTGATATGAATAATTATAATTATTATTAATCATTTGAATTTAATAGTGTTGTATAATATTTTTAACGTATTTAGTAAAATTTTATAGCAATGTGACAATAAAACTAGACTGACTAAAAATGCATTTGCCCGCTTATTAATTGCAGCAAACTAGATAACATATTGTAAAGTTTAGATCTGCAATTATTAAAGATTTTCTAAAGTCTACACACATGCATGACATAAAAATTAATCCAAGTTGATGCAGAAAATGCAATAATAGAAAACTGCACAACGCTTGCATTTATCTATAAACAATAATATCTCCAAAACTGAATAGGTTCAAATTATTACATTTTTAACTGATGTATTATTATTAATATTATTGTTTTACCACCATTCATAACCTCAAACTTGATCTAGATCTAGATAGTGGATAAAGTGCAGTTACAACAAACTGCATAATAAATGCATTTGTCTTAAAACCTTAATATCTTTAAAGTAAGTGAATCCAAAAGTCATATTATAGTTTTAACTGATCTATTGTTATTCGACGTCCTTCCATGACGTTGAAATTGATCCAAAACGTGCATAAAGTGAAGTTACATCAAAATGCATAAGAAATGCATTTAACATTTGTTATATGATACATAGTTTTTTTGTCTTTTCAATGGTGTATGTATCGTTACCATGCAACGCATAATAAACAATTAATTAAGAATAATTTACTTTTTCAATTAGCTGTAGAGAGAAACAAACGGTGAGCTCAGAAATTATTTCGATCAATTTGTCTCACTGACACGCATATTTTCAGAAAAAATAACAATTTCTGAGGATTCTTTGCTAATTTCTGATAACCACTATTTTTAATTAAGCAATTAATTGCATGATTATGTTATTCTACAACTATGCATAATGTCAAAATTGATCCATAAAGTGCATAAAAACAGTTACAACCATTTGCATAATAAATGCATTTATTAATCTTAATAAACGAATTTATCGTTGGGCTTGTGCATAGGCGTCTTACAAAGACGAAAACAAGTTACTTAGAAAATAAGAGTAATTTGCACATTGCTGTTAGTACTACTAACAATACTACATTGAAAAAATTAATCTGAAAAATGTGGTTAATTTTTTTTTTAGTTGAAAGAAAAAAAATTTAACCACATTTTTCAATGTTGCAGTATTAGTAGTACTAACTGCAATGTGCAAGCTACTGACACATAAATGACATTATCTCCATTATTATGAGACCTAGGTCAATTATAAATATACCGTTTACAAATTTCTATAGCTAACGCGAGCAATAATTGAAGGGTATTAACTAACTAATTGAATATTTCATTAATGAGCAGTAATTGTTTAGCACAGCTAAAATTTTAATTCTGAATAAAGCATTTAAATATTTTTATTATATAGATTGCACGCGCCATGATGACCGTTTTTCAAAATAAGTAATTACCGAGATTAGAGTAGTTATAATGATAAAAATGAATTTTGAAAATTATATTCGATAGATAAAACATGTAGAATAATAATATATCAATGATCGTAATCAGACTTAATTAGTTACTGAGATATGAACCGATAAAGTGCGCGCCAATTAAATAACCGTCATTGCATGCCGCCGGTCGTACAGAGTGATAAAATTAATAAAATTAAATTTTGAAATTTTTTGACAGCTTAAACAAGCATCTATCATCCTATCTACAAAACCTACATCAATGGTAAGTAATTAGGAAGATATCGATCGATTAAACGCAGTGATTAAATACATTTTTTGCGTTAAAATTTATTATTATTTCATTTTATACATTTATATTTTTATTTCACAATTTATTACAATTTTTTATCCTATGTTAGAATAAAATGTACATTTGATTTATGCGTCTTTAGATTAGCAGCTGTAAATATTCATGTTGATTATTATTTTATTTTCTATTACTGTATATATTTTTTGTAGTTTACATTTATTCCATTTTATTTTAATTTTTTTACAATTTTTTTTGTCACCTTGAACTTATTTATTTCTTATCGAAATAAATAAATAATTTTTTTATGTGTTTATAGGTAGCAATTGCACACATTTATTTATATTATGATTTAAATTTATTTTTGTACATTGTTTTTATGTTTAATAAAGAAACGGCATTTTATTTTTATTGCCGCACAAGTGGCAAACAGAATTTAATGACACAAAATTTCATTTTGGTTGATATGCAAAGGCCACATATATACCCTTGCACTAAATTAAATTCTGTTTGCCACTTATGCGGTCTTTTAATAAGGGAGATAATGACTGCTGCGAAGTTGGAAACAAATTAAAAAAAAACCTAGCAACAAATATACTCTCACAAAAATGACATTATCTCCCTTATTATGAGACCTAGGTCAATTATGAATACCATTAGATCGGCAAGAAAAAAACACATATTTCTATAGCAAAAGCGAGCAATAATTAATGCGCATTAAGTATCTAATTGAGTATTTCATTAATTATCAGTGATTGTTTAGCACAGCTCTTACTCAAGGTTTAATTGTGAATACGGCATTTAAATGTTTTTTCACATAGATTGCACGCGCCAAAATGTGCGTCCTTTAAAATAATAGTTTGCAAACCGTCCAAACTATGCACACAAACAAATATTTGTCATCCTTAGGCAATCTTTTATACACCGTAATTTGATTGTTTGCATAGTTTGAACGGTTTGCAAATTATCCAAATCGTATGTTGGAACAGACCTAATAATTACCGAGATTAGACTAATTAAAGTAAATAGACAAACAAATGTTAATTCGGTTATTTATCAACTTATTTTAAAGTTGAAAATCAATTTTGAATGATAAAACAAGTACATTGATTTAATTAATTACTGAGATACGAACCGATAACGTGCGCGCTAATATAAAACAGGTTATGTAAGGGTAATAGAAATTGATAAAATTGATAGAATCGATAGATAAAACATGTAAATAAAATGATCATATATTAATGGCACAAATCAAATTTAATTAATTACTGAGATATGAACCGATAAACTGCGCGCTTATTAGCGCGCGTCATCACACGCTCATTTTGTTGCCAGGTGGTTTAAGGGTAGTAGAATTTGAAAAAATTGAATTTTGAAAAATAGATTTCATAGATAAAACATGTAAAATGATCATATATCAATAGCACAAATCAAATTTAATTAATTACTGCGCGATAATTAACTAACCTTCATTGCATCCTCTGTACGACCGGCTAGGTCGTACAGAGGATCAAATTGATGAAATTAAATTTTAAAAATTGAGATTCGACAGTTTAAACAAGCATATGTAATCCTATCTACAAAACCTACATCAATTGTAATTAGGTAATTAGGCAAATATCGATCGATCAAAAGCAGTGATTAAACACATACTCGTCAATGAGTAAATTCATCTTTATTATCGTAAAAACAATAATAACATGTACAAAAAAAAATTGTATATTTATTTCGATAAGAAATAAATTCAAAGTGACAAAAAAATATTGTAAAAAATTTATAATAAAATGAAATAAATGTAAACTACAAAAAATATATACAGTAATAGAAAATAAAATAATAATCAACATGAATATTTACAGCTGCTAATCTAACGACACATAAATCAAATGACCGCTGTGAAGTTATCCATAACTATATCCATAAAGGTAATGTCAGTCAAAGTGCATTTTCTCGCTTATAATGCATCGGAGAGCAATTATATTTATACCGCTGGGTAGCCTGAAGAACAGCGCTTTCAATGGTATATAACATGTTAATGCGCGCAATTAATTGCCTAATTAAAAATAGTGATTAGCAGTAATTAGCAAAAGAGTCCCTCAAAAATAGTTATTTTTTTCTAAAAATATGTGCGTTAGTGAGATAAATTGATTCGTAAAAAAAAATTGTTTGGGCCCATTATTTGCACTTTCTACAGCTAATTGAAAATAGATTAAAAAAGTGAATTATCTTTAATTAATCGCTTATTAAGCGTCGCATGGCAACGATACCGACACCATTGAAAAGACAATAAAATTCTGGACCGATATCATATGCAATAGAATTGCAGCTCGTCGTTAAATGCAATTATTATGCAGTTTTTTGTAACTGCACTTGCGCTCATTTTGGAGCAATTTTGACGTCATGGATAGATGTAGAATAACTTATTAGATCAGTTTAAACAATAATATGACTTTTGGACCCACTTAGTTTTCGAGATATTACGGTTTAAAAATAAATGCATTTATTACGCAGTTGATTGAAATTGCACTTTATGAACTTTCGGGATCAATTTTGACATCGCGGAATGTTGTATAATAACATGATACATCGTTAAAGTTGAAATTTTGAAATATTTTGATTTAAAGATAAATGCATTTATTATGCATATGCAATTAGTTAGAACTGCTTTTTATGCTTTTTGTGCACTTTTTGTATCAAATTTGACTTCATAAATAGATGTAGAATAACATGATAGATAAGTTAAAACTATAATATGACTTTTGGACCCACTTAGTTTTCGAGATATTACGGTTTAAAGATGAATGCATTTATTATGCAGTTCATTGTAACTGCTTTTTGTGCACTTTAGGCACGTTATGGATCAGTTTTGATATCACCCATAGACGTAGAACAACATAACACATCAGTAAATGTTGTTATTAGACCTTTGGACTCACTTAGTTTTCGAGATATTGCGGTTTAAAGTGCAAACTGCATTTATCTATTGCCGTGTATCCATAAAGGTAGGGTCAGATAAGTAGCATTTTCTTTTTTATACCACTGGATAGCCCGAAGAACAGCGCTTTCAATGGTATATAACATGTTAATGCGCGCAATAAATTACCTAATTAAAAATAGTGATTATCAATAATTAGCAAAGGGTCACTCAGATATTGTTATTTTTTTTTCTGAAAATATGTGGGTCAGTGAAAGAAATTATTTGAAAATCATTAGGGACCAAACAGCTACATAATTGAAAATAGATAAAAAAAGTAAATCATTCATAATTAATCGCTTATCATGAGTCGCATGCAAACGATGCATACACTATTGAAAAGACAATAAAATTCTACATTGGTATCATATATCAATTGTCATAGAAATGCAGCAAGTCGCTAAATGCATTTCTTATGCAACTTCACTTTGTGCACTTTTTGACGTCATGTATGGAAGTACAGTTAATATTATAATACGACGTTTACACCCACTTAGTTTTAGTTTTTTAGATAAATGCATTTATTATGCAGTTGATTGAAACTGTACTTTATGCACTTCCTAGATCAATTTCGACATCATGAAAAATTGTAGAATAACATCATTTAAAACAATACATAAATACATCAGGTAAAGTTGAATTTTTGATATATTTCGGTTGAAAGATAAATGCATTTATTATGCAGTTGGTGGCAATTGCTTTTTATGCCCTTTATGAACTTTTCGGATCAATTTTAACATCATGCATGGTTGTAGAATATCGTAATACATCAGTAAGTTCTAATGACACTATTGGACTGGACCCACTTGGTTTTAGAGATTTTACGGTTATGTTATGCACTTTCTTGGTTAATGTGCATTTTCTTGCTTAAAATGTATCGTAGGGTAAATGTAGTTATGCCATTGGATAAACCGAAGAACAACATATTCAATTATGTATAACAAAGGCATTTTTTTATGCATGCTAAATTCTCAAAAAAATATTCTGTTTTTTGTGTGTGTATATATTCAGTTTAATGAGTAGGAACAATCTGTGAAAAAAATTGTTTTAACCATGAGTGCACCCACTACTGCAGATTAAAAATAAATTTAAAAAATAATTATTTGTAATTACTCGATGGATATGTTCTTTGTGCACTTCTAGGTTATACAGTTAATTACATAATTAATGGGTCTATTCTGAACATATTTTAACATCGATGTTAGCTAACATCGCTGTAGAAAATGATTTTTAACCAATCAGGTATCGAGTTTTTAAAAGATTGCCTAGCAACGATCAAAATGTTAATTAACATTGCTGTAAAAAATGTTCAGAATCTATAGAAGTAATAATTAATAATATTTAACAACTCTGAAGGAGATATGATGCATTGTGCAACATATAAATAAAGCTATAAAATGTTGAACTTACCTTTATGTCTTTAACGGCAACAAAACACCAATAACTGCGGAAGCAAGAAAAATAAAACGAAGCACATATATTATAAAATAATAATTTTTATTAATTAAAATAAACATATAAATTCTTATAAAAAATAATATAAATAAATCTCTTTAAAAACAATTAACTAAAAATAAAATTCCAAAACAATAATTAAAATATATATATATATATATTTATTGTAAATATAAATATTCCCCCCCGTTGCAGCTTTTCCATTTTTTTTGTTGTTGTTTCTAAAAATAATAAATTTATTACTAATTAGACTAAGCAAATAACTTGGTTTGATTTTAACATCATGAATGGTTGTAGAAAATCGTAATACATCAGTTAAAGTTGTAATTAGACTTTTGCACCCACTTAATTAAAAATAGTGATTTCTGGTCCATCATTTTGCTCTTTCTACACCTAATTGAAAATAGATTTTAAAAAACAATTAGTCCTAATTACACACTTGCTTTGCGTCGCAGAAAAACAATTCTTACGCCATTCGATAGTTAATTAAATTTTGCATCAGAAACATGTCTCTTGTGCATTTATACGTCACACAATTAATTACATAATAAAAACTAAAAATTAACAGTAATTATCATTTAAAAAGTTATTCATAGTCATTTATCAAATGTAATAACATAGTTAGAAAGGGCTTGACGTATAAATCTTTTTCCGATAAAATATAAGCTTTGACTACCAAGTTTAAACGAGATAGGATGTATCGACCTTAAGTGCATTTATAACATAACATAAACGGGTTGAGATTGACTCGAGAATTATTTTTATGTATAGTATAGACACCAAATAAGAACTAGATAATTCGCATGCACCTTAAGTGCATTTATAATAAATGCATTTTACTACTTTATGAAATGTCGACTAATGGATTTTAATAACTTTGGTAGGCAGCCAAAGTTATTTAGTAACTCTGAAGGAGATTTTGCACACAAATAAAAAATAACCCAAATTACAGTCTAACTTCGCCTAGTACCAGTACCGGTTTCTTTTCTGACGAATAGAAAATAAGATTCATTGGGCAAGTGTACAACAGGTGGCAGCTCGCCATTTTACATGTGAGAATTTTGTAAAAAAAAATTTTTTGTCCTTTACAAATTATTTTCCATTAAATCAAAGTGTTCAACATGGCTGATAAAAGCAAAACTGAAGAAGGCATGGTTGGAACTAATGGTTCAGGTGCAAAAGAGATGGTGGTTGGAGATAATGCTACAGGTGCACAAGAGCTCGTGTTTGGAGATAATGGTACAGGTGCACAAGATAATAGTGCAGTAGATGGTGCACAAAAAAAATGCACCCAGAAAAGAAAGGTAATAATATCTGTTGCATTTTTTCTAGTTGTTCAGTCATTAGTTTCATTATTGAACATATTTAAATAGTTGTTGTTGTGCATGTCGGAGAGCATGAAAAAAATGTATAATGTATAAATAATAAATACTATCTTCTTTTAGCTATGAAGTTGAAAGCTGAAATTGCAAAACTACAGAGAGAGAGCTGGCAGCAACAGTAAGCAATAAGGGTTCAACCAAAAAGGAAGATAAAAACGTATTTTTTTTTACATATTATTACTTGTTATTTGTTTTGTAGCAGTAAGAAGTCTCAATCAAACAATAAAACTGTTTGATAATCATTGGTTACACCGATTAATAGGTAATTTAATGATTGTTGGTGTAACTCATGATTATCGAATCAAATTAATTATTATATTTACATATATACAATTTAATTTTTTTAGCATGGTTCTCGAAGCAGAAAATATTTTAATAAAAAAAAACAACAAGGAGGTGGAAAATGGTAAATTAATTTTCTTTGTGCTATCTTTTTCTTTAAACTTATTTATTATTTGTAGAAAAAGAATCAGAAAAAAGAAAAAAATGGAAAACCGGTTACCGGTAATATTTACATTTACAATAAATAATTATATTAATTATATTAAAAATTAATTGTTTTAATTGTAAGTTATACAAATTTTTTGTTATTTTTTTTTTATAAATAATCAAACGAAAGACTGGTTTGCCATCTAGTTGCAATTTTTAATACTAAAATGTCCGCATTAATCGGTATCATTTTTGCATTTATGCAATTGGCAGTCATTTCGCGGCTATAACGATTTTGAATCGCCAATAAATTATGAAATGAATTAATAATTTATTGGCGATTCAAAATCGTTATAGCCGCGAAATGACTGCCAATTGCATAAATGCAAAAATGATACCGATTAATGCGGACATTTTAGTATTAAAAATTGCAACTAGATGGCAAACCAGTCTTTCGTTTGATTATTTATAATATCAATTGTGTTCATAAGCACAGAAATATTTATTCAAAATTGTCTTCGCTATCATGCGATGCCGTGGTCGTACAAGGCATACTGACGAGGTTTGTAGAACCGAAACAATTGTCTATGCTTGACCCTTGGCCGCTGTGATTCGATTGACTGATTTTGAATAAATTATTAATTCATTTCATATTTTTTTTTTGTTCTAAAAGAATTTTATTTATTTTATTTATTATTGTAAAAATGAGTGTTTATTTTTATTATTAAAAATGATTATTATTTTATAATAAGTGTGCTTGTTTAAATTTTTCCTGCTTCTGTAATTATTGTTTTGCAGCCGTTAAAATTATACAGGTAAGTTTAACATTTTGCAGCTTTTTATATATTGCTTATTGAAAGAGCACAATGAATCGCATCATATCTCCTTCAGAGTTACTAAATAACTTTGGCTGCCTACCAAAGTTATTAAAATATCGATGAGTCATTGTTCAACCACCTAAATGATTGATAATTGAGTATAATAAATTGATCTCCAAGTATGACGTTAGATTTTTTGCATAACGTTGCATACATTTGATGTATGACCTTGAATAAGTTTTTAAATAATAAATACTGTTAATTATTAGTTTTAATTATGTAATTAAATGCATGACGTATAAAAAATGCACAAGAGACATGTTTCTGAAGCAAAATTTAATTATCTACCGAATGGGGTAAAAATTGTTTGATATTAAAATCAAACCAAGTTACTAATTAAACCAAGTTATTTGCATAGTCAAATTAGTAATAAAAGTTACTTAAGCGCCATCTATCTATTGGACGGATAATTTGTGGACTATGGAAATAACTTGGTTTAATTAGTAGCTAATATAGTAATGTTTTGGTGTTGAATTCATTAAATTAAATTAAATTAAATATTTTATTTGTTAATTTATTTTATGTTATATAAATCTATATAGACAGTTACTAATCAAACTAAGTTACTAATTAAACCAAGTTATTTGCATAGTCCGGTTAGTAATAAAAGTTACTTGAGCGCCATCTATCTATTGGATATAAAATTTTGATTGATTGGTAATAACAGTTGATCAAAAACATAACTTTTATTACTAATCAAACTTGCCATACATATTTATTTCACATACTTCAGTTGATTAGCGTTGATATACCTATATGATCATTTTATATCCCGGAGATAACCAACTGATAGATGGCAACTATAGCGCCATCTGTCGGTTCAGTGCACTATACAATTTCTAATTGATTGGAAATTGATCATGTAATTGCAGTAGGCAACTTAATATACACAAAAATTATGTTGACCGTTTTAGCATTTATCATTTGCGCGACGTTGTTCTGGGATTGTAATATGCTAAAACGGACAAAGGCAAAAGTTTAACCACAGCCAACATAATTTTTGTGTATATTAAGTTGCCTATTATACCGACCAAACTATTCGTATCTAACTGTAATTATTTTCTGTTTAAGAAACTCCATCTAACGGCCGTTAGATTTGCATTTTTCGGCATTATTTGCGCTATTATTTATGCTATTAAAACAATAATAAAAATTATAGGTATTCTACACCAATTAAATCGTCAATGTATGTCAATTTCCCTGCATTGTCAATTGTGTGTGAGTAAACAACATTAACAAAGTTTTATTAAGTGCTGTAAAGTGTAAAGTGATTACTGATTTCCCTAAATTAGGAATGTTCTTTTCAGAACAAAGCGTAGACTTGGAAACATTGAAATGCTTAAAGCAAGATAACACTGTTGTTTGCTTGGCAGCTAAACATATGTATGGTAGAGATACCTGTTACAACAGAAAAAAAATAATAAAAATTATTGCAAGAAATTCCGGCAATTTGTGGCAGATAGTAAAAAACGCCAAAGAAGAAATTGGCAAAAGTGATGTGTCCGAAGTAGATGACGGAGATCTTGGAAATGTGACAAGTCGATCACTTCAATTGCCGGACGAAATTAAAAATTGTTACGCACATAGCCATGACGCACATGTCCCGGTTCCTAAGGAAGATAAAAACTTATTTCCAGCCAAGTTGAGAACAGATACACTCTCCCTTGATTGTGCTTATCTAGAAGGTGAGTCGTCTTTTTCTTATGACGAGTTTATGAGTACAATTTATAACATTGAAACTTTCAAATTACATAAAAGCACCTATGCATTTTATTTAAGAGAAAAACTCAAAGTTATAAATAACATATGTATATTTAATTTTAAATCACACTATGTGACTCCAATAGAGCAAAAAATTACTTTTTATTTGTATTGTTCGCATGACACATGTAAAACTTTTAAAGTATTTATATACATGCATAAACGCATCACGTTAGAACTATATAGTTCAAGCTTGAACTTTAGCCATGGTTATAAAATGACAAGACATGTCAGAGGAGTCGAGCGCTTACTCTTGGAGGAAAAACTATCAAAATCGACTCCATTACAAGTCAGATTGGACGACATACACTTATCGTCGGCCGCTTTGCTATCTAAGATGAATATGGGAAACGTCAAATCAGAATCGGTATATAGAACCGTAAAAACCGAATACAATAAACATCTTGATAGAAGCGATGACAATATATATAATATGCTGTTGATGCAACGCGAGAATAGCGATTATTTGCAGCGTGTAGTTAGTCCTCTATACGATAGCATATTTAGTAAGCAGCAGTTGCACATAACAAAATGTAATAGTAATTCGTTAGATTTGTACCTGGATGCAACTGGTTCAGTGGTTAGAAAACCAAATCAATCCAGTAAAAGGGTACTATATTACGCTGGCATTGTACAAGTAGAAAATAATAAAACTTTGCCTGTGCTTGAATTGATTTCAAGCAAACATGACACGGCAACAATATCTGCCTGGTTGTTAGAATACAAACAGTTTTGTCTGCAAAAAAAACCAGTGACCAGCTTTCAAAACAGTCACAACCGACTTCAGTTAGGCCTTAATTAATGCTGTGTGCATTCCATGGAATTCTACATCTTTGGAAAATTACTGCAATAACATCCACGACCATCTTGTGTCAAGTGAGAGCAGTCTTTCCAATTATACTTTGTTGAAATTGTGCTGTGCACATTTGATAATACTTATGTCAAAAGATTGCTCTAAGCATTTTAAATGCAAAATGAGTAAAACGATTATCATCGAAGTATTGGCAAGTTTGTTCAATGATACCAATTTTCATAACGTTGAACGCAAGTTCCGACAATTGGCAATTCTTACAATTTCGAAGTATGAAACTTCAGAACTTGTAATGGCTAAAAATGAGCTGTTGCAGCAAACTACCAACACTGATAATTCGAACTGGCATGAGAATATCGACCAAATGGTATATAACTCGAAAGGCATAACAACAGAGATATACGGGCGTGCCGTCGAGCGGTAGTGTCGGCCTAGTCCAGCCGTTTACACGCTTGGTCTGAACATGACAAGCAACGGTGGGTCGTGTCTTGGAGCGGGTACTTCCGCGCGACCTCGGCTGCCTAGATAACGACTAAAATTTGCGGCAACGGCCATACCACGTTGAACACACCGGTTCTCGTCCGATTTTCTCGTCCGGCGCTACTGGCGAGTGTAATTAATTTGACGTTGTCAATTAATTATTAATTAAAGTTTCGGAATAAAGCTAATTTAAACTATTGAAATAGTGCAGAGCTACAAAAGAAAATTTTAAGAAGCAGAAGCAAGTGTTGGTGACCGTGAGGGAGGCCGGAGGCCCTCTCAAAAGGATTTTTATTTTTGACATTTTGTCAATTTGTGAAGTGTCAAATTTATTTAATTTATTTAATTAAATAAATCGTTTTTTGAAGCTAATTTTAAATTTGGGAGTGATGGAAAAGAAGATTTCGGACAATGGTGCCTCACCTTTGGCACCGGTGAGTACTGCTAAAACCCTCAAACGTAAGATAGCGACCGAGTCTGGCTCGACGTATGGGAAGAGAAGTGGTGAGGTTCTCACTCACAATAGATTCGAGGTATTAACCCCGATAGACGAATTAACTATTGTGAGTGAGGTACTCCCATCTAACGCTTTGCTTGTTAAGTCTAATTTAGACAAACCTGCCGCTTCATCCAAAATTAATACAAATTCCGTTTCGAATAATAAAATTAAAAATCCTCCGATAGTCGTTCACACGAAGCTTGAAAACGTTAAGGATCTTTTTGAATTTATAAAAAAACATACCAATGATAAATTTTATGTAAAACATGGCTATAATAAGCGTGTTTCGATCCATACAAGCTCCGAGTCGGACTATCGTCTTCTTAAAGAAGCTTGCAGAAATGAGGAACTGGAGTTCCATACATACACTCAGAAAGGTGAGAGAACACATACCTTTGTGATGATGGGGCTCCAGGTAGACCTCACTGCAGAGGAGATTATTGCCGAAATTTTTGAAATTTATAAAATTCAAGTTTTGAAATGTTTTAAAATGAAGGGCACAAAATTCCCAATGTATGTTTTGACCACTTCTAATAAAATTACGTGTAATGAGCTTAACAACAAAGTCCGTTACGTTTATCATACGTCGGTCACATTCGATCGCTATGTTAACAAGAATGGTTTGAGCCAGTGCCATCGCTGTCAGGAGTGGGGTCACGCTACTACAAATTGTTTTGTGAATCCTCGCTGCCTGAAGTGTGCTGGCTCACATTTGACAAACACGTGCTCCAAGAGCAGAGATGTGGAGGCAATCTGCGCAAACTGCGGGGGGGCTCATCCTGCAAACTCAATCCTCTGCAAAGTCTATTTAAAGAAGATTGATAGCATCGAGAAGCAGAGGTTCAGAGTGTTGACGAAATTTGGAAAACTACTATGTTCCTGCAGCAGCCCCAGTAGTCAACGCCTGGACCAAGAGGAGACAGGATGCCGCAGTGGCGCAGAGTCAACAAAGCCAGCGGAGTCAGTTGAATGGAGCAAACCAGCAGAGCCAGCAGAGCCAGCAGCTTCAACAGCGAGGATACCCACCATCGCAGAGGCAGCAGCAACAAGGAGGATCCTTTCAAAATTCATTTGTATTTCCTGGCCATGATGACTACAATGGCGTCATGGGGGAAATACGCAGGTTGAAAGGTATGGTAGACCTTTCAAAGATGTTTAGTCTGTTGCGAGACATGAATGATCGGCTTGAGGGTTGCACCTCGGAAGCCGAGAAATTTCAAGTCATAATATCATTAATGTCTCAATTAGACTAGATGGCTAATAGGCTAAACATCTTTGAATGGAATGCCAATAGTATTAAATCAAAAGTTGGCGAACTGATAGAGTTCCTTTCGAGAACGAAAGTGGATATTTTGGTAATGGTAGAAACTAAATTAGATCCCACCGTAAAATTCAATGTGAAGGGGTACCGCATTGAACGGCAAGATCGAAATCTAGCTGGCGGTGGGGTAGATGGCATGACGCTGATAGGTGTTTATTGTCGTTCAAATTTTCAGTTTGGGGAGGACGATGTCTTGAGTCTCCTCGACAAGAGGAACAGAGTTCTTCTTGTCGGGGATTTGAATGCCAGACACAGTACCTGGAACTGCCACCTACACAATCCCAATGGAACATGTCTTTACAACATGTCCAGTGCACACAACTTACATATTATGCATCTACCCACACACACTCACTTTCCATCGAATGGTATGACGCCAACTACCATCGATTTATTTATTAACAAAAATTTAACAAACATATCAAGTTTAAAGACAGTGGACAAATTGAGTTTGGACCACACACTAGTTACATGCACACTTTACAACACGATAAACAGACCGAGACAGCTTGTTCAGAGACCTGACTATAAGAGTGCCAATTGGCCACTCTTTAGAAGGATCCTGGACAGAGTCGTTATTATTGACCGAAACATTAATACCCCCGAAGACATTGACAGACATGTCGAGACTTTAACGAAAATTATACAAAATGCTTTTAAAAAAAGCATCAAAATGAAGACGATTAATCTTTTGGCTGACAGATTACCTCAAAACATAGTAGACAAAATTCAATCCAGAAATAGGATTAGAAAAATTTGGCAACGGACTGGAGACAGAAACGAAAAAGAAAACATGACCGAATTAAATAGACAAATTAAATCTAACATTAACAATTTTAGAAACATAGAATGGAACGACAAGATTGAAAGACTTTCACACAGGGACAATTCAGTTTGGGCCCTGTTGAAGTCGATCAAACGGAAGACAGTAACAATACCGACGTTGACAAGTGAAGACGGTATTAATACCGCCTTTACTGACGTGGACAAAGCAGAAATGCTGGGGGTGACATTAGAAAAAGTACATGTTTTGGAAGAAGACGTGACTAACGAACAAAAATAAATTACTGCCGGAGTGGAAAGGTTTCTGTCCGAGTATCGGCCTCTTCGGGATGAAAGGTCTTTGACAAGTCCAAAAGAGGTTCGAGAAACGATCAGGAAACTTTCACCCCTTAAAGCAGCAGGACATGACAAAATACAGAACATTACATTGAAACACTTAACACGAAAGACAGTAGTGCAATTGCACTACATAATAAATGGAGTTATCAGGTTAGGTTATCTTCCAAAATCTTGGAAAATAGCCCACGTGATGCCCATACACAAATCTGGCCAGACAGCTACATCACCCGACTCATATCGACCGATTTCCTTACTTACAACGCTAAGTAAGATGACCAAAAAAATTATCATGAAAAGACATCTAATCTTTCGATTCAGACAACCAACTGACGACTGACAATCAATTTGGATTTAAAAGTGGACATGGGACGCTTCGGCAAATTGCTAGAATCGTCAATGAGATTAGCATCAACTTTAATAAAGATAAAGTGACAGACATGGTCCTGCTCGATGTCAAAAAAGCTTTTGACCGAGTATGGACCAACGGACTGATTCATAAGATGGAAACACTACACTACCCACAATATCTAATTAAACTAATACATAATTTTTTAACAGGCAGGCAATTCCAGGTAAAAGTCAATGACACCCTGTCCTCCCCTAAAAATATTGATGCTGGTGTACCGCAAGGTTCAATTTTGGCACCAAAATTATTTAACATTTATTTTAACGACATTCCTGTCTTTGCAAAAACAAATCTAGCCCTTTATGCAGACGACACTGCAATCTATTCAGGTTCCTTTTATGCAGTGGCCGCGCAAAAACAAAACCAGATACATTTAAACACGCTGCAAAAATTTTTCAGATTTTAGAAAATCAAAATTAACGCCAAGAAATCAAAAAGAATTTCTTTCACACGTAAATTTACAAATATAAAAACATTTACACCAACAACTTTCGATAAAGATACTATACCGACGAAGCAGCACGTCAAGTATCTGGGAGTCTATCTAGACTCCCGTCTAAATTACCAACAACATTTAACCCACTCTTTACATAAAACAAATCAGGCCATCAAACAAATATATCCCTTTATAAACAAAAATAGTTCTCTTTCGGCTGATACCAAAATTCATCTTTATAAAACAATAACCAGACCTTCATTAACCGACGCTGCTCCTGTATGGTGCGGCGTAGGTAAAACTAACCTAAATAGATTGCAAATGCTACAGAATAAGTGTCTAAGAATGGCACTTCGCAAAGATAGGTATGTCAAAATTAAAGATTTGCATGAACAGGCAAATGTACCCCTTATTTCCGACCATATTATGGAAAATTCTCAAAAATTTTACAAATTTAAATTAGAAAATAACGCCCTTCTCAGGGGTCTCACCAGCATCCGTTCGCATAATAAACCATTTAGAATTAAGCACAAACTCAGCTATCAGTCCTTGCCCATCTTCAACCAAAACGATTGAGTTAATATTACCGTCCCTGTAATCTTGTCCTTTAGGCTCAAAATTATTGTATTGTACTTATGTACAAACTGTGTATATACTGTATATAATAGAGTTAGGTTAGGTTAGATTTTGTATATATTAGGTTAGTTAGGTTTAAGCTCAAACAAATATTTTTATAAACATAAAACCGATGTTTTTGCGGTTTATGTAATGTTTTGTAATTAGAATAACTTTTAAATATGTTTTTAACCTGAATGAATGATGAATGTTTGTGTGAGTGAAAGAAGAATGAATCTGTGAGAGAATGGTCCATAAGTTTTTACTATTTTTACTAGAATTGTTAATCTATATTTATAATGTTCCACTTTAATTTTTGAAATTTTTTTAATTATGAACTTATTTGTACCATATTTCGTTTACACTAGCATAGTTTGTTGTTGTATTTAATTTGAATTTTTTAATAAATGTATTATATTGGAAAAAAAAATTGGTTCTCGTCCGATCACCGAAGTTAAGCAACGTCGGGCGCGGTCAGTACTTGGATGGGTGACCGCTTGGGAACACCGCGTGCCGTTGCCCTCTTTTTGTTGTTTTTCGATCGGGGTTGGTACGTTAACCTGATCATCCAATTCACACAGTAAACCATATACTTATTATTATTTTTGCCTGTTTTGTACATATTCACAAATGTAATTATTTATGTTATTATAAGTCACTTGAACCGTCCTAGCAATGTATTGAATATCCAAATAAATAAATAAAAAAAACGCTATCTATCCTTCGATTTTTGTCACTTTATAATATTATTTAATATTATTCGCACGTTCCTGTCGAACTAGGCGTCGTCCCGTGTGTACAAAAACACACGCAGGCTATGGATCATCGATGCATTTATTTAATAAATGTCATGTCACATTTGACGTATGTAATGAGCCGACATGGCGTGTTGCGATCATCATAATAGAAACAACGAACAATATACCTACTATGCGTTAACTATTATAATATGTAATTTAAATATTGATTTGTGATGATTAACTTTTTAAAAAGGTTTTATTCTTATAGTTCGCAACATGCGACTATAATTGTATGGATATAATTCTAAACTAAAACTAATATTCATAATAACAAAGTATTTATACTAAGAGAAAAGATAATTCAGCATTCTTAATGATTGCGACATTTCTAGGAATTAAGATTATAATATCAGCAATAGCGCTGATCAAGCATGCACATGCACGTTACACAATTGTGGCGGTATTGTTTATGTAATGAAATTATAAAGGGTGAATGACATATAACTTGTATACATGTTTACAAGTGAGCGAAGCGAAAACGTGTGTACACAAACGATGCCCGATGTCGACTGGCTGCAGCGCGTGTGCTGTTGTCCGTTCGTTGTCTGTGGGTGGGGAAAGCGCTCGGGTGAGAGCCGAGCCGAGCCGGACTAGAACGACAGAGATATACGGGCGTGCCGTCGAGCGGTAGTGTCTGCCTAGTCCAGCCGTTTACACGCTTGGTCTGAACATGACAAGCAACGGTGGGTCGTGTCTTGGAGCGGGTACTTCCGCGCGACCTCGGCTGTCTAGATAACGACTAAAATTTGCGGCAACGGCCATACCACGTTGAACACACCGGTTCTCGTCCGTTCTCGTCGGCGCTACTGACGAGCATTACCTGTTTGACAAGTGTCAATTAATTAATTGAATATTTTATATAAAAGGAGAGTTTCTAAATTTCAAGTTAAGTGCCAGTTAGAAGAGGATTTAATCCGGAAAAAGAAGCTAGTGTTTGTGGCCCTGTGGGGCGCCGGAGGCCTCCAAAGAACGTTTTTTAAATTTGACAGTTCGCAAAATTTAATTTGTCAAATTTAATTGAAATAATTATTTTTATTTTGGAACTCTTTTTGGACTTTTGGAGCAGATATCTAAATTAAGGATGGGAGAAAACAATACCGGAAGTAGTGTAGTCTTGACCGCGGTAAGTGTCTCAAGAACTTTAAAGCGTAAGAATACGTCAGAGTCTGGCTCGGCGTATGGAAAGCGTAGTAGTGAGGTTCTCACACACAATAGGTTCCAGGTGTTAACACCGATGGACGATGAGCCTATTGTGAGTGAGAGAATCACTTCTAATAATATCATTAATTCAGATTTGAATAAAAAAAATACCCAAACTTAATCTCAAAATTCAATTTCGAACACACCCACCAAAATTAAATGTCCTCCGATTGTTCTGCACACGGAGCTTGACAATTTAAAAGATCTGTTTGCTTTCATTAAAAAGCATACTAATGATAAATTTCACGTGAAACACGGTTTCAATAACCGTGTTTCAATTTATACAAGCTCCGTGTCGGACTTTCGGCTTTTAAAAGAAGCATGTAGAGTAGAGGAACTGGAGTTCCATACTTTCACGCAAAAGAATGATAAAACTCATACTTTTGTGATGATGGGGCTCCAGGTGGACCTTACCTCTGACGAAATTATTAGTGAGATTTTAGAAGTTTACAAAATTAAGATCTTGAAATGTTATATATAAGATGAAGGGTACCAAATTCCCTATTTATGTTTTAACAACCATAGTCCAAATTACTTGTAGCAAATTAAATGATAAAATTTGCTATATATACCATACGTTGATCAGTTTTGATCGTTACGTTAATGAGAAGGGATTGAGCCAATGTCACCGCTGTCAAGAGTGGGGACATGCGACGTCGAACTGCAATGTAAATCCTCGTTGTGTGATGTGTGCTGGTCCACACTTGACCTACATCTGTACTAAAATCAGATATGTGGATGCAAACTGCGTTAACTGCGGATGGGCGCATCCTGCTAACTCCATAAACTGCAAAGTTTACAAAAATAAAACAGCAACCATTGAAAAGCAGAGGTCCAGGGCGTTGCCAAAGCAAGAGATGAAACAAAAGCAAGTTAATTATGTTCCTGCCTCCGCCCCAAGAGTCAACGCCTGGGTCAAGCGGAGAGAAAATGCCACAGTGATGCAGCAGAGCCAGCACCTTCAGCATCGAGGAAACCAGTCTTCGCAGCAAAAGGACCTATTCCAGCGTCGAAGTGAAGTGAAGTGATTTTTCAAAAATGTTCAAATTATTGCGAGACATGAGTGACAGTCTTGAGGGTTGTCGTTCCGAGGCCGAAAAATTCCAAACCATATTATCATTCATGTCTCAGTTAGGTTAAATGACCAATAGTTTGAACATCTTTAAATGGAATGCCAATAGTGTTAAGTCAAAAGTTGGCAAACTGATAGAGTTCTTTTCGAGAACGGATGTTGACATTTTAGTTATCCCAGAGTCCAAATTAGACCCACTGGAAATTTCAATGTGAAGGGGTACCGCATTGAACGGCAAGATCGAAATCTTGCCGGTGGTGGGGTAGCCGTTCTCGTGAAAAACTGTATCAGCTACATGCGAATAAATTGCAACAGCAATTTTCAGTTTGGGGAAGACGATGTCTTGAGACAATGGAAACAGAGTTTTTCTTGTCAGGAATTTGAATGCCAGACATAGTACCCAGGTATCTGCCACCTAAACAATCTCAATGGAACATGTCTTTACAACATGTCCATTGCACAGAACTTACATAATACGGGGCATTAGTAGTGACGTCACACGACAGTGGCTCCATTGGCGCGAATGTGGATTATCATAACATCTATTTTATACATAGGTGGAAATACTTGTTGGATTTAATTGTGGCCTTATAAGATATTTTTCAGCAATTCAGTGTTTGTGCAGTGATTATTTGTTCAACAAGGTAATATTTTATGTATAATATGTAGATAATTAATAACACAATTTTAAATTAACACATATTAAAACATTCACTACAATATAACCTCACAAAATGTTTTAATTAAATTTTAAAATACATTTCTTAAATTGAAGTTAATTACTATATTTTTTATTATTTCTATAGTATTGTATATTCAGTAAAACTAATTTATGATAATAGGTAGTATTTTACTCAAGAATTGACTCAAAGAATTGCCTCGATTATCCAAGATAATATTTTTGTTATTTGTTTATTAATTAATTGTATATATATAACAGTTTATATTTTTTTAGTTATTGACTTTATTAATGAAATTATAATAAACAGCTAAACTTTTTATTAAATCAAATAAGATTTTAGTAGAGTAAATTTTGATTATTTAAGTTTCGGATTGTATTTATTATTGGAGGATCAAAAGCAATTATCTATAATATATTTGTAAAATAAAACATAATTTATAAAATTTATTGTTAATACACAAACAAAAGCATTATCAAATAAAATATAATTGCAAAAACAATATATGCATAGTTTCGTTACACATAATCGGAACATAGATAATCAAAATTAATTATTACTCGATTAAATTCATAAGACAATTTAATTAATTGATTATGTTTGTTTTCATTATGTAAAATAATATAATTGTATATATATTATATTATATTAAATATTTCAAATAGCAAAAAAATCTCAGCCGATAAGCTTTTTCAAATCGCTTACTTATTGATTTTAACAAATGTAACGTATAATGATTAAATTTAAAAACATAAATATATGTTATTATAAAATTATAAAAACTGTTTGATGGTTCATTATTTAATATTATGTTTAATATTAACATATTTACATATTTAGTTACTTAGTTAATAATTTTTCTAAATTTATGAAATATTAAAATTTGCTGAATAAATATTTAAACTTAAACTTTAATAATAATTTGTTGCAGTTGATCAAATTTACAGTATAATTAACATTGAATTCAAAAAGTATTTATTAAATATTTACAATGTTTGTGAGGTTATGTTGTATTTCCGAATTTCAATATGTGTTTATTTAAAATTGTATCATCTAATATATACAAATTGTACATCAAAATATGTCTTAATATAATATTAATCCATTTTGGTGCATTAGATTGCAAACAAATATCTTATAACGACACAATTAAATCCAACAAGTATTTCCACCTATGTATAAAATAGATGTTATGATAATCCACATTCGCGCCAATAGCGCCACTGTCGTGTGACGTCACACTAATGCCCCGTATAGCGCAGCATACACACAAAAATTAATCTGCGGGTTGGAACCGTACGAAAAAAAATGAAACGATCAAAATGGGTAAAGCGTTGGTTATCCAAATCTAAAAAAAATATTTAAACCACATGCCACTATTAAAAGAATGAAAAGAAATCGATTCAAATGATTATAAAATTTACCTTCGGATGGACGATAACACCTTCCAACATTTACTTAGTTTAGTAAAAGACTATTTAATAAAACAAAATAAAAAAAGGATGGAAAAGGACATTAACATTTTTTGCGACTGGTTTGAATTTTTTTAATTATAAAATCTTTTTGCATTTGGATAGATTTTTTTGCAGTATTCAATTGAAGTTTTGTATGCACTATTTTTAAATTTTTTGTTTGTATATTTTTTTAGTTTTATTTCCTTGAACATGGATTTTCTTTATATAATCGAATAAATTCTGTTAAAAATTTGCGCGATATTCTACTTGAAAACTAGGTGCCCTTTTTATTTTACGTTTTAACTGTGTGCTAGCACTGTAGGAGTAAAACTACGCAGTTTTTTTGGCAGGTTCAGATCCGTCTCCTTTGTACACATTAACACAAAGTTTTATTGGTGGGTTTGGAATGAACCGTTCAAAATCCGCAGATAAATCTTTGTGTGTATGCCGCGCTATTATTATAATACATCCACTCACACTCACTCACATTTCATCTAATGGAATAACATGGACCACTATAGATGTTAACAAAAATGTAATTAACATAAGTGATTTGAAGACAATGGACGAATTGAGTTTGGACCACACACTAATTACATGCACACTGTACAACACGATCAACAGATCAAAACAAATTGTCTAGAGATCCGACTATAAAAGTGCCAATTGGTCACTCTTTAGAAGGATCCTAATCAAAGACATTATTGTTGACAGAAATATATATAGCCCCAAAGACATTGAGAGACATGTTGAATCTTTAAAAATGATCAAAAACAGTTTCAAGAAAAGTTTAAAAATGAGAACAATTGATCTTTTAGCAGACAGGTTACCAAGACAAAGTGAACACAAAAATCAGTCTAGAAACAGAATTAGAAAAATTTGGCAACGGACTGGCGATAGATATGAGAGAGACAACGTGACTAAACTAAATTAACAAATTAAATTTGACATTAGCAATTTTCGAAACAAGAAATGAAATGACAGGATTGAAAGACTTTCACACAGGGACAAATTCAGTTTGGGCCCTGGTGAAGACAATAACTATACCGACGTTGATAAGTGAAGACGGTATTAATACCGCCTTATAATAACAATATACAAAACATTACATTATAAAACTTAACACGAAAGACAGTAGTGCAAATGCACTATTTAATAAATGGAGTTATAAGGCTGGGTTATTTTCCAAAATCTTGGAAAATAACCCACGTGATGCCGATACACAAATCTGACCAGACAGCTTTATCACCCGACTTATATTGTCCGATTTCCTTGCTTACAACGCTAAGTAAATTGATTACACGAATGGGAAGGAACGGGAAATACTTTCCAATGGTGTACGTCCAGCTTCCCCAGAAAGCCAAAAACAAAGAGATTCTGTCTCTAACTAAGTTGCTCGGGCTTTGAGTGACCACAGAGGTCAAACGTAAAGGCCCCAAGATTGCACAATGTCACCGTTGGCAACGTTACGACCCCGAGGCATCCCGGTGCAACGCACCATATCGGTGCGTCAAGTGCGCCGGAGCTCATCCGAGCGCCGGTTGCACTCTTACCAAAGAGAGCGGCCATTTAGCATAATGCGTCGCGTGTGGTGAGGACCACACGGCAAGTTATAAGGGCTGCCTGGTTTACCAGAAACTAAAAGCTAGCTGCAACAGCCAGGCCACCGGTAAGACACCTGCTCCCCGTAAGCAGTCTCGTGCTCCACCACGGAGCTATCCCAACGCAAACGGGGAGAAATCCTTCGCACAGGCTGCGGGATCGGCGCCAAGCGCCTCACTTCTATCAGCTAAAAATCAGCTGTTACTTCGCTTATCGCAAGCAAGTAATGATGACTTCGTCAAGTTATTAAAAGCTTTTAAAGTTCTATTAGACGACTAGACGTCTAATAATTTCAGACCCGGCCTGTCAGTCTGAAACTCAGACCTAGAAGTGGAACCAGATCCTACTTATGCATCACCTATATAGTTGGCACACATGTGCATTATGTAAATATGTCCCGTGTTGAACACACAACCATTCAGGAAGGCAATGTCTATGAAAGGACAAACTTCCAGCAGTCAAAGTCGGTGGGAGTTTAGTCGGTAGGCGCCCGTGAGGGTGGATCCTTTGCAAACCTTTAGAAAAATTCTCCTCCTAGCACAAAAAAAAAAAAAAAACGCTAAGCAAGATGGCCAAAAAAATTATTATGAAAAGACTTGATTCTTTTGAATCGGACAATCAACTGACGACTGACAATCAGTTTGGTTTAGCATCAACTTTAATAAAGTCAAAATGACAGATATGGTCCTGTTTGAAGTCAAAAATGCATTTGACAGACTGATCCATAAGATAGGAACACAACATTATTCATTTTATATTATTAAACTTATACACAATTTTTTAATGGGCTGCCAATTCCAGGACAAAGTCAACGACACTCTGTCTTCACTTAAAAATATTGATGCTGGTGTACAAGATTTAATTTTGGTACCAAAATTATTAAATATTTATATTAATGACATACCTGTCTTTGAAAAAACGAATCTTGCTCTTTATGCAGATGACACTGCAATTTATTCAGGTTTTTTTATGCAGTAGTAGCGCAAAAACATAACCAAATTTATTTAAACACGCTGAACAAATTTTTTAATCTTTGGAAAATCAAAATTAATACAAAAAAATCCGAACAAATTTCATTTACACGTAAATTCACAAATATAAAAACATTTACACCAACAACTTTCGATAAAGATACTATACCGACGAAGCAGCACGTCAAGTATCTGGGAGTCTATTTAGACCCTAGACGGGGGTCTAAATAGACTCCCAGATACATATTAACAACACTTAACGCAGTCATTACACAAAACTAATCAGGCCATAAAACAATTATATTCATTTATAAACAAAAATTTATCTTTTCAAAACAGTAATCAGACTTTCTTTAACCTACGCTGATCCTATATGGTGCGGCGTAAGTAAAACCAACCTGAATAAATTGCAAGTGTTACAGAATAAATGCCAGAGAATGACACTTCGTAAAGACAGGAATCCAATATACATCCTCACTGATTTTAACAAAATTACAGTGAACGAACTAAATTCTAAAATTAAATAGATTTACCATACTACAGTCCATTTTGAGAAGTATGTTAACAAGAAAATTTTTGGTGTCAAAGTGCTTGAAGTGCGCTGAACCCCACCTGACACAAAGCTGTCCAAAAGCAAGGAATACGGCAGCTAAATGTTGCAATTGTGGTGGGGCACACCCCGCTAACTTTATAAACTGTCCAGTTTATATAAAACGTTTGGAAAGATTAAATTCGTTTAGGAACAACATCAAAATTCAAAATCAACAAAATTATGTACAGGCACAACTACCAGAGAAGAATATTTGGGACATAAGAAAATCGAAATTTCACGTTGAGCAGCAAGTCACAGAAAAAGTCGCAGAGGCAGGGACATACAAGACCAGCAAAGATGCAGCAGCAACGAAGACCGACAACTTGTCAAGATGATAGCATTGATGACTGACAGAAGAAGTTAAAAAGCTAGATGAGGTGATTAATATAGCTTCATGTTTCAACTTGTCAAAGATCTAAATTCAAAATCAGGAAATTGTCAGGGAGCTAAATTTAAAGCTTTTATTCATTTTGTTGCAAAATTAAATTAGACATTGTAGCATGGAACGCCAATGGTTTGTCAAATAAATTAAGGGAACTAATAAAGTTTTTGAGCAAAAGTAGGACACATATTTTAATGATTTCTAAAACCAAATTTATACAAAATCAAAATTCAAAATTTACGTCTGCTCCTGCGAAAGAGCAGATAGAGCTAATGCTGCTGGCAAAGTAGCTATTTTATCTAAAACTCTATTAGGTATCAGTAATTAAACATAACAGTAGATAATGATATCGAACATGTTGATATTAGGTTGGAGGACGGACTGGTGTTGGTAGCAGCATATAATCCGCCAACCAATCAAATATCAACTAACGATGTATTGAATATTACTGATATCGTGTTTTAATTCTGGACGATTTTAATGCAAAACACTACACTTGGAATTGTCATCGTGGAAACACTAATGGCACAATTTGATACAACATATCACTCGTCATATCTATTTTTCACCCAGCAAGCCACACACATCATCCACCCAATGGTTCAACATCTACTACAATCGATTTGGTATTAATTAAAATGTTTTGGATGTTACCGACGTACAGACACTTGACGGATTAAATTCAGATCATAGCCTGATCAAAGTTTCTTTAAAGAATGACATACTACTTTTTAAACTGACTACAAACCGGCAGATTGGACAAAGTTCAGACAACTGTTGGACAGAAAAATGATTATAAACAACAAAATTGAGACTGTTGACGATATTGAAATTGAAGTGGACAGAATGACAGAAACAATTTTAATTTGCCAAATCAAAAAGTATAAAAATTTTGACATTAAATTATAAAGGCAAACTACCACAACAAATTATAGACTCTATTAAATTTCGGAACAATTTTTAGAAAAAATTTGCAAAGAACTAGAGATGTGACAGACAAAATGCTTATGGACGATATGACAAAACAAATTAGACAAGACATTAAATTATATAGAGACAAAATATAGAAGAGGAAAATTGAATCTCTTTCATACAAGGACAACACCATATGGAAAATGGTGAGGGCTCTAAAACGAAAACGTGACAATATACCGACATTAATAAATAATAATACAATTGCCATCAATGACAAAGACAAAGCCAATATGATTGGTGATGTTTTTGAAGACGTACACAAATTAGATTCGGACGATAAGACTGACGAACAAAAAAATATTGCAGAGGAAGTGGAAAATTATTTGGCGCAACATCTAGAATCTCAATCACTAAATTCACATTTTCGAACCACACCTAAAGAAATTAGAGAAATTATCAAAACACTCCCTCCTCTAAAAGCTCCTGGACATGATGACATCCAAAACATTTGTCTAAAACAAATTTCACAGTGGAAGCTTGCCCACATTGTACCAATTAAAAAACCACACAAAAACCCTACGTCCCCATCGTCATACAGACCCATTTCATTATTGACGACCCTTAGCAAAATAGCTGAGAGAATCGTCATGGACAGAATGGACAAACACGAAAAAAGACACAAACTGACAATAAACCAAAAATTTGGATTTTGACAGGGACACGGGACAGTTCAACAAATTGTCAGAATTACTAACGATATTTCAATTAGCTTCAACAAGGACAAAGTAACAGACATGGTTCTGTTAGACATTAGAAAGGCCTTTGACAGAGTCTGGACGATGGGACTCATACACAATCACACAACAATACCCACCAATAATCATCAAGCTTCTACACAATTACCTGCACGATAGACAATTCCAAGTATTCATAGACATTACATTATCACATCGAAAAGATATCAGAGCGGAGGTCCCTCAAGGATCCATTCTCGCTCCGAAACTTTTCAACATTTACTTAAATGACATACCTACATTCACCAACACACAAACGGCTCTTTATGCAGATGATACTGCAATTTATTCGAGCTCTTATTATGCCATTGCTGCCCAAAAACAAAATCAAATTTACTTAAATCTTTTACAAAAAAATTTCGAGAAATGGAAGCTCAAAATTAACACAGACAAATCTGAACGTATCATTTTTACAAAGAAATTTACAAACATTAAAACATTCACACCAACAAGATTTAACAATGACACTATTCCAATCAAAAAACACGTCAAGTATCTAGGAGTAACCATAGATATTAGACTAAATTTTCACAAACATGTAGACAACACCATACAAAAAGCTAACATCGCAATAAAAACCATGTACCCACTTATACATAAAAACAGTCCACTTTCACATAACACAAAGCTTCATCTATACAAAACCATTATTAGACCTACATTTACATATGCGGCCCCTGTTTGGTGTAGCGTTGACAAAGAGATATGAACACATTTTTAAAAATGATTTTGCATAATAGATATATGTATATGCACAATGGACAATATCAATTTTAAGAGAGCGGAAAAGTTAGCCAGTAATATTGACAAGTCTGGCAGGGAAATAGTAAGTCGGAGAATGCTGTTGGGTCTTTATACGACATTCTGTAGAACTGTCTTTTCAAGTTTCCGACTTACTATATTAGATGTCACTGTGTATTAAAATGTATTTGGTTTTTGAAGAAATATTTTTTTGTTAACAAAATGCTTAATTTAATTTGTTTTGTTAATTAAATTAGCATTGATTTTAGTAATTATTTGTTTTGTTTACAATTTTAACCTTTTTTCCAAATGATTTAAAATGCAATTTTTATTTATTAATAAATTATCGCATTAATCGTTCTAATAAAATAATATTTATCAATAAAAGCTGAGAACACAGCACTACAGTACAAATAAGTATTTACAACCCTTGGCTTGTAATCTGCAAATATAGAGAAAGAAATTTATTAATTGACGTTTGTGATTTTAAATAAACATTTCTCAAATAATCAAATTAAAGGTTGAATATTGCAAATTAAATTAATAGAAACGGTAGGTTTCTAAAACCTTTCAGCATGTCAGATAAGATAAGTGACAGTTTTAATGAAGCTATAAGAAAAAGTTGTAAGGCTTCTTTTAATATACAGACTAAGCCACTTAGATTTTGAATTTGTATACGCAGTGTTTCCAACTAAATGAGGATAACGTAATCACTTTTTCATTTGATTGTCATAGTTATTTTAGTAGTATAACTTACTGTATGCTTTTTTGCTAATAAGTCTGTGCACAAAAGAAGTTAATAGATCATCCTCAATCGGTAAACTTGGCGGATCAAAATTATTAAAACTATCTTATTATAAATTTGTTATTTATTTATTTAGTAAATAATAACGAGTTGCCGTAATAATTATTATTGCAATTTGCTTGTAGTACAAATAAGCTATACAACAATAATAGTATTCAAAATAACAATCAAAAGTAAATTAATTTAACTAATAGTCATTTTAATTATTATATATTGACTTAAGAATACATACAAAATACATAAAAACTAAATCGTAGGTGTGTAATAATTTTTTTTTAATTGGTTTAAATTTTTTGTTTTGTGCTCTTTACGGCAATTTTATATCGCAACAATAAGTCTACGACTATAAATTTTTGTTGTTGATTATGGAAAGCTGAGAAACTCGATTAGCTATGTTTCTGTCAATCCTATCTTTTAGATTGTTACAATAATTACGAGTTAACTTATGATTCTTTTTAGTATGTTCGGAACGAGTAATGATGTATTTCTTAAATGCTTTTTGCTTCATATTTACTGCCTGTTTTGTCTGAATTAAAAACAAGTACTTTTGTTTGGGTTTAATAACACAGAACGGTACCATTTTTTTGTTGACATTAGGAATAGTTTTTGTGAGATTTTCTGCTGCAATATGGAGATTATTAGATTATAAGGAATGAGTATCAAAATCGAAATTATTAAAAGTTTTTTTATTTTTACTATGTTCATCTTAGAATAATGATGTATGAGGCGCGGTTTAAGTTTGGTAGTAATATGAAGAAAAATTTTAACAACAGAAATAATAAGTGAATGATCAGAAATTCTTAATGCAGCTTCAACAGTAGTTGTTGTAATCTTTGGAATAGTTGACAGATACAAGTCTAATAATCTTAGTTTACCAAGAAGTTTATCACAAAGAAAATATGTGGGTTGCTGAATAAATTGAGCAAAATTATGAAAAGCAACAAAAATAATGCTGTAATAAAAATTGTCTTATTGGGAAGATAAGTTTAAGAAATATGCTATATAACCAATGAATTAAATGTCGTACGTTGTCAAACACTCTGTTAATCAGCAAATGAATATTCGACATAATAATCGGAATCTACTATAATAAAGCGATCTAGGTCTTTATTGTTTACAGTAGAGTTAGCTTTGTACATATTAGACTCAGTTCAAATATTTAATGCAGTTTTATGGCAGTCGCTTAATAATGGTCGGGTAAGGCCTACCATATCGCTACTACTTACAACAGGAACTAGGACACTTGTTCCATAGACATGCAGACAACAATGCTTTAAAAGATCTAAACAAGCAAATTACCACTTAGATCAAACAACTAAATAACCCAAGTTTGAATAAAAAGTTATCCAACCTATCTCCTACATACTACTACGGTCAGTCAATCCCTTTGTTGGGACAGGTGCCATTGGTGCGTCCTCAAAGATTTTTTGATTACCGGAGTAATAAAATGAAATAAAGGCAGAAACTTCAAAGACTGATTGTATAGGTCTGTTCCAACATACGATTTGGACGGTTTGCAAACCGTTCAAACTGTGCACACAAACAAATATTTGTCAACCTTAGGCAATCTTTTATACACAGTAATTTGTTTGTGTGCATAGTTTGAACGGTTTGCAAACTGTCCAAATCGTATGTTGGAACAGACCTAATATTACATGTAATAAAAAACTACAGTAGTAGGCCAGGTGTACATAAGTATGTATAAAAATAAAATAATGTGAAACTAAATTGTGTCAATTTTGACAAATGCATAAATTTTTTATATGTAATTGAGACTTGACTGACCAACACTCCCATTTCTACATACACCTGACTGACTGCTATAATTCTTCATTAAATGTAATATTTAATCAGCCTAGAAAGTTTCAGCATTTTAAAACTCATTTTACTATCCAGGTATTCACAAAATATTTAAGGATGCATCTGTCCCAACAAGAGCTTGATTGATGTTAATATGTACCACTGCTAAAATGATATATTAAGAAACTAGCGTTTATTCTTTTATAGTTTTTTTTTTGGCTCCGAGCTCTTAGACTGACCAGCCACTTGAAATTAGGTCAATTGTTGTAGATTCAATTATTTAAAAAGGGATAACATAGGAAAACATGCTAAAAACTCATATCGGGAAACCTCCATTCAAAGTAAAGTAGTCGAAAAAGTAATTTCATTAACTGCATAACTATGATTTTAAAAATAATTCGAAGTATTAGTATTTAGTACACGGGCCCTGCAAACAAGGGTCTTACTGCCGTTCACGTTAAACCTACATTTTATATACATAAGTAGGTACTATTATTATTATCTGCATTCAGTTTTATGAATGAATTCGGGATCATATAATATTTTAAATTGTCAGAATGACAAATATTTTTATTTATTTAACTTACTTAATAAATTTTGTGTAAAATTAATGGTTAAGAAGCTTTGTGCCTTTTTCACTAATTTGTACATCAAATAAAGATTTATTAATACAAATTAAAATATTATGCTGTTTTAACATGATTTTTTTTAATTTTATCTATTTTTAGTTATGTCGTATTAATATTGATTAAATGTTGAATAACACTAAATTATAGGAACCAAATAACAGGAACATAATGTCTTTTTTCTTTAAGTGTTATTTTGTAATCAGCTCGTTCAATTAAAATATTTAATAATAGTAAAAATGCTGTTTACAAAAAATAGAATCAATTTATCCATTCAAAGCAATATACATACATACATACATACATAATAACGTCGAATTTTAATACGTATTAATTATTGCAGTACTAGTTATTTATATAATACGTACTGATGAATTTTTAATATTAAAACAGGTTTAATTTGTCGAAATAATCATATTTCAATCTGACACACATGTCAAGGGTTTATTTATGCATGGATAACCTTGTTTGTTAATAAAATATCACATATATCTATGGAAACCATATTCACATTTTCAGGATTATTTGATTTGGAAAAAATGCAGTCTATCAAAAGAATTAATTAATTAAGTGAAGAGTGATAAACTAAATAAAAATAAGATAAAAAAGAAAAATTCTTATCACAAATTTATGGAATGTTGTAGAAAAAAAATTTTGTACTGATTCTTAAAAGACGGAAACAAATATGTATGTATATAAAATAAAATGAATATACACAAAGAATGTGATTATTTAAACATGTTTTTGTCAAATATATATGTTTATGCGGTGAACGTTTAAAGATGTTACATAATGTGTTAAACATATAGCAATGTTTTCTAAATACACGATATTGATTTGAGGCATCTGGCAACGGAGATGTGCGATACACCACATCTTGTATACGAAACTAATATTACACAAATGTGAAATATTATTAACTGTCTAGACGTTTCTGTTTCCGATTTATTATATGAGATTTCGCATAGACTTATTAAAAAGTATTCTCAATATTTGATAAATATTTCAATGCTCAGTTTAATTTTGTTTGTTACTTAAATGTCACTATATTATTGAATTATGTATAAACTTGATAATGAAACAGTTATTATAAGGACATGTCACATAATATGTATAACAAAAAAAAAACATAACTTTTAGTAATAATTATAAAACTTGTATCAAATTGTAAACTTTTCTACGTTTTCTAATAATCGTACAGCATAAAAATGATGGTGCATCATTATTTTATTTATATGCATATCTGTATCTGCATATAAATTATTAATATCAAATAATTAATCAAATCTGTTTGAATTTGAATTATAATAAAATAACAATTTTATCGAATGCCAGGAGTAACATGACCATAGCAACGAGCGACTAACTTGTTCATTTCAACATAACAATCTCACAGCATACCAGATATGAAAAAGTACATACAAGCCACTATCATGATAATAAAATTCTTACTATTTAATTAACACCAGTGTGTTTATGCTCTTTATCTCTGTAATGTGCTGCATACAATCTCTATGCCTAACCGGTCAATGTAAATTTGACAATCTGTTGCAGTTATTTTGCAACTCCTCGGCCTCAATTGCAAATGCACAACATACTTTTGGCTGTTACGTATAAGGCCTTACTGCCAGATACAGTGTTATCACACAACCCCATGGTTAAGCTGCCAGAGTACCTCGATGACCTTACTGCCAATGTACATTGTATTACACACCTCTAAGACCCGTCTATGTGTTAATAAAGCCATAATATCCTCGGATAGAACCCCAATAGCTCCCCTAGTCTTATTAAGTCTCTCTCTCTTAGAACTTGCAAGGTAAAGATTTAGCAAATCTTTCATCAACAAATATAACAATCTATAAGGCTGCAGTCTCACTGCACCACTCACCGCCACCAACTAAAATTCGAACACGTTAAATCATATGGCGACGGTCCGACTGATTCACTATTCTCGCCGGCATCTGTCATTTAGTAACCACCGTTTCATAATTTCAAATCGGTTTGTGGTAGCGTGGCAACAGTTGATCGTCATTTGAAACATACTAACTTGATATTTCACAAATCAAAACATAATCTGTCATTTTCGCTTTGAAATTTGAGAATTTTAAAAACGGTAACATGGACACCGTCCGACATTGATAAACTAATTACATTAGTAAATGAAAGGCCCGAAATATAAATATAGCACTCTTCTACTGACATAGAAATGGGTGGGAAATTTAAATATTTGGTGGTCACCAGTGGCTGCAGCGAGACCGTAGTACATTTTGGTGGTTAGTGGCAAACGGTGATAGTTGGTGGCGGTGGTGCAGTGAGACTGCAGCCTAACTCGTCCATTAGGCTGCAGTCTCACTGCACCACTCACCGCCACCAACTAAAATTCGAACACGTTAAATCATATGGCGACGGTCCCACTGATTCACTATTCTCGCCGGCATCTGTCATTTGGTAACCACCGTTTCATAATATCAAATCGGTTGGTGGTAACGCGGCAACAGTTGATCGTCATTTGAAACATTCTAACTTGATACTTTACAAATCAAAACATAATCTGTCATTTTCGCTTTGATATTTGAGAATTTTAAAAACGGTAACATGGAAGAAACATGGACACCATCCGACATTGATAAACTAATTACATTAGTAAATGAAAGACCCTAAATATAAATATATAAATATAGCATTCTTCTACTGACATAGAAAAGAGTGGGAAATTTAAATATTTGGTGGTTGCAGTGAGACCGTAGTACATTTTGGTGGTTAGTGGCAAACGGTGATAGTTGGTGGCGTACTTATTTACAAAAATCAATATTAACATAACTATTATATAATTTTCAATTTAAAGTTATTTAATTTAATGTAATAATATATATCAAATCCTACTATGTATATGATGTAAGGTATTTTATTTCACATTAACATTACAATATTAGTTATTTATGTACTAATACGTAATGATGACTTAAAACAACAATTTCAATGTTTTCTAATCAATTCATTTCAATCTGTCACAAAATGTCAAGCATTTACGCATAGATTACTTTGCTTGTTAATAAAATATCAAATATCTATGAAAACCATATTTCATTTTACAGGACAATTAGATAAATTCCAGAAGAATATAAAAATAATTAATAAATCAAATTAAAAAACCTAAACTGGCGTATGTAAACGAAAATATACACAAAAAGAGACTTTTAGTTATTACAAACTTGTGACTAAAAAAAACATGTTCGTATTGATTTTTCGAAGACGAAAGAATATAAATATAGTGAAAAGACACAAACAAATGTGACAAGTTGTTTTTGTATAATTATTCACACAACAGTTCGTATACGATTTAATAAAAGTCAAATATGAATGTAAAATTATGTGAGATTAAAATTTCAGCGGTGTTGACGCTGCGTTGATATCGTTCACGAGATGCAGCAGAACTACATATGTAGGTCTTTACAATGTTCAATTTAATTTGATTTATTACTTAAATTGATATTAATTACATGTTCTGTTTATCATTTTATAAATAGTTAACTACGAAAAAACTTAAATAATGATGTCGTATATGAATAACAAAGTAATGTCACAACTTTAGTACCTCTCAATATTAAATTATTTAATTTAATTTATACACACGCTGATATCTAGCTACAGATAAATTGATTTTATTTATTTATTTATTCCATTGCCTTTCTACCTTTCGGTGTAAGGTAAATTGATACTTTTAAATAATTAAACAAATCTTAATTAAAATAACAAAAGGTTTTATCTAATGTCAATAAATACGGGAGCTCCATAGCAATGAGCTACCAGCACTTGTCCATAACCCGACATTGCAATCTTGTAGCATACTAGATGGATAATGGAAAAATATACAAACCACTATTATGAACGTATTTTTTACTATTTGGTTAATTTAAATTATTGTTATTCCGCCTTTATTAACCGATAATAATCAAACTAAAAACTACATTCTGTTAAAAAACAGACACCTGAATTATGGCTTTGTTTCATTATGATTTTATTAATTAATTTATTACATGTTTCTATTAAAAATATTATATATGAATGAATAAATCAAATAAAATTACATGTATCTGATTTTTAATTGTCAACATAATCATTATGAAAAATAGCAAATGTTCTTATACGGTTAACCATTATTGAAAATATTAAAATGTACTGGGTATTTAACATAAATAATAATAATATTATGTAATTGTACAAGACTGTAAATTGAATGATTAAATCATATGTACAATAATGTTCAATCAAATGTTATTAAAATCTAATTAAAATATTTTTAAATAACTGTTTTAATAAATAAAACTACCATAACCAACTGTCCGCCTTGTAATTTGAACAACCTTACAGTCTACTGGATATGAAAGAAAAATTAATAAGCAACTTTATTTAATGCATTTCTTAGAATAAGAAGTTTTACCACGTGATCATTACAACAATATTTTTCAACAAAAATAATGACGACACATATTATAAATTCATCAAACACAATGTATACTGTTAATTATGTCAGGGAGATAAATTTATTATTATAATTAAAAACAGTATAGATGAATAGTGAATAATTGCTAATATTAAGAGATTTAAGATGTGTTCGACATTCGGCATACACATACATATGTACATTTAAATAAAAATATTATACTTTATTTTATTGTAACAAGAAATATTCAATATGACATATTTTTAAAACATTTTATATTTGTTTTTGTATCAATAGCAACAATATTACATTTTTATTTTTAAAATCACGGCCATATAAAAATTATTAATATAATAACAAATAATTGTCATTATTATTTTAAAAGTGATTTATGGCAATATATTACTTATCTATGTATATTGTAAGAAATGCGAAGAGTATTTTCTAGCTTCTAGTTTGATCACATCTAGTAGCTGTGCGGTTACTATTGAGAAATAAACAAAACTTTTGCTGGTATAATAATATTTTATGTTAATATTACTCTATTGAAAATAACATTTGATAAAATTAAACGTTTGTTATTTAATTAAGTTTCAATCACAAATATTTGATGCAAATAATTTATCTGGAAAAACAGATTAAAACACATTACAAATATTTAATTAAATTAATCATTTACTTATGTTTCTTAGATTGCAATCAAGCGTAAACTTTAAAAGATTTTCAATATACATGCATTATTAATTATATTCTTCACTTATAAACGTTGATAAACTTTACATAATGCGACTACTATATTATTAACCGTATGCTTTTATCAGAATACAAGTACAAACTGATATAAATTGCAGATTAAATTAATAATGAAAAATAGTAAAATAAACCAGATAAATAAATCCAAATTGGGCTCTATTTCATTCCATTAAATAAATCAGTTTGCCTTAGTTCTGTGGTTTGCCTAACAATATTTATTCAATGTTTTTATAGCATTGATTAGAACAATTAATTTTGCTGTTACAAGTTTGACATTTTTATTTAAAAAAACACCTTGATTTTTACACTTATCAATTGTAAATTTAATGATTTAAGTTTAATTTTTATGCAATATTTAAATATGGGATTTAAAAAACAGTAAAGATTGGCAGATACATTAGTTTATACAATTGAGCATAATTTAATTCATGTATCATAGTGAACTTAATCGGTGCATTGTAGATTAATATAATAATAATAATCTTTATTTATCCAATATAAACAATACATGGTAAATGTACTCTGAAGCTGATCTATCACTTAACCAATGCTACACATATAAAATTTATATTTTAAACAACAAATTTAATAATTTACATATTATCATATCTTTGATTTTTTATATTTATAGGTATCATTATAAAATTTTATTTGAATCAATAAATCTTTGTAAATATGACAAATGTCACATTTGACAAATTAAATAAAAATGTTATATAATTATCATAGATAGTAAATAACTTAATTTAATGGCTATGCTTGTGTTGTAATAATTGAAGGTCTCAGGTTAAGGGACAAAGTACTGAATAAATACTTTGATAACGAACAACTACAAAATATGTATCTTGATAAACTAATATTTAAGTATCATATTTATATCGAGAGAATCGGAAACCACATACTCATCAAAATAAATTCTCATCTGCAGTTATGAAATCAAAAGCTACTTTATTTTATAAATAATGATGTACACATGCGATAAAAGTTTGAATGAATATTGTTAGATAATCGTGAGATTTAATTTTATTTAAAAGAGCTGTGTCAATTTAAACAGTAATTTAAAAAAGTAATAAAATCAATGGTTATACTGATACACAGTGTGAGCTTATTATATTTTAATAAAAGCATACGAGTAATAATATGATAGTCGTCGCATTATGTAAAGTTTATCAACGTTTATAAGGGTTTATGTAAATTGATGAACCTTTTAAAGTTTTACTACTTGTTTGCAGTCTAATGAACAATTTTTTTTCTAATTACATTCATAATGATATCTGTACCTGCAGATAAATGATTAGCATCAAATGTGTTTACTTAATTAAAATGATAAACATTTTTGTTTTATCAAATGTTCTTTTCAATAATTACACTATTAACAATACAGATGTTTATATCAGCAGTAGTTTTGTTTATTTTACTTTAGCAACGCATGATCACGGCTACTACATTTAACTAACGCATTTCTTACAATGTACATAGATAAATATATTATATTGGATGATTAAATTAAACATATTTAAAATCATTCTTATTATATTATTAATTTATGTGTACGTTAAATTTCAAAACGTTACATTTTTAAGAAGTCCATTATCTTAAAAATAATTAATGTTACCTAATGTTATAAGAAATAAGTTATATTGAATATTTTTTGTTATAAAAATAAAATACAACTTCAATTAAATTTAACACAAATTGAATTTATTGTAATAACATTTTCATTTATTTACATATAATATATGTTGGATAAAAAAATATTGTTATATGGTCAAGTTACTGAATATATAAATGTGGCCGATTTGTTTATTAAACTGAGAAGTTAGTTAGTTCAGATTTTTGGCGTATCAGCCTAATAAGACTATTAACGCCGATTCTTTTCTCTATAAAAGTGTAAAATAATATGCTGTAAAATGGCATATTAAAGAATAAAATTAAATAAATAAATAAACAAACAACAAAGATAAAATAAACGTTCACAAACTTTAATGACTATAGCAAAAATGACTAGATAATTCCAACAGTGTCTAGGGTGTAAAAGGTCCTAAACACTGCTGGATTTTACGATACACAAACATTAATCACAAAAAATTAACAATTATATCCATGCACCCAATTTGCCCCGTCGAATAAATTCGAGCAGACGATTGACTTCAACGATCTGATCGCCCAAGACAATCGACAAACTGGGTGATAATTCAGACGCAACTCTTTGTTCCGAAAACTGCCGACAATCCAATAAGATATGACAAACAGTTAATGGAACATTACAAGTATCACAAACTGGCGGCACTTCGGATGCCAACAAATGCCTGTGAGTCCATCGACAGTGACCGATGCAAAGTCGCGTGAGGATAACCTCATTCCTACGCTTCGGCCTGCATGACGAACTCCACGGTGTAATGACGCTTTTAGTGCATCGCAGCATGTTGTCTTGAATAGCAAACCACTCAGTTTGCCAGCTAGAGAGCAGCTTTTGATGTAGAAAATTACAAATATCCCTAACGCAAACTTTAAATGAAACATATTCAGCGCTAGTTATTGCCAATTTGGCAAGCGCATCAGCTTTTTCATTGCCACTGATACCTACGTGACTGGGAATACAGACAAAGTTAACAGTGACATTTATCTGAGACACCTGAAACAAAATTGAATGAATTTGCCCCAGCAAGTAATGATCAGGATATTGGTCATCTATGGCGTTTAATGCACTCAACGAGTCTGTACATAGAACATAATTTGTACCTGCGCTTAGTTGGATGTAGAAAAGAGCCTGATAGATAGCATACAGTTCTGCAGTATAAACGCTGCTAACACTTGGCAAGCCAAATGTAAACTGCAGCTCATCTACCAGAAAAGCAGAACCTACACCGTCGTTACTTTTTGAGCCATCGGTATAAATCCAAGTGGCATTTACGTTCCTTGCTTGAATTTTTGCAAATTCAGTTCGATATTCGACTGGTAAAGTTGAAGCCTTGCTCATTCTCGATAATGCAGTATTTAACCTTGGACGTTGAAAAGTCCAAGGAGGATCGCGACAGAAAGACAGTTGATATACATCAGGAAGTTGGAAATTCAGTTCCTGAAGTATAGTGTAATTTCTTACAACAACCGGTTTTTGTGACCGTATCCTGACGTTGTATAGATCGTCGAGACCATTATTGTTCACGACAGGAAACGTCGGAAGCAAGCGTTTAGCTTTTAGTTTTGCGGCGTACCTAACAGTCAAGATTTTACGCCGAAGACAGAGTGATGGTTCAGCTGCATTACACAAAATACTAGCAATAGGGCTAGTGCGGAATGCGCCAGTTGCTAAACGAATTCCAGTATGGTGAGCAGGATCAACAATATGTAATGTGGATAGAGCTGCGGAAGCATAGATTATGGAACCATAATCTAGTTTGAAAAAGTAGCATTGTTTTCCGATCCGCTCCCCATGACTTTCCACTCAACGACCTGAGCAAGTTTAGTGCCGGGACACATCTTGATCTCAGATTTAATAAATGAGGACGCCAAGTCAGCGCACGGTCAAATGTCACACCAAGAAATCAAACACTATTCTGTTCAGAAATAGGTTCTCTCCCAAGATATAATAAAGGGTCACCGTGTGGGGTTCGCCTTCTACAAAAATGGATAAGCAACGTTTTACTATTAGAGAAAGTGAATCCATTGTTATTAGCTTAGTTCAAAAGGTGATTGATTGTTAACTGAAGTAGACGTTCCAGTGTTGGCATGTTTCTCGAGGCACAATAGATAGCTACGTCGTCAACATACATAAATCCGCTTACCGGATGCTTGATGAACTGACTTACTCCGTTAATCGCTATCATAGATAGTGTCACGCTTAGAATAGACCCCTGAGGAATACCATTCTGTTGCTGACGTATGCCCGAGATGCTGTCACCTACACGTACCTTAAATGAACGGGAAGTTAAAAAGCTTTGTATAAACAATGCCATGCTTCCGCGAATACCCCATGAATGAAGCGTTTGTAGAACATTGTACTTCCACGTCATGTCATATGCTTTTGCAATGTCAAAGAATACAGCGACAAGATGTTGATTCTGTACAAAAGCATTTTTAATTGCTGTATCCAACCGAACAAGGTGATCAGTCGTAGAACAATGACGCCATGAACCACATTGTATGTCAGCAATTAAATCTCTTGAATCTAATAACCAAATAAGACGCTTATTGATCATTCTTTCTAGTAACTTGCATAAGCAGCTAGTTAGAGAGATTGGTCTATAACTTGTCAGGAGCTTTTTATCTTTACCAGGTTTAAGTATTATGATAGCAAGTTTCCACGACTCAGGACAATACCCTGCTGACCATATCCGGTTATAGAGTGCCAACAATTAAAGTTTGGCAGAGCAACTTAATTGCTTAAGCATAGCATTGTGTATCAAATCGACACCTGGAGCAGTATTGTGTGCTTCAGATAATGCCGAGTCAAATTCCCAAACACTAAACGGTGCGTTATATAATTCATCTTCAGCAGAGACAAATGACGTTTTTCTCCATGTTAATTTTAATATCCCGAACATTTTCATCGTAATTATTATCGCTGGAAGCGTCAAAATAAACATCGGCCATTATATTTGAAATGTCAAGGGGATTGGTAATAATTTGATCACCCGACAATAACCCAGTAATAGATAATGATGCGGTTCGGCCAGAAATTTTTTTGACTTTTTCCCACACATTCCCGACGGGGGTTCTCGAATTAATAGAAGTGACATATTCTGACCATGATTCTCTTTTAGCTTTTCTGCATGTTCTTTGAGCAACAGCTCTGTACCTTAAATAAAGTAACATTTTCTCTTCTGTTGGAGAGTGGTTAACTCTACGAAAAGAACGGCGTTTGTTCAGTTTAGCTTGCTCACAATCAAAATTCCACCAAGGAACGGGCTCTCTGCAAGGTTTTCCGGAGGATAACGGTATACTCGCATGTGTTGCCTGTATGATAGAATCGGTATAAGTTTCAATATCTTCGTCGATAGTGGCTTGGACACTGTCATCCTAATCAAACACTTGAACAAACATTTTCCAATCAGCATCTCCTAATCTCCAATTTCGATGACGGTTTTCATTAATTACATGACCAAGCACGCGAATGAATATGGGAAAGAGGTCACTATCATAAAGATATTCCGAGACCTCCCAATCCAGCAATGCTGCGATACTTGGAGAACAAATGGTAAGGTCAAAAGCCGAGAACAATCTATTGGTCACGTAGGTATTGTTACCTTTATTTAAGGTAACTAAATCCGTTTCTGAAAAAAGACGGCACTTTGACAAAAAATGATTTAGATTTTCTGAAGAACAATGCCGATTTTGACAATTTTTGAATATAAAAAAATTCTTAGTAATGCCTAATATACCATTTTTCATATAAATAACCTTTTTTCTTGTGGTCTAAAGAGTATTTACTGAAATTTGACTATAATCGACATAGGGCGAAGGTGACAGCGTTTTTTCTGGACCTAAAAATTACAAGTTTTGAAGATCGCAAAAACATGTGCAACTTTTTGCATCAAAATAGTGGTGAATATGTATTAATTTTATAAGTCTTGTGTAATCACTTTAAAGAAAAATTAAACACGAAGAAATCTAGACCTCGTGGATAAAATTTCTTTAAAATTTGACAAAGTTAGAACGGTTTAAACAAAGCATAATTTTGCAGTTTTGCTAAATTTGCGTTTTTTTTTTTTGAAATAATGTTTGAAGTTTGATATATCAAAATGACTGCCCCAACATTAAATAAACATATATGGGATTTAAAGTACATGTAATAAGGAATATTTTAAGCCATCGTGAACCTTCTTATTTTTTTCTAAACGCCCAAAAATTGAGATACAAAAATACAATTTTGCCAATTTTTGAATATTAAAAAATTCTTGATAATGCCCGATATACCATTTCTCATATAGATAACTTTTTTTCTTGTGCTCTAAAGAGTATTTACTAAAATTTTGACTAAAATTGACATAGAGCGACAGCGCTTTTTCGGGACCTGAAAATTACAAGTTTTAAAGATCGCAAAAATATGTGCAACTTCCTGCATCAAAATAGTGATGTATATTGGTAAAAGCAATTAATAATACTTTATTCACGGTATATACAAAAACCATTTACATCTACATCATTATATACATAAATAACGATGAATTACAAACAATATTACAATTACACAAAAATATATAAAAGAATATTGAAAAATAAAAGCATGGAAAAAAGTATACATAAATAAAAACAAAATATAAAATTATTCATCAACACATTTTAACTGACACTTAAAACTACATTTTGAAACACAAAATAAATCAATATTATTAGAGAAACTATTAGCAATTCTACACATTCTACCAATTGGATTATTAATTCCATAATTGGTAGAATGTATAGATTCTCTAAATAATGGAGACTGTCTGGTTCGGCGATTATTGTTGGGGACTTGAAATGGAAGAGTTACAAGTAACTCTTGGCAATCAATCTCAGACATCATTAGTCCACGTAAAAATGATAAATCGGCTCTTTTGCGCCGAATTTTCAGCGGCGGAAGATTATATTGCAATGCAATGAGGTTAAAATCGTAATTTTCGGATGAAATGCCTAATTTGTACGATAATAAACGAAAAAATTTGTTTTGAATACGTTCTATATTGCATATATGAACGCTGTAGTATGGACACCAAACTGACGGAGCGTACTCTAAATGAGAACGTACTAAAGCGCAATAAAGTAATTTGAGTGTGCTAGGAGATAGGTCAGTAGACATTCTGTAAACAAATCCTAACATTTTCATAGCACGGTTGCACATATAGTTTATATGCTCAACAAAAGTTAGTTTTGAATCAAAAATTACGCCCAAATCTTTTATTTGTGTAACATGCTCCAAAACATTATTATCGATAGTATAGTCAAACGATACTTTACTTAAAGTTCTGTTGAAGCTTATCGAAAAACATTTATTTGCGTTAAACAACAAGTTATTAATAAGACACCATGATTGAACAGAATCTAAATCATTTTGCAAACTAATGCAGTCCTCGATAGATGATATTCTTTTATAAATTTTAAGATCGTCAGCAAATAAAATATAAGACGAAGAATTAATAGAATAAACAAGATCATTAATAAAGAGTAAAAACAGAATTGGTCCACAATGAGATCCTTGAGGAACCCCAGAAGGAACAACAATTGGTTGTGATAAAAAGTTATTAATTTTCACACACTGTGTACGATTTTCCAAAAAGCTCGACAACCACGCAACAACAGATTCATGAAAACCCAAAGCCCGAAGCTTAGCAATCAAAATACTATGATTAACGCGATCAAAAGCCTTTGAAAAATCTGTGTAAATAGAATCTACTTGAACTCTTGATTGAAAGGCATTCAAAAGATCATTTTTGTAACAAAGAAGATTTGTAAGAGTAGAACGACCCTCGCGAAACCCATGTTGCTGTTCCACTAAAATGCTTTTGCACATCCATTGTATTTGACCAGTTACAATTTGATCAAACAACTTAGGAATAGCAGACTGGATGCATATACCTCTATAATTAGTAATATCCTCCTTAGCTCCAGATTTATGTAAAGGCATAATGTAGCTTTGTTTCCAATTTGAAGGAAACTTGGCTTCATTAAGAGAAGCCTCAAAAAGTAAGTGCAATGGCATAGAAATTGAATAAATACATTGTTTTAACAGCATAGATGGAACACCGTCCGGTCCAGTGCTAAAGTTACATTTAATGTTCTCAATTCCTTTAAATACATCCAACAAACTAATTGAAAATGATCGATGTAATACGTTTTTCTTAAAGTCAAACAAAGGAGTTGGATGAGTTTGTGTATCGTAAACAGAGGAAAAGAATTCAGCAAAACTATTAACATAGTCATCTCCATTACTGCAAGTTTTTTGTTTATAATACATTGTGGCTGGAAAATCATTAGTTTTTCTAGAGTCGCTAACAAATTTCCAAAAATGTTTAGGGTTACTTTGAATGTTGTTTTCTGTTCGAGTAATATATTGCTTGTATAGACTTGTACTGAGATTTTTACACGAAGTACGAATTGATTGAAACTCGTTATAATCAGACAATAGTCTTGAAGATTTATAACGTTTATGAACAGTTTTTTTGAGTCTAGTAAGTGAAATCAATTCTTTATTAAACCAAACTGGAAAATTGTTTTCTCGCCATTGTTTTTTGGGAACAAAATAGTCAATAGCAAAATGCAACACAGAGTAAAATAAATTAACGCAATTATCAACATCACAATTATAAAAAAGGGCGGACCAATCAACATTCAACAAAAAATTATTGATTGCGTTAAAGTCGGCATATTTAAAATCATTAAAAACATAATTACACATTAAAATATCACGGCTAGTATCACATTTTACATCAATCACATAAGCAATATGATGTTGGCTAAGTTTTAACAAAACATCCACAGCTTTAATCACAGAAATATCACAGATGTTAGAAAAACATAAATCTAAGAACACACCACCATCATTAGGTATAGAAATACATTGAGCGCAGTTTAGAAATCCATAACAGTTGGAAACAAAATGAGCAGAATAAGTATCATTACAAATAACACTTATGCCTAACTCATCATTAACCCATACCGCTGCGGGTAGATTATAATCGCCTAGTGAAATTAGTTTACTGTCAGGATAATTGTCAGCGATAGATTCAACGGAATAACAATGATCTAAATATTTATCACATGCCGAGTTAGGTGGTAAGTAGACTGCACTGATAATATATGATACAAACTTAAACTTAACAATTACAAACAAATGTTCAACACTTAAAAATGTAGGTTGTAATAAAGTACAATTAAAACAAGTTTTAGTAGCAATTAAGACACCTCCTCCGTCAAGCTTAGGGCTTGTTAATGAAGAGCGATCACATCTAAACAAACTGTAACCAATTAATTGTAGCTCCGCATCGCTGATGTCCTGATTTAGCCAGGTTTCGGTCAGTACAATAATATCGTAGTTGGATACAGCTACAGCCAGCATAAGTTCTTTAAGTTTAGTTTTTATACCCCCGACATTCTGGTAATAGATGGAGATACCGCTAGTGTTTCTGGTGACGGGTTTAGATTGTTTGCTGGATCCAGATTTCGAAAATCCACCGAAGATGAAGCAGGAACATTATTAACTCGCCCATAATTTAAAAATTTCTTGACCGCTATATTTGCAGGCCAAAAATCTTTGCAGAGAGTAGATCGAGCATGATTAGCTGGAACAGAAACTTTAAAGCTGCTGTAGTTTCCAGATTTTACATTTAACTCAACAACATCAACTGATATCGTAGAAATTTTAGATTTAATATGATTTACTATATCAGTTTTATTAGTTCCACGTCTAAGTTTAGAAACATGTACGTAAGAAGTAGGCACATAAGCCTGCAGTTTGTCATTGGTTGGGCCACAACCAAAGATAGTTTGAGTTCTTGGCTGAGTTTTTTGATTAGTTTTTTCCTTAACAACAGAGCTTGCTAAAGAAGGAAAAACTGCAGGTTGAATCAATTGCACCGTATCATTAGTGAGCGGCGCAGTAATGGAAGCAGTTAGTTGTTTACTGCGAGCTTCGTATTGAAGAATAGTTTTATCTTTTTCGGTGATCTTTTCTTCAAGATAAGTAATTTTATCTAAGAGTAATTTATTGCTCGACCTCAACTCATCACATAAAACTTGGTAAAGAGTAATATTTTCTTTATAAAGTTTAGGAAGTTCGGAATCATCCAATTCAAATAAATTACCGCAATTACATTTCTTGTAACGAATAGCGCAACTGTTATGGAAGATAACGCCACAATTGCTACAGGTTACACCTGATTGTGCAACAGTTTTGCATTTACACTGCATAATAACAGATACAGTTACAAAAACAAAAATGACTAGAGCAATAAATAAATAAAAACAGGATAAGGTTGATACAAGGACACAATTCACACCGGTGCGGTCGATCACTGGTGACTGACTAAAAACAAATACAGGTAGACCACGGTAAGATTACACAAGAGACAGCAGGATTATAAAAATTATTAATAAAATTTTAAAATTACACGTTAAAAAATGGAAGTTACGCCACTGGTACGAATAGTTAAAATCACCGCCACGGGAAGCGCGACAAAACAGTAAGCGGGAAACTATAATTCTAGGTTAAATACATTTACAATAATAAAAATAATTAAACCAGTGAATTTTCTTAAAATTGTAAAGATGACTGGTTGCTAATATAATTACCAGCCGGAATGACACAAACTTTAGAATTATAGGCACTAAATTCCACACAAACTGCACAAGTTAAAAATTAACAACATTACACACACACAGTGGCGTAAACATGTATACGTATTGATTCTATAAGTCCAGTGTAATCACTTTAAAAAGTGATTAAACACGAAGAAATCTAGACTTTGTGGATCAAATTTTGTTAAGATTTGACAAAGTTAGAACGGTTTAAAAAAAGCAAAGTTTTGCGATTTTGCTAAATTTACGGTTTTTTTTGTAATAATGTTTAAAGTTTAATATATCAAAATGTCTGCCATAATATTAAACATAAAAATATGGGTTTTATGCCCGATTTCACCAACAATTCCTAAACAGGAACCTAGTTAGGTAATGCCTAGCGATAGGCAATGCCTAAATGAATACTTACCTAAATTCGATTTCACCATAACATCCAGTACTTAGCTAGGCAGTTCCTAGTAAGGTAATGGATTTTTAGGGATATTTTTATTTTACATGTTGGTACAATTGCGTGCGTGTACTTCATCTTAATAATTAATAGCAACATAACCACACATTTGTGTTTGTTTACTATTATTATTTTGTAATTGATAAGTAAATTGTGTAAGAAAGTAAGATAATGTCCGATAGTGAGAAAAGAAAACGGAGCCAAAATTTTTCAAAGGAGGATAAATTAAAATTATTAGAATTAATAAACAAAAATAATGTTATAAAATGTTAGAAACGGCATGGGGTAAAGTGAGCATGTCGTTTAATGCGACAACTTCATCTCATCGGTAAGTATAATTAATATTATAAATACAAAACAAACAGTCACCTCTTTGTAAGTTTCGGTTGAATTTGCATTCATGATAGTCATAATATGCAACTACTACTTATCCTACACCTACATGTCTGTGTACTGGCCACACCAGCTACAAAAACTACATGCTTAATCTCTTTAATATATTGCAGTATGCCTGAAAGTTTGAAAAAAAATTTCAATAAATTAAAAAGTGAGGCCAAAATATATAAGTCGAAGCAGAGGATTTCTGTTATGAAGACAGGTGGTGGTGCCCACGAACTTCAAGATGACCCTATATTAGAGAGAGTTTTATCCATGATGGGACGAGGTGGAAGTGGAGTTATGGGTGTCGAAGATTCCGATTGTAGCATGGATGTGAACTCGCAGGGTAAGAATTATCGAGCAATTTAATTTAAAATAAACAAACTTTTTTTCTAGAAGCTGATACAGGTGATATATTATCACCTACAGGTGATATATTATCACCTGTATCAGGTGATATGGCTTGTTCATCACTAGGAGATTCCATTTTACCCATATTTATTAATGTGGAGGACGCTCAGGTCCAAATGGCTTTGTTTACAACATATGGACATGAAATGCAAACCCCAACAACTTCCGCACAGATAACTCCTACAACATCCGCACAAATATCTGTAGATACAGCACCTGTAAGTATTAACTTTTTCTCATTTTTATGAACAAAATATAAACAACATGATTATTAAATTATAGAATTATTTATTTTTCCCTAGCGTTCTAGAGAATCTCGACGAAGACCGTCTTCAAGAGCCAGCTTCTCCGATCTACAGGATCTAAAGCTGGGTACGGAGAAGAAAAAGCAAGAATTACTGGATTGCAAAATAAAAAAAAACCAGGAGCTGCATCAATTAAAAAAAAAGGATTTGGAGCAAAACGTGGCCATAAAAGAATTAATTTTATTAAAACTGAGAAGTAAGTTATATCTTTTATTTTGCATTCTACATATTAAAATATGTATTCACTAATACATCCCGTTCAATGCCATTTTGGTTCAAATTATTCTCCTGATTAATTTGTCCATTATCAATCAGTTGTTGAATGTTCTCAAGTTCGTCTGGTGGTTCTTGCTCTTTTTCATTGACACATATATTGTGAAGTATAGCACAAACTACGATTACTGATGCAGCAGTCTCCAATTTCAGCTTTATGCCTATAGCCAAAACTGGAAACCTACGTTTTAGGACACGTACTGCCTCTCCACCGTATTCCTTGTAACAATTTGAGCACGGTTGTAATTTTTTTGTGCGTTTGTTATAGGATTTAAAAATGGTGTCATCAGATATCTCTAGAATGATAATTAAACAATTTTATTTTCAGATAACGAAGCCATCGACCCAACCTGGATCAATGTATTAAAATGATTTATAATAAAACGTTTTTAAAATATTATTAGCTATTTTAATGATTAAATTACCTTTAAAGGATAGCCGCTATCACCCAATAATATCGAGTTGTTGTGTTCTCCCATTTCAAATCCATAGTAGAGGCGACTATTTTGGAAGATTGCAGAATCGTGAGTTGATCCAGGCCAACGTGCAACAATGTCCAATATTTTTAAATTTGCATCGGATACCGTTTGCACATTGATTGAAAAATAACCTTTACGGTTTCTAAACAATTCTGCGTCATCTCCTCCTTAAAATTTTTTTTAAATGTTTATTGCTATTATATATAAAACTAATGTCAGTATACTCTGGTTATAACGGAACTGCAAATGGATACGTCAGTACATAATAACTGGCGTACCTTATAACCGATTGTACGTTACAATTGGAGTATACTGTAGTACGATTAGTTAATAAGAGCAAGTACATTTGCAGCAATAAAATGATAATGTTATATTGATTGATCGAACATTATGATGAGAATAAAATAATGCGTCAGACATGTTCAAAAAATAAAAATATACTTTTTTGTCGCAATGTTTAATTGTTAAATTAGTATAGTGTATATATATATATATATATATATATATATATATACGAACCTGGTGATTGTATTTTTACATGGGTGCAATCCATCGTGCCAACTACATTGGGAAATCTTGCAATTTTGTAAAATCCCTCTTTTATATGATCTTTTTCTGCATCCGTTGGAAATTTAATATATTTTTTTCGTAACTTTATAATTGCATTTGTTACTCGCTTTACAATCCTGCAACCTGTGCTCACGCTAACACCACTGAAATCACTTACTTGAATTAAGTGGCTTCCTGTTGCATAAAATCTTAAAGTTAGCAATAATTGATTAATCGGTGCGATAGAATTGTTTCTGTAAATTATAATATTAATAAATATAAATAATCATAATTATTATATATTAATTTACTTACCTATCATCGTTGAATTCCAAATCAACTTCAATTTGCTCTAAAATTAATAGCACCGTTTGTTTTTTCATTCGAAACCTCCGAAAGAAATCGATGTTGTCATATATATCAAAATAATTTTCTCTAACCCTGATAATTCGCGGACGCCTGTAATTTTCTTCATCAGAAGAATCAAATCTATCTAATCGCTCAATTAAATTTATTGCATTCATGTTTGTTAGTGTTGACATAACAATTTAGGTTAGAAACTAGTACCTAGCGTTTGGGATGCCGTAAATCGGATACCTAAAGATAGGAACTCCTAACGCCTTTAGGTAATACCTAACGCCTGGTGAAAACCAAATTAGTGTTAGGAAGTTCCTATAGTTGCTTAGGTAATGCTTATATTTTAGGAATCGTTGGTGAAAACGGCCATTAAAGTACATGTAATAAGGAATAATTTGAGCCATCGTGGACCTTTTTATCTTTTTCCAAAAGCCCAATAACTGAAATACAAAATAAGCTAAAAAAGACGTTTTATTGTAAAATTTCTGACCTTCAAATGTGTGTCATTTTAAACAGGCAATATTCTAAAGTCCAAAATTTTGGGAATCTCATTTTTTTCATCCATATTTTGATCTCTGAAAATTTGAGCAAAATCAAAGAGGTCGACTTTTTCAAATTAGTCGAAAAGTAATGGAAAAAGTATTTCAAAATAGAAATCAATATTTTTCTATAAATGTGCAAGCAGTTGCAGATGCTAATTTAAAATTCCTGAATGTGGTTGCTAGATGGCCTGGATCGGCACATGATGCCACTATATTCAATAACTCGAACCTTCGGGCTCAATTTGAGAATGGGAAATATCAAAATTGTGTTTTATTAGGTTTGTAAAAAAATATATATTTTGTTGAAAATTTTAAATTTTTTATTTTTAGGCAATGGTGCTTATCCAATAAAACCTTATTTATTGACACCGTTTTTAAATTCCATTGGCAATGTCCACCAAAGGTATAACGATTCCCATATACGCACTAGAAATCCTGTGGAACGATTGTTTGGTGTTTGGAAACGTAGATTTCCAGTCAACGCTTATGGTTGTCGATTAAAAGTTGAGAACACTTTAATAGTAATAGTTGCAATAGCTGTATTGCATAATATTACCCAGGAAATGGGAGAAGTAATTGTTCCACAAGCTGAGGGAGATGATCACATACTTGATCAATTAATTTTGCAAGGACAAATACCGAACGTTGGACATTTAGCAAACCAGACAGAATTAAATATAGCAAATGTACGAACTACGTTAATTAATCATTATTTTAGCCAGCCGTAGCTGATTTGTTACTATATATAAAAGTTGTTTTGTAATAAAAATAAAAATTGTTTAAAAAAATTATTTATTACACAAAAATAAAATTTACAAATTTTGTAGTTTTTCTAAAGTTTTCTTTTTAATTTGGTATTCCAATTCATGTAAACTCTTATTTCTTTCATTTTCATCTTCCATTATCTTTATTTTTAAACAATATTGTTTCATCTTTGCTTCCTCTTCTTTTTTCATCGACTCGATCTGGTGTTTCGCAATTTTAATTTTTAGTTTGGCCAATTCAATATATTGCTCGTTTAAATTGTTTGACTTTGCAACTGCCATAACTGGTCTTCGCCTCATACTCCAAGGTGTTTTTTTGTTTTGATTGCAGTTGGGGTTTGCAAGTGATCTTCGGTTTCCTAATTTTTTCAAAATATGTGTTATAAATAAGTATAAGTTAGGTTTTTGTAAATGTTAAAACTTATATGAAATTATTATATTCTGTAATAGAATACGTTATATTATATACATTTACTGTTATTACTACATAGTTTGATAACATTGAGACCTAAAAACCGGTCAACAATAAACAAATATTAAAAAACGCACATAAGTTTTAACACAGATAAAAATAAAATGTTTAGTTCGGTTTGCAAAATAAAAGTTTTGTAATGCTGGACCAATTATTTTTAATGTAAAAATATAATGCTTGTTCTTTTAATATTTGCATGGTAATATAAGTAATAATTATAACAAATATATTAATAAATATACTATATTAAAATAAAGAATAAGAACAATCACAATATTGTTATGAACAATAGACAGATCAAAGAAATATGACAAACATTATAATCTTGTAGTAAAAATAATTTGTTGAGCATTATAAAATTTTAATTTTGTAAAACAAATTTAAATAAACATTTTAAGCAATGTATTATATAAAATTATGCGTTTGTACATACCGGTTGAATTTCTTCTTGTTCATTATCCGATTCCACAAATACAACACCTGACAGTGCATCTGAATCAATTTTCAACACCGTCAACTGTTTTCGGATGCATCAAATCCAATGTTAATTGGAGATTTGGATCGTGGACGGGAAAGATTCCAACACCTCCTCCAGTTTTATATATCTCCATTTTTTTATCCGCTATGGGTTTGCAAGTCATTTTTTTTAATTTCCATAACATTTTTTTAATGAACCCTTACTTCTTGATATCAGGCTGGGGGTTTGCAAATTAAATATTCTGCATAACAGCATCAGTTTTTTTATTCTCAATTATATTCCTGAATTTATTTTCAATAATATTCAATAATATATTTTTTCTTCTGCTGTGTAGTTTGGGGTTCTTGCTCTCTTTGAAGGCACATTTTCCTTGTTTTCCATGTCCATAAAAATTAGGTCCGACTTTAATGAGGGAATTTATGCACTGACCAAAGATAATAACACTGACACAAGCACAAGCTGTTAGAGGTTAGGTTTTATGACAATTGCCGCGTTTTTATTACAGAAATAGACACAAATGCTAACAGATTCCCCAAAATTACTGGAAATGTGCGGTGTTGCCATGTGTAATTTATTTTAAACTTTTGTTTTCCTAAACTAAGCTTAAAATGTGTTGGAGCAATGCCGTAAAAATTTAAACTACCCTTAAAGTTAACTATGGTTTAATTAAGTGTAGATTTAAGCCACGATGGTGCAAACGGGTCTTAGTGGTCTACATTAGCATACTACGGTCAGTCAAGCTTTTGTTGGGACAGGTGCTGTTGGTACGTTCTAAGATTTTGAGCTTTTATAAAAGCCAAAACTTTGTACGCTAATCAATTATTACATATAATAAAGAATTATAGTAGTTAGTCAAGTGTACGTACAAATGGGAGTTGGTCAGTCGAATACCAAGTATGTATAAAAAATTGATGTGATAGTCAAATCACATACAATTCATATTTTAAATTGTATAATTAAATTTTTTTATACTTTTATATGCTTTATTTTTATTATTTTTAATATATAAACCGGTTTCGCCGTTTAAGGCATCATCAGTAAGTGTATAAATATATAAAAAAAAAAAAAATATTTTTTTTTTTAATTTTTTTTAAATATATTTATACACTTACTGATGATGCCTTAAACGGCGAAACCGGTTTATATATTAAATATATATAAAAGTATAAAAAAATTTAATTATACAATTTAAAATATAAATACTATATGCAAAAGTAATTTACAACTACTATAACTACATACAATTCAGTTTCACATTTTTTTAATTTTTGTTGCAGAATGGCTAGATAACCATTTTAACAGAAAGAGGATGGGTAGGCGCGGTCCAATTCAGTAGCCTGCTAGGTCGCCAGATTTATTTATAATTCAGTAGTTTTGCGTTGCCAAGCTTGTATCGCAGCTGACTTTTCGAACATAAGTTGTAAATTAAAGTAATGGTGATTAAATAACATTTTCATATGACATACTATTATTTTTTTGTTTTATTTATAATATTAAATCTTTCAAAAGTTTGAACTTCAATATTTTCAAAACAAAGGTCGATCGGGAAAAAGTTATTTAGTATTTTTTTGTCTAGAATCCAATTTCAAACACAAATTTTAATTTTTCGCCTCCTGGTATAAATTGAAACTGTTGAAATTGAAGTGCACAAAATAACAAAAGCAATCTAATTTGCAAAATCAAAAACTATTAAAATTATGGAGAAAAAATGTAAACTGTTCAATCATAGTGGATGAGTTACCTGATGAAAATATTGCTAATAATGCAGAAGCAAATAAAAAGTTGTGTTTTTATGGTTCATATGCCAAATCTGGTGTACAGTGTCAAACTTGTAAAGCGGTTTACATTTAGGATGTCGTAAAAGGGTGAAATTATGCTGCGGGGTTGATTTAACCTCAATGTCCGAAAATAAATTCAACTTCGAAAAAGAAGCATACATTAACTTGAAAGACTTGGTGAGTGAGTTAAAACTTACTAATTCATTACTTAGTGCAGACATCGTTACTCTAGAATCTGAGAATAAGCAATTAAAAAAAACAACTTATTAATTGTTTACCTGAAATGCTAACAATAGATGTTTGTAACCCAAATAACAATACTAAAAATAATAATATTCAATTATTGTATGTTAACGTATGAAGCCAATCGAAAAATAAAAAGGTGAATACTGCCACACCTCAACCAATTACACCTGAAGTGATAACTCCCAATATTACAAATCAATGCTGACCGTATTATTAATATAGAAACCAATAATTGGGTTGAAGTGGTCAAGAAGAAAAACATCAAGCGCAAGTATGTAATAGGCTCAAAAAATGTAGATAGCAGCTGCAAAATCACAGCGAAAGAGAAGAAAAACTGGTTATTTATTTGAAATGTACACCAAGAATGCACGATTTTTATTATTTAATGTATAAATGGATTAAACTATGATATGTTGAAGTTTTTTAGTCAAATAATAATTAGGAAATAGCCGAAAAAACTTATCAAATATAGAAATAAATGCATTGTTACGGCCTAAACATGGGGAGCATGCATTCACATTTAAAAACTCAATTATTGAAAAATTAATTTATTTTATTTACAATTTTATTTATTTTTTTAAAATATTTTATTTAGTTACTCCTGGGGGTGGGGTACGGGATTATTCCTCTGGAAAGAAAAAATAATTGATTAATTAAATTAATTTTATTCGAATTCAATTGTTACTCATCTTCATTAAGCATTTACATTAGGCAGCCTTGTTTATAGGGGTAAGTGCGTCGGGTTGTCAAACTTGGGCGAACGACTGGTTGCCTGAAACATTGTTTATGTTTAATATGTGTTTGTAAATATATGATGTGTCGATATGAAATTGGAATACAAGAAGGTTGTTGCAAACACACATGTACTAATAATATCTAATTATCGGTTGGATACCCTGTAGGGAAATCCTTATTGAAGAGAGATAATTGTTATTGAATATAATTTCTTATTAAAACTTGTAAAATTAACTTACGTTTGCATTGGTTGATTTCTTCAAATTAGCTGGTTTATTTTCCCTGTTCCTTCACTCTTTATTATTTCCTTGTCCATTTTTAAGTGTTCCAACTTGAATACCTAGATTTGTTTGTCCCAAACGTTTATTCTCTCCTAACCTGAAATATCAAACATTTAATTAATTAATTGATTAGTGAAGCATTGTATGAATATGAAATTCTGGTTGCTTTTATGAAAACATATTTTATTACTTACCGCGTTGCTTCTACTAATTATCGTTGCTACCGATGTTTAATTACACTACAACTTGACACTTCTAGTAGTTCCAATAAACGCAATCGAACTCTCACATGAACTTCGCTCGAGGTAGTTCTAGTTGACAATTGTGTTGGAACTACTGGCGATGTTCAGTTACTTTAAGTGTTTAAATTCAAATTTGAATCATTTCCACGTTGTAGTAAATATGAAATTAATTATTTGTTTGCGTGTTTTGTGTTTCCTTTTAATTGCTTTACTTGTGCCGTTTGTATTTCCCTTAACTCCTTTTCTCTCTTTTTTAATTTTCTTGGTTGGTAAAGGAGTACATGCGCACTGGAAATAATTGTCTCAGGAGATCCTGCAGAGCCTGGACCCGGTCCTTTTTACCTTTGACCAGCATAGAAGCTGTTTCATAACGCAAGTTGCGGAATTTGTAATTGCTAACTTACGTTACCACGTGTATATCACGGATTTTATAAGTAGCATTTCATCGGTAAAATACAATTGTTTCCTTGTGCGTTTGTGCTCTGCCAGGTAAGTCAATTAATTCTTTCCCTTAATTTCTTTCATAAATTATTCCTTTTAAATTTATTCCAGGTCTTAACATAGGCCCTACTTATATGTTGATTAAAGCCAACGCCTTTATATGTATTTATTACTAATTATAATTGCACTAAAGTTTATGTGCCAACGCATGAACGTGATTCAATATTCTCAATATTGCTAAAACCTAATTTGAACGCTGAAGTTAGAACTAATTGGAGAGTTGACCCACGTGTTCCGAGATAGAAGAAGCCTCTTTCCGATAATTATTAATTACTACGTTATTATTTTTTTTTTTTTTTATTATTGTTATAGATTTGAAAACTCTAATTAATGTCTAAAGATCTTTTGTTATAATTCATTTTATGAACCGGCCTGTGAGCTACTTTGAGTTTAGGGTGTATGTGAGTGTGAGTGAGGAACTTATAATTTATATTGATTTTATTTTATGTGGGATTGATTTGGGATACTTTGATTTTATTGCATCATTATATGTGTGCTCTGGTACTAAGTTTATTTAGTGTATCCTTCCCCAAATTTCCCACCCTCTTTCAGCGTGTTTATTGCTTCCACGGATGCTAAGAGAAAGAAATCAACCAGAAATAAGTCCAAAGCAATTGGAGCCCATAGGAATACCCAGTTAGTAGAACATCGGCTACTGGTGAGTGATTATATTTTTATATCTCGGTTATCTCTCTCTCTCTCTCTCTCGTGTAGTACATGCCTAAATATTATTTGTATGTGATTTTGCAACACCGACGTTCCACGTGTATAGTGAACCACCCCCTTCTCCTCTGAGCGTAGTCAGGGTAGTCCTTTCAGTTGTTGAAGGGCTTAGGGCGTAGCAGCATTTTTCTGTATTTTTGAATGCATTATGTTGCTATTTGCAAGTATTATTTCACAAAAAATACTTTGATAATATCATAGTTTAATTATTTCTAAATGTACAATGTAAAAAAACAAATCGATTATCAAATTATTTATAGAAGCCAAAGTTGTCGTTTTTGTTAAAATACATCAAATCAAGGTAGTGGTCGGTATGGTCTTAAATGTTTAAAATGTGCCGGCAGCCACTGGACAAAAGAATGAGTCAAACCAAAAACAAAACCTGTCAAATGTGCAAACTGCAACGGCGATTATCCAGCAAGTTCCCCGGGGGCAACAAACAACAACTCGATGAATACCCCGAAATTCGACCATATGTAGCAGCCCCAAGCAGACAATTCAACAGGAATGCAATACCGAACAAAAAAATAAATACCGGTTTTACGGTTGCTTGATCTTCTTTCTTTTTCTTATTAATTGATTTTTAAATTTTGTTAAAGATATTTCCAAAAAAATAACTTTCTTTTCTAATTCTCTAATTATATTATACAGCAAAATTACTTTGTTTGTTCTCTTGAAACTGTGCTTGCCTTTTTTCAGTTTGTTTACATATATTGTTAACATTATTAAAATCATTTTGACATATTGCTTTATTGTCACAATTAAATGATATAAAACTAGAATTAATAGCTTCCTTTAATTTTGAAAACAAATCGGTAATTTTTTTCGATGTTACTGCGATATATTATAAATAAATTGTCGTCGTAGTATTAAAATACAAATTAATAAACGGGAAATTATATATATATATTGTATGGTATATGTATAAATAATTATGAATATGTTAAATGGTAATTCCACGTTAGTTCGGACAATCATCCCCACATTGACATCTCCGATTTTGCTCAATATTTGTCCACATGCTTGGGTTAAAATAGTCAAAATTCATATTCGAAAAGAAGTATCTTATAGAAAATTTTCCGTAGAACACGATTCCGTTCTTGGTTTTAAAAAACTTTTTCCGAAAAATCTGAAAAATACCATTTTATAAAAAAATTGGTATTTTTGATTCCGCTACACCTGAAGACTTGAAATTTGAATATGATACTCCTGAAACATAGTACTTTTGACCGCAAAAATAAAAAAAAACTGGATTCGCATTCCCTAGGGTAAAATATAATACATAATTGCTAAAAATTAGTTACTTTTAAGCGATTTTTCTCGGATTTTCCGGAATTTTACTAATTTTTCGGCTTTATTCAGGAGAATTAAAAAAAAACGGACATAAATATCGAAAAACATTAAAAGAAAGGACAACAGAACGCATTTATTGCATTTATTAAAAGATTTATTATAAATACAACAACTAAAGATGATTGTGTACACAAATATAGATAAAAATTAATTCATAACTAAGAAAATTTTAAAAATTGAAAATGGAACAGTATAAACTTAAGTTAAAAATTCTAGTAAAACTTATAAAATAATACTAATGGTGTATTCTCTCACAGATTCATTCTTCTTTCACTCACACAGTCATTCATCATTCATTCAGTTTAAAAACATATTTTAAAGTTATCATGATTAACAAACATTACATAGAACGCAAAAACATCGATTTTATGTTTATAAATTTTTTTGCTTAAGATTAAACCTAACTAACCTAATCTATCTATTTACTATAATATATACAAAAACTAATCTAACCTAACTCTAGTATGTTGTAAAAGCATGTGCCATTGGTGTTGTTGCGGTGACAATTCCAGGTAGAATGTCTTGCGTTTAAGTCCCCGACAAGGAGAACTCTGTTTCCCTTGTCAAGTAGGTTTAGGACATCGTCCTCCCCAAACTGATAATTTGGGCGGCAATAAACACCCACCAGCGTCATGCCATTCTCCAGTCTAATGTTCAAGATTACTAACGCAATCTATTCGCATGTAACTTATAGAGTTTCTCACAAGAAAGGCGACCCCACCACCGGCTATATTTTGGTCTTGTCGTTCAATACGATACCCTTTCACATTGAACTTAACGGTGGGATCTAATTTGGTTTCCGTTATGTTCAAAATATCTACATCCGATCTTGCGAGAAACTTTATAAGTTTGCCAGTTTTTGATTTAATGCTGTTTGAGCTCCATTCGAAAATGTTTAGTCTGTCTGCCATTTTTAATATAGTTGAGACATGAACGTTATGATCGTTTGGAACTTTTCTGTCTCTGAGCGGCAGCTCTCTAACTTGTCGTTCATGTCTTTTAACAGACTAAACATTTTCGAAAGGTCCACCATACCCATTAACCTTTTAATTTCCCCTAACACATTATTGTAGTCATTGTCTGCAAAAATAAAATTATTTGACGATGAAAACTGCTGCCGCTGCCGCTGTTGCTGTTGATTCTGCTGCTGCTGTCGTTGATTATTTTGCATCTGGCTGTTTATCCTTTGTGTCCATGCATTGGTTGTTGGCAATAGAGTATCCACAAATGTTGTCGCCGAAAACCTTCTTGACACAGGTGATTTATTCCCTCTTAATTTCTGCATCCCTTTTAGTTTTTTTATGTACACAGGGCATTCAATAGAGTTTGCAGGGTGTGATCCTTTACAATTAACGCATAGAGCTGCATCCTCTCTTGCTTTTATACATGTATGTGCCAGGTGATCTCCTGCGCACTTTAGACATCTTGGGCAACGGTGGCACTGACTAATTAACTTTTTGTTAATATATCTATTGAACCTGACAAAGGTGTGATATATATATTTGACCTTGTCAACAAGCTCCTTCACAGTAATTTTTTTTAAGTTGTCAAAATGTATAAAGACAATTTAGTATCTCTCATTTTTGAGCATTTTAAAATTTGGATTTTATAAATTTCAAAAATTCCGAAATAATTTCATCAGGTGTGAGGTTCACCTGGAGTCCAGACATTACAAAACTATGTGTTTTTTCATCTTTTTGTGTAAAGGTTTCTCACCTTGGAAAGCCTCTTTTAATAATCGATAATCTGATACAGAGCTTGTCTGTATTGTAACACGGTTTTTAAAACCGTGTTTCACAAAGAATTTATCGTTGACATTCTTTTTTATAAAAGTAAAAAGATCTTTTATATTATCAAGGTCTGTAAGCAGAACTATCGGAGGAGGCTTAATTAATTTATCTGAATTTAGTGATTTAGATTGGTCTAAAGGTGTTGTAACAGTTGCAGGGCATGTTGACAAAGCCTGAGCGGAAGTCCCACTCACAACATCATCGTAGATGCTCATGGGAGTGAGCACCGCGAAACGATTATGCGTGGGAACTTCCACGCACCTTTTAGCACCCGACAAATCAGTAGCAACAGATAGCTTACGTTTTAGTGTTTTTATTGTTTTTATGCCTTTCGTTGCCTCAAGGGTCTTTATTTTTTCTTCCACCGGTGCCATTATTACTGCGTTAATTAATTTGTCGTCCACTTTATCCAAAAAGTTCCAATTAATAATTAATTAAATAATTAATTAATTCAAACGTCAAAAGTGACAAATTTATTTGACACTGTGAGTAATTAAATTAATTTCTTCTTTGTAAGGGCCTCCGGCCTTTATCTGGGCTGCCGATACTTTTTTCTGCTTCTTTTTAATTTTCACTTTAATTTTACATCACTTTTAATAATTAAATTGACTTATTTTTGTCGTTATCTCGGCAGCCGAGGTCGCGGGAAAGTACCCGCTCCAAGACACGACCCACCGTTGCTTGTTATGTTCAGACCAAGAGTGTAAACGGCTGGACTAGGCCGACACTACCGCTCGACGGCACGCCCGTATATCTCTGTCGTTCTAGTCCAGCTCGGCTCGGCTCTCACCCGAGCGCTTTTCCCAACCACAGACAACGAACAGCACACGCGCTGCAGCCAGTCGACATCATGGTGTGTTCACTTATATGTAATTGGTTAAACTCGTCAATTAGTGGTAGCAATTTCCAATGAGGGCACTATATAAGAGCAGTGTAGGTTAACGAAAGATTGATTATTGTTTTATAAAGATGAATTTTGATATCAGGCAAAAGAGAACTATTTTTATTTATAAAAGATTATATTTGTTTTATGTAAAGTTTAGACGGAAGTCTAAATAGACTCCCAAATACTTGACGTGCTGCATCGTCGGTATAGTATCTTTGTCAAAAGTTGTTGGTGTAAACGTTTTGATATTTGTGAATTTACGTGTAGCGCAAGAACCAATTATTCAAACTTTTTTTTAAATTTACATAAAACAGGGTTTTTGGTGTACATTTCAGATACAGATTCTTTCATGTTTTAAGAAACTACAACAATCGATATACAATCAACATAATAAACAAACAATTGCGATAATTACTATAAACATTTCGTCTTATCAGACTCACTCATTTATCCTTCTTTTATTCTTACGTTTATTAATCTTTCATTTTTCATTCACACATTTTAAATTATCATGGTTATTACCATAAATATAAATAAATGTTCCGCATAAACAACGGCAACAAATTTTAACAAATTTTTCCTAAAAACTAACCTAACCTACTATTTACAGGTTAAAAACAATTTTGTACAATACATACAATAATACAAATATGGTATAACAGATTCAATCATGTTGGTTGAAGATTGGAAGACACTGGTAGTTGAGCCTGTGTTTTAGTCGGAATGGTTTATTGTGCACTCTTATACTGGTTAATACTGTGAGGAGAGCGTTGTTCTCAAGTTTAAAATTATAAAAATTTGAAGAATTTTCTAGGATGTGGTCCAAAATTAGTGGTACTTTTGCCTCTTGATGCAAATCAGTGATTTTAACATACCTGTCTTTTCGTAGTGCTTTCTAAGACACTTTTGCATTATCTGCAATTTATCCAAGTTGGTCTTCCTTACGCAGCACTAAACTGGAGCCGCATAAGTCAATGTCGGTCTAATGATTGTTTTGAAGAGATGAATTTTGGTGTCTGATGAAAGTGAGCTGTTTTTGTTTATGAATGGATCTATGTGTTTAATGGCCTGATTTGTTTTGTGTTTGTGTGAGTGAGGTTTTTATGATAATTTAGATGGGAGTCTAGATAAACTCCCAGATACTTGACGTGCTGCTTCGTCGGTATAGTATTTTAATCGAGTTTAGTGTTTGTAAATGTTTTAATATTTGTGAATTTACGTGTAAAAATTATTCGCTCTGATTTGTTAGTGTTAATTTGTATTTTCCAAAATTTGAGTGTTTAGGTGTATTTGGTATTGTTTTTGTCCGGCCATTGCGTAGAAAGAGCTTTAGTAAATTGCAGTATCGTCTGCGTACAATGCAAATTTTGTCTTTTCAAAGACAGGTATGTCGTTTTTGTAAATGTTGAAAAGTTTTGGGACCAAAATTGAACCTTGCGGTACACCAGCAACTATAAATCTTAAAGAGAAAAAAGTGTCATTTACTTTTACCTGGAGCTGCCTGCCTGTTAAATAATTGCGTACAAGTTTGGTCAAGTATTGTGGGTAATGTTGTGTTACCATTTTATGGATTAATCCGTCCGTCCATACTACTACTACTAAAGCTTTCTTGACGTCGAGCAGAACCATGTCAGTCACTTTGTCTTTGTTGTAGCTAATTTGAATGTCGTTGTCAATTTTAGCAATTTGCTGTCCGATTCAAAAGTATCCAATCTTTTCATTATGTGTCGGACGAAGTAGTTGATTGTTTAGTTTTGTGAATGGGCATCACTTGAACTATTTTCTACAGTTTTGGAAAACAACCCAACGTAATGATCCCATTTATTATGTAATGCAATTGTACCAGTGTTTTTTGTGTAATGTTTTGAATATTGTCGTGTCCTGCTGTTTTTAATAATGGTAGTTTTCTTGTCATTTCTCTAATCTCTTTGGGACTTAACAAAGATATTTCCTGAAAAGGTTGATATTCTGACAGAAAACGTTCCACTCTAGCAGTAATTTCTTTTTGTTTGTCGGTCTCGTCATCGTCTAAAACGTGTATTTTTTCTAATGTCGCCCCTAGCAATTCTGCTTTGTTAACGTCAGTGAAGGCGATAGTAATGCCATCCTTATTTGTCAGTGATGGTATCGTCATTAATTTTTGTTTGATTGACTTGACCAGGGCCCAGATCGAGTTGTCACTGCGTGAAAGTTTCTCAATTTTGTCGTTTCAAGACTTGTTTCTGAATTCTTTAATGTCAAATTTAATTTGTCTGTTCAAATTTGTCATGTTATCTTTTTCATCTCCGGTTCTTTGCCAAATTTTACGAACTCTTTTTCTATTTTGAATTTTGTCAACAATGTTTTGAGGTAGTCTGTCTGCCAGAAGGTCTATAATTTTTATTTTTACGCTCTTTTTCAGAGCTTTTTGTATAGTTTTTGTCAATTTTTCAACTTGTCTGTCGATTTCATCGGGACTGTTAATGTTTCTGTCTACAATAACGTCTCTGTTTAGAATCCTCCTAAAAAAAGGCAAATTGGCACTCTTGCTGTCGGGTTACGGTCATTCCATTAGGTTGTGTCTGAAGGTAGATGCATGATGTGCAGATTATGTGCAATTGACATGTTGTATCAACATGTACCATTAGGGTTGTTGAAATGGCAGTTCCAGGTGCAGTGTCGTGCGTTTAAGTCTCCATTAATTCTTCACAGAAGTGGTAATTTGCTCGACTATTGTGATATGTTCCAAATTGCTATCACAATTTATGATCATAAAACTTATAGAATTTCTTACAAACAGTGCCACCCCACCACCTGCAATGTTACGGTCTTGTCTTTTGACTTGGTAGCCTTTAATTTTAAATTTAATACTGGGATCTAATTTTGTCTGCGTAATTATTAAAACATCTACTTCTGTTCTTGCAAGAAAATCTATAAGTTCACCAACCTTTGTTTTCACACTGTTGGCGTTCTATTCGAAAATGTTCAGTCTATCAACCATTTAGTCAAATTGTGACATAAATGATAAAATGGTTTGTAACTTGTCAGCTTCTGAGCGACAACACTCTAACCGATAGTTCATATCTTTCAACAAACAGATCATTCTCAATAGGTTCAACATTCCTTTTAGTCTATTAATTACCCCCATCACATTATTATAATCGTCATTGCCTGGGAACAAAAATGATTTATTATTTTGGGAGAAACGCTTCTGCTGCTGATGTTGTTGCTGCGACTGCTGGTTGCTTGGAAACTGCTACTGGTTGCTTGGAAACTGCTGCTGCACATATTGTTGAAGTTGCTGGGTCTGCTGCGTTTGAGATGCTGCGGGACACTGATTTTGTCTTGTTGCCCAAGCGTTCAATGCGGACTGCGGCGCTGCTACATATTTAATAGATTGCTGCTATTGCTGTCATCCTAGAACCGATAATCCTTTGGACTGCCTGGATTTTTGTATGCCAATTATCTATTTTCGGTAGCCGGGACAGTTGATCGAATTGGCTGGATGCGGCCCGTTGCAATTAGCGCAGGTGGTATTTTCATTTTTAGTTTTGATGCAAGTGTGAGTTAAATGATTGCCGGCACATTTTAAGCTTCTTGCATTCACAAAACAATTTAACGTGGCATGACCCCACTCCTGGCATCGATGGCATTGGCTTATGAGCTTTTTATTAAAACAACTTTGAAAACTAACCGACGTTTGATATATGTAACGGACTCTATTGCTCAATTCCTTTAAAGTAATTTTATTATTTGTTGTTAAAATATAAATTGATTTATCTTTCATTTTCATGCACTTTAATATTTCATATGTTTCCGAAAATTCAGCTTAAATTTGGTCTGCTTGAAACCCAAGCATAACGAAACTGTGAGTTTTTTCACTTTTTTTGGTGAATGTGTGAAATTCTAATTCTTTTTTTTTAATGTTTCTTTAAGTAGCCAAGTCAGACATGGTACTACTTTGTACAGAAATTCCGCCATGTTCAGCTGGAGAATGCAGGTGGTGTGCAGTTCTGGGCACACCTGTTAGTATGGTGCGACGTATTGCGTGCCTTCAGGGGTCAAGGTCACGCTGGTCACCTGGTTAGTGAGTCCAGGTGCCAAGGGGTGGAGTGCGCAGTTAGTGACGTACCCGCAGCTGGATTGCACGCCGCAAGACGTCATGTTGTTTGTATCCCCAGGGTTCTGGATTAATTGTCCCATGGCGTAGGGTACAATGCCGTGGGTGCAGTTGGGAGCTAGAGGTGAGAGAATCACCTTTAGCGCACGCATTCGTTGGTACGTGTAAGAGTCCAGCAGGTACCATGGGCATAGCAAGGATCGGCGTCGAGATGGAGGTCAGCAGGTTTCTAGTGTGGGAGATGGTGTTCCATTCTCCAGGTGGATGGCGGCTCATGGCGGTAGGTGCAAGGCTGTGAGTCATCCCCGAAGCGTTCGTCGGTGTAGAGGTTTACGTGGGTCGAATTCCAGAGGCGTTGTCCAGGCGCATAGCAGTGGTCGGGAAATCATTCCGGTCGTGGTAGATGGTAGTCGGCGTGTGTTACCGGAGCGTATTGGCCGTTATCAGTTAATTGATTAATAATTATAATTAATTACTAATAAGAAAAAACATCATCCGTACGCGGTTCATAATTACCAGAAACCAGTAATTAGTGAAAAATATAATAATAATTCGTTATTATAATTAATAGTTAATTATATTAACGATAATAATTATTAATAAATACCCATTAATAATTTATATAATAACAACAGCAATAATTATTATTAATAACAACAGAGTACCGCGCGAAAGAAGGTAACACCGACGCCACCCCAGAGCGTACGGGACATGCCAATACAGCCAAGTAGGCAAATTTATCCGGCTACTTTCGCTCGCCTGCCGCACCTCACCCTTGCCGCGCTCAGCGATCACCCGCCTAGCGCGCAACGAGACCCGCTCGCGATTCATCCTCTATAGGGTGGCGTGGTCAGGCTAACCATGCAGCGAGAACAAGTATTAAGCACAATACGCGGCCTCACCCGACCGCGCGCCTGAAGGCAGAAGGCGAATAATAATATTATAAACATTATAAACAATACTAAAAGCGATAAGGGAAACTGGAAGGTACGAAGAAGGTGCAACAGGGCCTGGTACTTTTCGGCCACACTGGAATCGACCGAGTTTGCGGTATTGCACTACCCGCCGCAAACCATTTCTGGAAGCCACTGACCGTGTTAGCTTCGGCGCAAAGTCACGTCCTACCAAACAAAAATAAAAAGTTCTAATTGGAGATACCGGGATTGTAACATCGTCCGCAAGAGTGCGTTCAGACAGGTGTGTTCAACGTGGTATGGCCGTTGCCGCAAATTTTTGTCGTTATCTCGGCAGCCGAGACCGCGCGAAAGTACCCACTTTGAGACACAACCCATCGTTGCTTGTTCTGCTCAGACCACGCATGTAAACGGCTGGACTAGGCGGACACTACCGCTCAACGGCACATCCGTATACCTTTGTAGTTCTAGTCCGGCTTGGCCCTCACTCCGATCGGCATGGTGGTGCCGAACGCTTCCCCCACCCACTGACACCGAACGAACATCACACGCGCTACAGGTATTGCCAGTTTTTTACAAATTGCCAGAATAGTAAATGACATTACAGTTAACTTCAATAAGGACAAATTAACAGACATGGTATTACTAGACGTTCAAAAAGCATAGTTTGGACAGATGGACATATAAAATGATTCAGCACAAGTATCCTTCATATTTAATAAAAATCATTCATCACTGCCTCAACAATAGACAATTCCAGGTCAAGGAAAAAAGACATTGTCGAGTCTAAAGCATATTAAAGCTGGGGTACCGCCAGGATCAATCCTGCGCTCTAAATTATTCAACATCTACATTAATGACATCTCCGGCTTTAAAAAGACTAATTTAGCATTGTATGCGGACAACACGGCAGTGTACTCTAGTTTTTTCTACGCAGTTGCCTCACAGACACACAACCAGATCCACCTCAGACAATTGGACGAGTACTTTAAGCGATGAAAAATTAGAGTCAATCCCTAAAATCAGAACACACGTAAATTCACAAACATAAAAACATTCTCACCCACAACAATCAGTCATCAAATCATTCCCACTAAATCAACAGTCAAGTATCTGGGAGTTCTAATGAACCGCAGACTTAATCTCCAAAATCATACTACGCATGTCATTCATAAAACCAACCATACGTCAAATTTACCCTTTCATAAATTAAAATAGTCAACTTTCATCCAACACAAAACTTTATCTTTATAAAGCCTTAATTCGTCCATCGCTTACCTACGCGTGTCCTGTCTGGTGCGGCGTTAGCTTAAAATGGTGCGTTTCTTCCATTTGGGTCATTCAAAAATTAATAATTTTGATATGTAGGAACAAATGCTACATGACTGGTCGAGTGACTGGAAGTGTGAATGAAACTGAAATAAAAAAATTAATAACTTTCATTGTGTAGATATAAATAAAGTAGCATTAGTATTATAAGGCTACTTAGGCAGGAACTTACGAACAAAAGACACCTACTTACACATTAATTGTAAAATTTCTGTTTTTTATTTAATTTAATAAAGAACTTTTTAAACTGGAATTGGAATAGATTCTCGTTTACACGCGTGGTCTGAGCAGTACAAGCAACGGTGGGTCGTGTTTTGAAACAGGTACTTCCGCGCGGCCTCGGCTGCCGAGTTAACGACAAACATTTGCTGCAACGGTTTTTGTCCCAGTCACGTCTGAACTCTCAGAGTGTACAGATGTTTTTCTAAACCATTCCGTGCTACAAGCATAACTTACTTTATTTGAATCATTTTTTATTTTCAATCTTTCAAACCAGTTATTATTTCTCCGTGTTGTATGTGAAGTTTGTGTGTCCTTGTGACATTTCACCATCTGGCATTGGTCCACCGGATCAGCCATGCCACCAATTAAAGTTATTCAGCGTGTCACGGCTAAAACGAAAGAATACCATCATCGATGAAGCAACAACAAGGAAGGTGCAGGTGCCAACCAGCAATAGATATCAAGTGCTACAAGAAGACGACAACACCCAAATGCAAGTGAAACAAATTATAAATTCTTCTGTGAAATTAACTGAAGAAAAAATGCCACCTTTAATCGTCCATTCCGGCTTTGGAAATTACAAGGACTTTGCGGACTTGATTAAAGAGAACTGCAAGAAACATTTTTATTTAATATTTCTCGCAGAAAGAATAAATATATTTACCCATAGCGAGGAAGACTACAAAAAAATTAAAGAAATATTGAAAATAAATGTAATCGAATGGCACACATTTACTGCAAAAAATGCAAAAACCCATAGATTTGTATTGCACAGAATCCAGTTAGAACTGACTGCGGATGAAGAAAAAAACTGGAAGATTTAAAAATAAATGTTATTTTGTGTTCGTTGTTAAAAAATACGAAATATCCAGTATTTTTAAAAGACCTCAAATAAAACTTTAAAATAGTATATTATACTAAATAAACTAATAAAAACATATCTCTAAGTGTCACCGCTGCTAGGAATGGGGACACGTAACAAGCAACTGCGAGGGTCAATTTTAAATCCGTAAAATGTGCGGACGCACACGCCACGCGCACCAAACCTACAGACGCAAAATTGGAGATACATCAAAAAATTGAGATCCATGGAACAACGACGCAGGATAATTCAATACAACGTACAAGATCCACGCGCAGAAATGCGGCCACGCGCCAGGCTACTGCACAGAATATCCAATATAAGAAGTGAACCTTGAAGCATGTTATTGGCTAGAATCAAAAATTGTTCTCCATCGTCACATAAGAGGCGCTTTTCATCAAAATAGCTTTAGAAGTTTTCAAGAGATGGCGCCACATCACCATAAAATTATTGGCGGGAAACTAATCCATTTAAATTATTAAATATTATACTATATTTCCTGAATTGTCATAAATAATATATAATGAATACATTATATGGGCAATTCCTTAGAATTCAAATTTTTAATAATATTTGATGTATTGTTCTGAGCGCGGCTAAACGTGCATTTGTAAAAGTTTATGTTAAAGAATAGGCCTACTTTGCAGATTTTTTGAGTTTTAGACCCTTAAAACCCAAATACACAAAACAAATTTATTATTTCTATTTAATTTACATGTGAATACGTCAACTTTGACGGTAAAATAAAAAAAAAAATGCTTCTTTTTGCGCAGCCCACTGAGAACAAAAACATGGTTTTATGGCTTTTGCGGCTTATAGACAGGGTATAGACTTGAAATGGCTCCTGATTTGGATTCTACGGAAAATTTCTGATTGATTTCATTAGTAAATTTGATTTTTTTGTTAAAATTACGGTTTTTAAACAAAAAATGAGATTAAGTTAAAAAACAAAAAAAATGGAATTGCCCATATACAAAACTAAACAGGGGTGTAAGGGGGTGAAGGTAAAAAAAGGTCACATACCACCCCAAATGTCAACCTCACCTGCACGAGCGATGACCTCGGTCATCCGGCGCACCCTGCTACATAACAAACGAGGCTCTGACGACCGAGTAACGGCGGAATAACCGTCAAAACGGGAGTAAAGGAAATGATACTCCCCGACGACCCCTATCAACCCGCATTGGCCAGCGTGATAGGTAACGGCTAAACCCCTCTTAATATGAAAGATACAACAAGAACACGGCCCTTAGTCCCCGGCGGACCGCTAGCACCCAACCAAGGTAGCGGTTGGATCAAGCAGCGGTTAAAGGGTGCAAAAAATCACCGGGAAACAACTGGCTACTAAAACAAACGACGAACACTGCACATCTGTACTTATAACATGAGAACGCTTTCCAGCGAAGAAAAAGTACTCCAACTCGAAGAAGAACTAAACCAAATTCATTGGGATATTGTAGGTCTGGCTGAGATACGAAGAAGAGGAGAACAGCAGATTACCCTAAAATCAGGAAATACCTTATATTACAGAGGAAACGAAGAGAGCTCCGATGGAGGAGTAGGTTTCATAATACATAAAAAACACACAAAACAGATCCTACACATCGAGAGCATAAGCCCCAGAGTATGCTTTATAATACTGAAACTAAACCAAAGATATAACATAAAGATCATCCAAGTGTATGCCCCAACATCCACACACACAGAGGAAGAAATCGAGATCTTCTATGAAGACATCTACTCTGCAATGTCAAAAACTCCAACATACTACACACTAATAGTTGGAGATTTAAACGCCAAGCTGGGTAAGAAGCAAGACGACAGCGAAATTTCCCTGGGACAATACGGGATAGGAGAAAGAAATGATGGGGGAAACACCTTACTGCAATTCCTTTTAGAACATCGCATAAATGCTATGAATACCTTTTTTAAGAAAGCCGAACACCGGAAATGGACTTGGGCGAGCGCTGACGGAAATACACGAAACGAAATAGATTTCATCATCACGGATAAAAAACAAATCGTACTGGATGTCACAATACTCAACCGGGTGTCAGTGGGAAGCGACCACAGGATGCTAAGAGCAAAAGTTGTGCTACGATTGAAAAAGGAGAGAAGACTGCTTGCAACATCAAAGAGCAAAGAACAAACTACAGTGAACAATAACGAGGAATACAAGAAATCCATAGCAGAACGACTAGGACACGGTAACATCGAGGAAATGAGTATAGAAACCTTGAGCAATGCAATCGTAACATCGATACAAGAAGCAAAACAGATACATGGTACGAAACTGAACAGGGAAGAAGGGAAACTATCAATCAGCAAACACACGACAACTTATAAAACAAAGGCGAGAAAAACTACAAAAGCACCTACTAAATACAGACCAGCTGAGAACACTAAATAAAGAAATATCAAAGGGCGCTAGGAAAGATATTAGAAACTATAACAAAACACGGATAGCGAAGACTATCGAAGAGAACAAAAGCATGAAAGTACTGAGACAGAAAATAACACCTGGAAAAGCAGAAATTACCAAACTCGAAGACCAAAACGGACATACTATCAGGAACAAAGAAGAGATCCTGGAAATTGTAAAACACTTCTATTCAAACCTTTATAGCGCTCAAGAAACACCAGAGCCGGAATATACCAGTACCATCCCTCAAATTTTAAACCAAGGATCAGAAGATCTACCGGAGATAACCCAAAAGAAAATCTCAAAATCAATTACGGAAATGAAAAATAACAAGGCGCCCGGGGAGGATGATATTGCGATCGAACAGATTAAGGAAGGGGGAGTCAAGCTATTAGAAGCCATAAAGAGTTTATTCAACAAATGTCTCACGGAAGGAATAACACCAACAGCATGGGACAATGCAATCATTGTTATTATACACAAAAAGGGAAACACGGCTGACCTAAAAAATTTCAGGCCAATAAGCCTGCTTTCGCACCTCTATAAACTCTTCACCAAAATCATAACTAGACGCCTCACAACCAAACTTGACCTTTATCAACCGCCTGAACAAGCAGGATTCAGAGCCGGATACGGAACGAACGACCACCTGCAAACCATCAAAACCGTAATAAAGAAATGTGTCGAATACAACAAGCCACTCGTCCTTGCCTTCGTGGACTACGAGAAGGCATTCGACTCTATCAACCACAATGAGATGTTTAAGGCACTGGCGAATTGCCGAATAGACCATAGGCACTCAGATACTCTACAGCACATATACAAATCCAGACACATGAGATTGGAAGGAGGCTAAGACTAACGTGGGCAGCCTACGGAAAACTAAAACACATTTTCAAATTCGACATCCCCAACTGCCTAAAACGTAAGGTGTTTAACCAGTGCATCCTACCAGTCTTAACCTACGGAGCGGAGACTCTAACACTCACACAAAAGTCCGTCCAAAAGATCAGAGTGGCGCAACGAGCCATGGAACGTTCCATGTTCGGAATTACAATGCGAGATAGAGTGCGGAATGAAGTACTAAGACAGCGATCTGGGGTTAGTGATGCTATTAAAGTAATAACCAAACTAAAATGAAACTGGTCCGGGCATGTCGCAAGGATGCCAAACAACAGATGGATCAAAAAGATCTTGGAATGGCGACCTAGACAGGAGGCATACAGAAGTAGAGGACGCCCACCCACCCGATGGACAGACGATGTGAAACGCATCGCCACCAACTGGATGCAAGAAGCACAAGATAGAAGTAGATGGAAGATGTTAAGAGAGGCCTATGTCCAGCAGTGGACGAGACAGGCTGAATGAAGAAGAAGAAGAAAACTAAACAATAAAAATAAAATAAATAAAATGCTTTTATTTTAAATCATATTTATTGACACAAATAAATATTATAAATACACATTCACTAATTTAGTTGTAGGTTGAATTCGTGACCAATAACATGAAACAAAAAATAAAACAACAATGAAATATGATTTATATATGTAAAAATAATCACTTTTAAGTAAGAAAACTTACCGAGGCGGTGGAAGTCTGTTAAGATGGATGGACGATGAAATGAATACATGAAACAAAATAAACAAATGGTTAACAGTACATATACAGATTTGGAAAGTGCAAACATATTTCACACTCCATTATAATTATCATATTTATATAGAACATACAAAAGCTCTACAAAAAAATTGCAACAAACCTAAAAAAACAAAGTTTAAAATAACATACTTTAGGTTGTGTTGTTATCGAACATATACATTAGGGTGTTTGTTATTTCCCAATTTGCGATTTTTTTTAAAGGACAAGTTAAATGTCTTCTTTTCATGGTAAACAACTATTTTGAAATAAAAAACTCATTGATAATCGTATTTTCGCGTGCCTTCAGGCAAATCGTCATTAAACGATAAAAATTTTTTTTACAATTTGTAGGTCTTTATATATGTCAACATACCGTGGCAAAACTTCAAAAATAGTGTATTGAATACAGGGAAAACAAATTTGCAACAATAAAACCAATTCTGGTTACAAAGTTTAAGTCGGTTACACTAAAAACCAAAAAAAAAACAGATTAATGAAATTGCCAATCATTTTTATCCATTTTTTGATGCGAAAGTAAAATAACGTCAAAATAATACAAAATTCGTGTTCTACGGAAAATTTATGATCGATTACGTGCTCTCTGACATTTTTCTACGTCAAAATGACGTCTTTTGAGAGCAAATATTAGCGCAACGCATTTCGAATCGCCAGCAGCTGCCATCTACCAACAGCTTCAGACATATGTCGCTACTAGAAAACGTCAATAGGCGGCGGTAGCATTAACAAATGCACCAAAAATTTGCTGTTTCGAATTAACTCTGATTCTGACGGATGTCAAAACAAACAATTTCTAACCTGACAAAAGTCGCTTCAACAAAGTTCTAGTTTACTGTTTGTGCATATTGTGTTTTAAACCCTATTTTTTATATTGGTGGTGAGTATTGATGTAAGATTTATTATAGCTTAAATAATGTTGTGATCTGACTCTCTTACAGATATTAACAGTCTTTGGTTGTACTAACAAAAATTAATAGGTGTATTTTAATCTTGTCTGATCAAGTTTTGTGTTTTTCTGCGGAGTTTACCAAGTAATAAATATGGTGTCAGAAATTGTATTGCGTAATATTATTTATTTAATTGGTGATATAAGCCTGTATACCGATTTCGAGAGTTTCAAATTTTCAAAACAAGAACATTAAAAAATGATCTGGCATCCAGCATCAATTCAACAGTCCAAGAAGTCATTGTGTATTGGAATCGATTTCAAATTCCGGTAGTGATAGTTAAAGTTTGTAAACAAAGACTATCGACGTTGTATGAAGAATACAGAAATGTTCAAAAAAACCAAGAAAAATTGGATGACATTTTTTATCTTTCTCCAGCAAACGCGATGAATCAATTGGATGAAGAGAAACGGAAACTTTTTGAAAAAAATGATTTCTCCGCCCCGTCAAAAACCAAAGAACAAGGAGCTCAATATTCAAGTAAACTCAATGAAATATTATATTCTTACGCTGTAAAAAATTTACACACAGAAAATTATATACAGAAGTATAAATTTTTATTCAAAAGTAGAAATTTTTGCAAAGGGAAATTTTTACGGATAGGAAAATTTTACCAGTAAACAAAATCTGAACAGAGTACAAATTTTTACTTGTAGAAATTTTTTAAAACGGTAAAAAAATTTTAGTTGCTTCAACGGAATTAGAAAAAATTTTAAATGAAGAGCATAGTTTATAAAAATAGAATGAAATAGGAATAAGATTCCCGTACTCTTCTAATAAGTATCTGTTCTGAAATTATTAACTTTATATTTTTATTACTTTTATTTATACCAATTGTGAATTTTACTCACAAAGTTTGGTAAAAAGGCTAATAAAATTTTCTAATTTTTAGTGAAATCAACTCGTAAAATTTTTAATGTAAATTTTGTACACTGTACATTTGAAGTACAATAAAATTGATTTAGAAGCGTTGCCAGGACAAAGGGATGAGGTATTTGGCACCGAAGAAGTCGAAACAAGTAATGCAGAAAATTTTGCGGACAATCTGAAATGCTATGAAGGTTTGCTTCAAATTTTTCTTAAAATTACAAAAAATTATCTCAACGAAATTTCTTCTTTTATCCAATACTTCATCAAATGTTTACTTTTAAAAACACTTGTTTAAAAAATAACATTTGTGGCAAAAAAAAACACTTTCGGTTTTTTGAGTTAAAAATGCCACCTTAAACCACATTTTTTTTAAATTTATTTTAAACTCTCATAACCCTAAAAAGTTTATTTCCAGAATAAAAACAATAAAAAAATTGTGTTTTAAGGCGGAAATTTCAAGGCTAAAAACCAATCGTGTTGTTTAGCCACAAATGCGGAAACGCATATGCAGGTATTCTTGAGCAATTATTAGAACGAGATATTATGTATTTACCTTGTCGCCATCATATTGATGAGATGGTTTTGAGTGGAGTTTTTGCACTAAAATTTAAGTAAAAGAATGGTCCAGAAATAGAGTTTTTCTTGAAATTCAAAGCTTATTGGCTTAATATAAATAAAAAAGATTTCAAAACTGGTCTCGAAGATAAAGTATTAGATAAATTGCTTAGATCAAAAATAAAAGATATTGACAAACTTACTAAAGAATTACTTAATAACAAACTTGCTCGAGATGATTACAAGGAGCTTCTCAATCTTGCTTGAGTTTTTTTTAGGTTTAGTCCCAAGACATGCACGGTGGATGTCGAAAGCATCATATAGCATTTTGATGTACCTTTTCAGGGATTCTTAACCTTTATTAGATGATGAAAAAGACAAGTTGTTGGACATTTGTTTATTTGTAATATTCGTTTATTTAAAACATTGGTTCACCGCTCCTCTGGCGCTGAATGCACCGAAAAATGACATGGAATTTATAAAAGATTGATTTGAATACACAAAAATTGATCCGGAAGTCGCAAATGAATCTCTTCGGTAATTTAAAAATCACCTGTGGTATTTAAGCCCAGAAGTCAGCGTTTTCGGGCTGTTTGATAAAGGAGTTTCAAAAAACACAGAATCGAAAATTGTGAAGAAATTGAGCCTGAATGATGAGATTGACGAAGATGATTTTCCAAACGATGCAAGCAAACAATATTATGTAAAAGCTGTAGAAGAAATGGAAAATTTAAAAGATGTCGATATCGATCATTTCATACTACCTTCGTTCATCAAGCTATTTGATAGATTCAAAATTAATAAAGATTTTTTTGCCCTTGATATTGATGAATGGGAGAATAATGATCATTACAAAAACGGTAGACAAAAAATAAAAGAACTACGTGTTGTCAACGATGTCGCAGAAAGAGGTGTAAAACTTACCCAATATTATATAAATGCATTGGCAAAAAAAGAAAATCAAAGACAATTGTAGAAGAGTATAATAAGATATATACAAATGTAAACAAACAAACACTCGTTAAAAAATTTAAAAATTAAGCGAATCAGTTTTTTTTAAATATTCTAAGTATCGAAAAAAAAAAAACGCCAACTATAGCAATTTAAAGGAGCTTGATCGAGTGCGCAAGTAGAAAAGAATTTTGAAGGATGTAATTTGATATCTGTAATAAAAAAATTGAATAAAAAGTATAAGCATTGTACAAACCCTGTGAATTCTTCGTTATTTACTTAAAATTATTTACTGTAGGAACCTATTTTGAAGTATATTTTTTTTTTATTAAAAGAATGGATACGGTCAACAGACCTCAAAAAAATTTTAAGAATATTTCAACCTTTAACCATTTTTTAAATCTTATTTAAAAACAAACCGTTTTATGGAAATTTAGAAATACATTGAATTTTTATATATATATATATTGGTTTTAACAAATTTTTTCAGTTTTTACATTATTTTTGCAGTTCTTTTACGGTATTTGTAAATATATAGTCTAAAGAGATTTGATTTTTTTTTTTTCAAAAAATTAGAAATACCATATTTACTCTCAAAAATTCTCATTTTGACGTAGAAAAATGTCAGAGAGCACGTAATCGATCGTAAATTTTACATAGAACACAAATTTTGACGATATTTTATGACTTTCGCATTGAAAAATGGATAAAGGTGCATAGCAAATTCATTTATCTGTTTTTTTTTTGTTTTTTCAGTTTTTTCAGTTTTTTCAGTTTTTTCAGTTTTTTCAGTTTTTTCAGTGTAACAGACCTAAAATTCGCAACAAAAATGGTTTGTTTGTTGCAAAAAAAAATCCCTGTATTCAATACACGGTTTTTGAAGTTTTGCCACGGTATGTTGACATATATAAAGATCTACAAATTATAAAAAAAAATTTGATCGTTTAATGACGATTTTCCCATGTTAATCAAATGGGAAATTTGATTTGCCCGAAGGCACTCGAAAAAACGATTACCAATGAGTTTTTTATTTCAAAATAGTTATTTACAATGAAAAAAAGACAATTAACTGGTCCTTTCAAAAAAAGTCGCAAATTGGGACACCCTAATATACATATTTTTAATTTAAATAAACAGTTTTGCACATATTTAGGTTATGTTTAGAGTTGTATTAATAATAATTCTAATGTGCTAGCATAAAAAATAATAATAAAGATGAAGGAACATAGCACATCAGCTCTTAATAAAGCACTAATTTAATTTTAAAGAAGACATTTTAAATTTTAAGTAATATAATAAGTGTTTGTTGCTAACTTTATTTTAATTAAATTAATTGAATTTGGCTGCACTTATTAAGAATATATTTGATAAAAATACCTAATAGATGTTTTATAATAATTAACAGAATACTTACTATTTAGTATTTATACACTAAACACATTTTACACATTTATAACATGTCGATTATAGGTTAGAGAAACGTTAGCACAGGTTAGAACATGCCATTGGTGGATGCAATCGCGTGATCTCCATCGAGGCTACAGATTTCTTCGAATTCTTTGTACGTTTGGGCGGGCTTTACGGTACAAGCAACGATACTTCCTCGCGGCCTCGGCTGCCGAGATAACGACAAAAATTTGCGGTAACGGCCATAACACGTTGAACACACCGGTTCTCGTCCGATTCCGACCTACGCCACTGTAAGGTAAATATTCAAATTAATTTGTCAAGTAAAATTAATTTAAATAAATATTGGAATAAAGACTGCTAAATTGTATTCTGACATAGTAAACGTTAGAAGAAGTAATAAGGAAGAAAAAGAATGTGAAGTTGCCCTGAGGGAGGCCGGAGGCTCTCATAGAAAAATATTTAAATTTTAGCAAGTGTCAAAATTAATTCGTCAAATTATTAATTAATAAATTAATACATTTTTGGTCTTATTTGGATTCTTTTGACTATACATTGGATAGTGATAGTGTTAGTGTGATGAGTACATCTGGAATAGATACAGAAAAGACCCCTGAGGCTGCGGTAAGCAAATCTAAGACTTTAAAACGCAAGCTATCTGTCGTACCTGACAGGTCAGGTGCTAAAAAGAGCGTGGATGTACCCACTCACAATCAATTTGAGGTGCTCACTCCGATGAGCATCAATGATGATGTGGTTGTGAGTGATAATCCCGCTTCTGCTTTGTCAGTCAGTCCAAAGATGTCCGCTTTTTTAGACACAAACTCAAAATCTATAAATTCATCAAAATTAATGAAGCCTCCGCCTATAATCTTGTATACGGAACTTGATAGTGTTAAAGATCTTTTTAGTTTTATTAAAAAGAACATCAATGTTAATTTGTTTGTTAAACACGGCTATAAAAACCGTGTTTCAATACAGGCAAGTTCTGTAGCAGATTATAGGCTGTTTAAAGAGGCATTTCAAGTGGAGGAACTGTAGTTCCATACACAAAAAGATGAGAAAACTCATGGTTTCATAATGTATGGACTCCAGGTAAATCTTACACCAAAAGAAATTATTTCGGAATTTTTTGAGTATTATAATATCAAAACTTTGAAGTGTTCGAAAATGAAGGAAACAAAATTCCCAGTTTATATTTTGACTACAACAAATAAAACTACAGTAAAAGAGCTGACTGACAAAGTAAAGTACATTTACCACACGACTGTCAGGTTTGACAGGTATATCAACAAGAAGATTATTAGCCAGTGCCACCGCTGCCAAGAGTGGGGCTATGCTACAACCAATTGCTTTGTTAGTCCGAAGTGTTTAAAGTGTGCACTCACACTTGCACCAAAGTGAAGGAAATTGCTGCTGTATGTGCAAACTGCAATGGTGCTCTTGCGGCTAATTCTATAGAATGCCCGGTTGCGTAATTACTAAATATACTGCATTACAGCACACGACACGCTCTACATTTCATAAACGTCCTCTAATTGGCCATTTCAAAATATACTCGAACTCAGCACACTCTTACTAAATCTAATGCACTACAGCACGCGTTGTCAATATTTTAAACTTGAATAACTTTTTTATGTGCAATGTGAGACATTTTAATCACTTAACGAGCCACACAACACATAAATCATGTACGTGCAATTGAATTTTTAATATAATAATAATAATGAACTTTATTATTCTACTTTCTTTGTTTGCCAATAGTGTAAAAATAAGTATTAATTAGCCGCGTAATGATTCCTTTAAAAGTAATTATTAACCAATTTAAAATTAAAGTTTGTATAGTTGTATAACGTACAAGTTGTGCATATACGTACTTCAATAAAATCAGTAAAGTGATGTGATTAAATGTTTATTTTATTTACTACTTAGGTATTACATGCCATAATCACATGTTCTTAAAATTAAACTCTAATGCGACAAAAAATATTCACTTTTGCTTTACTGCTTCCTGAATGATCTTTGTAGTTAAAATACTAATTATTTTATATAAATGATTCATTTGTGCAGTTACTCGTCATGTCATTGTATATAGAAATTTTGGGTTATTTTATACAAAAAAATAATTAAAAATAAACAATTAATGCACTCTATCTTAAAAACATACAATGATGATACATGTACTGAAAAAAAAAGTAAGAATATGACCAAACATTTTTTTTTAATTTGTTGGTCTGTTTAATTGTTAATAATTATTAGAGAATAACACATTTATGGTAAAATTTTGATGCAATTGATCGACGCGGATTATTTTAATTACTTGATCCTACTGTATTTACCATACCATGATATTTCAATATAATTTCTACCATACAAAAAACTCAACAAAATATGTCTAACATAAACAATGGTCTCAGACGTAATGCGTGTTGCCTAGCAACGTAAACAAAACATAATATTTGTTGTTTCGTTTGGTTTGAATGTTAATATGTATGACTTATACAGACTTAATGCTAAATATTTCAAAAACCGCAAGTCAAGGACCTATAAAACTATGTGATTATAGTTGTTATAAAATTTTCTTTTCAAAAATAAAAAAAATAAAGGTTGTTCTATTTAAAAAAAAAACTAATGATGACGTTATGCTGTAAGATCCAAGTCAATAAAACAAATAATCCAAAATTAATTTAAATAAATATATTAATAAAGCCACAAGTTTTATTTAATAGTAATACAATTAGTTAGTATATATTCAATAAAGATATATGTAAGTATAGTAATAGACCCAAAGACCAGCCGCTCTAACCGTTTTGTCGTACGAAGAAAAGACAAAATACCTTTCACATCAATATTATTTTCAAAAATAATAGTTTTATTTTTAAAATAATAGTTCTATTTAAAGTTGTAAACTTAAGCTACTAATATATTAATAAAATAAACATAATAATGAACATTGTGAAAGAAACAAGAAAATATAACTAACTTAATAAATAAGTATTTACAAGAAACAAATGTTAGTTCATTAGTAATACATTTTTATAAAACTACATAATTAAAAAAAATCATAATATCAATGAATTTTTGCATTTGGGACATTTGATTTTATATTATAAGATAAACTGTGCTTCCTGTTTTTGGAGCGTCGTCCACTTTGAATTCTTTTTGCCCCCATTTTTTTGGTTTTTCTTCTGCTTCGTGCTGTCGGTTTTCCTTTTTTTCTGATCGATTTATTTGCAATAAAAGAATTTAACTGATTTGCATTATTAATTGTTTGCAAGCTGCCAACCAACTTTTGTAATAAATTTACATTGCAGCTTTCGTTTTCTGCTAATTCTAAAATTCGATTAAATTCTGATTTTAGATTTTTAACTACTTCTTTATGTTTTTTATTACCTAAAATAATAATAGATATTAAGTATAAAGCCAGAAACCTCATGTGTATAATATCTTACACTCAATATTATAAGTAATAATATCCATTTCTTCATTTTCTTTATCATTTGTTTGATCAGTTTTACTTGCAGCATCGACATAGTTGTTACTAGTTGTTGTTTTGTCGTCAATCATATTTTTAAAAAAAGAATGTTTTTTTTCGCCAGTTGCAATATATCCAATTATTTGCCTGTCATCTTCTGTTAGTTGAGGGCTTGTTGAAATATTTACCCCAAATATTTTTTCTACTGCACAAAGATGTTTGCAAAAAGCCCCTCCTGTGCCGCTAGGACAGTAGCATAATATGCATTTTATTAAAACAGTATAAGAAATATCTGTATTTGTAGATGATACTAAAAATGTTTCATCATCTATATTTTTAACTATCAGGTTTGCAGTTTTTTTACATAGCTTTAAATAATCTAAGTTGTTTTTACTATGTCTGTTGCTAGCAAATGATATAAGACGCCTTTTGTGATAATTTTCCAAAATGTTGACTATAAATTCTGATAATGCTACCGCATTAAATGCTTTGCACCTGTTTAATATAATATCTTTCAACACTCTAATTGAAGCTTCGACATAGTCATTGGTGTTATGGCCCCTTGTGTATAACGACTTTCTATAACAGTGGCACCACTCAGCTCTTCTTTTCCACAAACATTTAATGTATTCAGTAAAATTTGTATATGTACACTTGCTACAAAAAAATTGGAAATACTTTTCGCATAATGTTTGTGCATACAAAATCTGGCGGAATTCCAACATAAGTGTTTTTCTATCTTTGTTTTCAATATTATTTTTTGCATCCCAAAGCCATCTCCAGACTGCTTGGCATACGTGAAACGTACATAAAAGCAAAGAAGCTTGAGGATATATTGATTTTAATGCATTGCGCTCTGCGGAAGAATCATCAGTCATGAAAACTTTGGGTTGACCGTTTCCTCCAAAACTATTTGGATATTGATCTTTTAATATTTTGAACGCTAAACTATAATTAATTTCACTTTGAGAGGTGTGTAACAAACAAGCAAAAGGAATTCCTCCAGTTTTATTAACACCTATTATAAACGTTACAACAGTGCAAGTTTGATCACAAGAGCCACTAGAATCAATAAAACATATTTCGCTGGAAAATGATTGCTCGTGAGCTCGTTTCATAATAGGCGTTAATATTAATATAACAAGTGGATCTTCGTTTATATACATGAAAGTACCCATTTGCTCATATTCAATTTGCTTTTGTTTTAGAACGTTTAATACTGAATTTGGTTCTCTATTTCCATATTTATTTTGCCTGAAATAAATGATTAGGTTTGGTCAAGTGTAGTTCCGATAGGTTTGATTAGGTTATGTGTGTAAATTAATTAATTGTATCAAACTCACCTCCATACATCAAATAAATTATAAATTTCCCGTTCTTTAGGATTTATTTGAGAATCAGCTAATAGTTTAATCAATGAATCATTGTCTAAATTATTATTTTCTATTTGCAGTTCATGGTAGTTTTTTGCTGCGCTTGCAGTCAATCCATTATTAAAATAGGTGTTAGACAAAAAACGTATGACTAAACAACTTCGTTACTTTTTAACCGATTTATATGATTCAAAAACCGTTTAAAATGGTTTTTTGAGTATGATAATGGCAGGTACACACATGTATGTATTTATTTTTAGTATATATATTTATAACAAAATTTTCTTATAAATTTAAAAAACATAATATTTGTTCTTTATTTAAAATAATCGTAATTGAATAGTTGGCATTGAAAATAAATAATGTTTATTTTTTGAGGTGTTTTTATGTTAACATGCATAACATAGTAACATAAAAATTGACAAATTTAAAATTAAAAAAGAAAATTAATTAAATTTTTTTTTTATTTTTAAATTTTAAAAACCTAATTTTTTAAGTTACTATATTATGCATAATCACATAGAATCACTCAAAAAATAAACATTAGTTATTTTCAAAGCCAACTATTCAATTAAGATTATTTTAAATAAAAAACAAGTATTAGGTTTTTTAAATTTATCAAAAAATTTTGTTATAAAAGTATATTATTACTTTACATGGTTGTATTAGGATTATCATGAAAGTTCTAAAAAAAAAATTAAAATGTATGTTGCTATTTAAAAAAATAAAGTTGGTTGCCATAACAACTATATTAAAAATAAATACATACATGTGTGTACCTGCCTTTATAATACTCAAAAGACCCTTTTAAACGGTTTTTGAATCATATAAATCGGGTAAAAAATAACGGAGTTATTTAGCCGTACGTTTTTTGTTTTGTCTAACACCCTGTATCAATAAAGTATTATATGTGATAAAAAACTTGTGTTTTATTTTACTATTACTAGTGTATGTGTCTCACACTGGGTGGATAGGCAATTAAATACATCGTTTATTAAATTTATATGATAAACCAATACTTATATTGATTTAGTTAATCATATTTTACATACTTTATACAAGGTAGTTGAAAATTGCACAAGTTTTTTAAAAGCTCGTTATTGAGTTAAGATCAGAAAAAAACAGGTTTTGTTACCGAGAAATTATTGATATAATCTTTTATTAACCTTCCAGAAGAGGAAAGTCGATACAATTTTTTTAAGTTAAGATTTTTGAGTGTGTAATGACATTCTCTCCGCGAGTTTATGAATACCTTGCCCTATTTGATGGCAAAATGTCAATAATCTAGTTGTGTTCTATAGCTAACTTTCTTATTTTAAATTAAATTGGTAGAGTTTTGTTCGTAAATAATTATGATTACTAATAAAAAGATATATCAAATTTAATATTTTTAAAGAGACAATATGCTTAATATTAAAGCCATTTTAACTACAATTGTATTTAAAATAAAAATTTCTAAATTTTAAAAAATGCTCGGTTATAATTAAACAAAAAAACAGCGCTATATTTTTCAAAAACTTACGGTTTTAAATTCACCTCGCTGGTTGGTACATTCGGAGTCAAAAGTAAATAACCGGTAACTCGCGACAACGCAACGGTTTAAAAACATTTCATACCACAACGTCAACGGTATCTCACGGCAAAATGCTTATTGCATTGCAAATTAAAATCCTCTGAACTACAGTCTTTGTCAGGTTTTCACAGCAATTGACAAACAATTTAGCATTAAGTCTGTATAAGTCATACATACTGTCATTCAAACCAAACAAAACAAAAAATATTATGATTTGTTTAAGTTGCTAGGCAACACCAGCACGTCTGAGATCATTGTTTGTTATGTTAGACGAGCGCGCTTATTTATTTGTTTTATATTTAGTACACTAGGATCAAATAATTAAAATAATTTTTGTCGAACAAACTATTACCATAAATGCGATATTCTATTTTCATTATTAACAATTATTATATATTATATTAATTATTATTCGCAAAACAGTAAAGCAAATGAATATTTTGTGTCGCACTAGAATTTACTTATTATAATTAAGTGCTACATGTAATTATGACATGTAATAAGTAATAATAGTAAATAAAATAAACTTTATTGATATTTTTGAGCATATCAGTTTACTGATTTTATTGAAGTATATGCACAACTTGGGCGTTATAGAACTATACATACTTTAATTTCAAATTGGTTAATAATTACTCTTGAAGTAATCATTACGCGGCAAATAAATATTAATTTTTTACACTATTCTCAAGCAAAGAGAGTATATAAAGTTCGCAAGCAAAGAGAGTATATAAAGTATGTAGAATAATAAAGTTTATTATTATTATTATATTAAAAATTTAATTGCACGTACATGATTCAAGTGTTGTGTCGCTCGTTATGTGATTAAAATGTGTCTCACATGACACATAAAAAAGTTATTCAAGTTTAAAATATTGACAACGCGTGCTGTAGTGCATTAGATTTAGTAAGAGTGTGCTGAGTTCGAGTATATTTTGAAATGGCCAATTAGAGGCCGTTTATGAAATGTAGGGCGTGTCGTGTGCTGTAATGCAGTATATTTAGTAATTACGCTGCCCGGTTTACTTGAAAAACTTCAAGGCATGCAGAGAATAAGAAAGCTTAGGACTTCGCCAATATCAGGACGCATACTTGTAAGATATATCGATGCTCCAGTGCCAACCACTAATGCCTGAACACAAAGAAGAAGTATGCAGAATTAATTTATGCAGAGACAGGGATTGCACAACAGCAGACGCAGCAGACGCAGCAACAGCAGCAACATCAGCATCAACAACAACAGCGACACCGGACGAACTTCACTTCTAATAATTTAATTTTGGAAGTTAATGATTTTAACGGTGTAATGAATGAAATCAAAGGTTAATAGGTATGGTGGAAAAAAAATTTCTTACTTTTATTCTTATTTAATAAATTAAAATATTGTTTTTTTGAAGAAAAGTGAACGTTGTTTTCTTTGACACACACATACATCCTCACACACACACACACACACACACATCCTCACACACACACACATCCTCCTACACACACATCCTCACACACACACACATCCTCACACACACACACATACATATTCTAGTAATTATAAAAAAAGATCATTTTTAACAAATTTTTTGTCTACCAATGTTTTTCTAGATAGACTTTTCTAAGGTGAAATTGTCCGCAGAATTCAAATGTTCACTAATATTTGGTATACACTTCATCTGAGCGCAGCTAATCAAGTATTTGTAAGAATTAATGTTAAAAATAAGCATTTTTACCACATTTTCGCAATTTTTTTAATTTGTAGACCCCTAAAACCCAAATACACAGAACAAATTCATATTTTTTAACTAATTTACATTAAAATACGTCAAATTCGACGTTTAATTTTTTTTTTAAAATGCTCTTTTTTGCCCAGCCCACTGGGAACAAAAAATTGGTTTGATGGCTTTTACGGCTTATAGACAAGGTATAGACTTGAAATGGCGCCAGATTTGGATTCTACAGAAAATTTCTGATCGATTTCATTAGTAAAGTTTTTTAGTTGCGTTGAAATTGCAATTTTTAAACAATAAATACGACTTTTTACAGACAAAGTTGAAAAAATACAAAAAAACTTTAAAAAATCGTACAATTTTTTTTAAAGGGTTTTATACTCTCGTAAACCGATCAAAAGACTACTAATAAGTTATAGAAACAGAAAAAAAATACTAAAGTAAGTTTCTCGACGCACCCCCCCCCCCTGCTCTGGTCCGTTTGAAATGGAATTGCCCATATTTAAAATTTTGTACATACATCTTATATTAAAAAGTAAGATTAATATAATTTACCTTTAAAAGATTTATTAGTAGAATGAATAAGTTTTGAATTAAAAAAAAATATAAAATTTTTTATATAAACAAATATAAAGGTATTATAACCTTAAATAGAAATGTCAAATATAATACGGAATTGACGCTACTTGTGTTTAGACGCTATAAGCGGCAAGATTATTTTTGTTTTTTTTCGCATTCTATGATTTTTTGTTTATGTAAATAATTTACATTTTTAAAATTTTGTATATATTTTAAAAAGTAACATTAATATAATTTATCTTTAATGAATATATTAGCAGAATAAATATTTAAATTTAAAAAAAGTGTTTAAAAGTTTATATAAACAAATATAAATGTATCATAACCCTAAATAGAAATGTCAAAATAAACGCTCCAACAAAAATTGACAGGCTCGTGGCTTCGTGTTTTTGACGCTGCTAAAATACGCTTCCAGCGTCTTGACGCTACAAGCGGCGCGTTTGTTTCGTGGCCCAGCGGTTATAGTTTATGTATAGTAACATTATATAGAAGTCCAACAGGTGACTTAAAAGTATTTAAAAAAAAAATGTATGATGTCTTATTGAAACTTAGTAACAAATCAAACCGGCGCTTAATACTTTTTAGTCGACTTTAATATTAACTTTCTTATACGTACAAAAGAAACAAAAGAATTCATAGATTTGCTGAATGAATTTAACATTATTCCTAAAATAAATAGTGCTACTCGTTTGAACAACTGCACTGATAATATTTGTGTAGATCAATCTGTTAACTGTGTTGGTAAGGTGGCAATTAATGGATTATCTGATCATCATGCTCAGCAATTGAAATTGTATAAACAAATTAAACCAGAAATTAAAAGTATTATTAAAGTAAGACAATTAAGTAATCCGAAAAACTTAATAAAATTTACCGAAAATATAAAAATTGAAAATTGGCAAATTGTAATGAACAATAATGACCCTGATAAAATCTTTGAATATTTACATAATATAATTTATTACAATTTTGATTGTTCATTTCCAAAAATTCTAATAAATAATAAAACTGATACAAAAAAACTGTGGATAACAAAAGGGATATTAAAGTTTTCACAGAAATTAAAAGATCTTTATCAGTTAACTTTAAATGGAAATACTGATGTCTTAGATTATTATAAAACATTTAAAAAAATATACAAAGCAGTTATAAACAACGCCAAACAGATACATAATTCTAAAATACTGCTTGGGAAATAATAAATAAAAATACAAGACAAACGCCGAAGACTGTAGATTATCATATAAAACAGAAAATGATGATATAAGTAACCTATCAGATGTAGTCCAATATTTTAACAATTATTTTAATAAGATGGCTGACAAAATTGTTATTAACAAATTAAATATGAATTATATTAATATAATAGAAAATACTAGAACCTTTTATTTTGAACCAGTGACAGAGACTGAAGTACATAATGTAATACAATCATTAAAAAATACCAAATGATTAATTCAAACATATTAAAAACATGTTCCTTGTCAATATTAAAACCATTGGCAGTACTTATTAACAATTCCGTCAGTCAAGGAATATTCCCGAGTAAGTTAAAGTTGTCAAAAATTGTACCAATATTCAAAAATCAAGGGAGCAAGAACGATCCAAATAACTATAGGCCACTGTTTATTTGCAGTACATATTCAAAGATCATTGAGAAAATAGTTGCTAATAGACTAGTACAATTCTTTGATAAATATAAATTATTTAATAATAGGCAATTTAGATTTCGAGAAGGTAAATCGACAGCAAACGCAATTATAGAGTTTTTAAACAGTTTGTATACAAACTTAGACAAAGGAGAACAAAACCTTGGTATATTTCTTGATCTGACCAAGGCTTTTAATCTGGTACATCATGATAGATTATTCTTAAAACTGAATAAATATGGTGTGCGTGGTGTTATTTCTGATTGGTTTAGAAGTTACCTAAAATCTCAAAGTCATTATGTAGAAATAAACAATGAAGTATCTGATATTTTAGTTTTAAATAAAGGCATACCACAAGGGTCAGTATTAGGGCCTTTATTGTTTATTATATATATCAATGACATTTCTAGTGAAAATGCTATCTTATTTGCAGATGATACGTCTCTATTAATAAATGATAAATGTAAACATCATTTAGTTGAAAAAACAAATGATCAATTAACAGTGGTTTACAAATGGATTAGTTATCAACACCACAAAATCATCTGTTATAAGATTCAATATATCCAATAAAAAATTTGATGACAGTCTTTTAATTAAATGTAACGGAGATAAAATAATAGAATCTAATAACACAAAATTTCTAGGATTATACATTGACACATCTTGCAAATGGGATGTGCACATTGATCAATTGTGCAAAAAAATAACTACATACAGTTACATCATCAAGCAACTTATGCCCGTATGACACTATGCATTTTTCTGTATAACTTTCTATACAGTCGATTGTACAAATTGACCTTGAGTAGTTTCTATATAATTTTCTATACAGTTAATATTTTCCTGTATGATACTATGCAGTTTATTGTAGCAAAAATGCATGAAAGACGGCATTCTATTGGCTGCTTTCTGCGGATCGCGTCAGCTGTTCGAGATTGTTATGTTTATTTACCTATTTACGTCAACGTCGCTTTTAATCGATTTGACATAACCTTTCAAAATAACCCTTAGAAAACTATATTTTGCTTTTTTAATTTTGGTTATTGTTGTGGATGATTCGTAAGTTTTCTCTAATATTTCTTCTAATGCCTCATTCTTAGCATGCTTATTTTTATATTAAGTAAAATTAATAATTAAAATTAAAATCAGCTGATTACATGCGCCGCCATTATTGTTTACATATGTGAATTTGTGTTCTGCGCAGAAACTATACAATAAAATGATGTTACCATATATTTCTGTATAACAAACTATATAGAAAATTGTATTCGTGTATGACACTATACCTTTTTGGATTGTACAGACAACTATATCGAAAATTATACAGAAAAATGCACAGTGTCAGACGGGCATTAGACCAGTAGTAGATCTTTTTATTTTAAAATCTTTTTATTTTGCAAAAATAGAATCCTTATTGGCGTATGGCATATTAGCGTGGGGTCTATCCACAGAAGTTTATTTAGAATACAAAAAAGAGCTATTCGATATATTTTAAACAAAACAAGTAGAACTCATTGCAGTGATTTATTTAAACTACTAAACATCTTTACTCTGCCATCACTTTTTATATAGAAAACTTTAATATATGCAAAAAAAAACTGTACTAAAATGCAGACGTTAAATTGCACCCATACATATAATACACGCTATGGATTGATGTTAGAAACGCCGATACATAGGCTAACAAAGTATGAAAAAAGTCCTAAATATGCAGCCAAACAATGTTTCAATAAATTGCCTGAAAGTATTAGAAATCTTAATATAAAACTTTTTAAAAACAACATTAAATCTACATTACTGCAAAAATGTTACTATACATACAACGATTTTTTGAATGATGATTGGTAATGTGATATTGATGTGATACCTTATTATATATATATATTTTTTTTTTAATATTATGTTCTATGTGTACTGTTTGTTTTATGACTGACACTAGTTTTATGTAATTTTTAATTTTTAATTTGTAATTTATTTTATTTCTTTTTAATTTAAATGATTTCTTAATTGTAAATTAGTTTTTAATATAACCTGACTGTACCTATACCTTGCTAAATGGTCAACTGGAATAAAGAATTATTATTATTATTGTTATTATTATTATTATTATAGTATAAATTGTGTTTGATGAATATTTATTTATAATATGTGTCGTCATTATTTTTGTTGAAAAATATTGTTGCAATGAAGAAATGCATTAAATAAAGTTGCTTATTATTATTCTTTGCATATTCAGTAGACTGTAAAGTTGTTCTGATTGCAAGGCAGACAGTTAGCTATGGTAGTTTTATTTATTAAAACTGTAATTTAAAAGTATTTTAATCAAATATTCATCATATTTGATTGAACACGTGCTTTTGGTGAGACCGTAAAAATATATAGAAAATACGGGAATTTAGCGCTGCATGCAAGGCGTGAATCAGTGAAAAATAAGTAGTTAATAACATAGATTACAAACTATTAGTGGATGAAAAGTGATAGTGAAAATAGAAGCTGAAAGGGACAAAGATAAGGAAAACAAATCCCAACAAATAAAATTACCAGACGGAGAGAACGAAATAAAGGAAGCGGCGTGCGCTAGAAAGAGTAAGATTCAAAACAGCTGCGGGATAATCAACAAGGCCAGCACGCGCATAAGAAATATTGAAATGGAAAATAAATGATAACATTCAGAACAAACAAATATAAATAGATCAAACGAGTACAGAGATTACAAAAATAAAATAGAATAAAAAGGCAAATAAATAAATGAAATTAAAATTATAACATAGAAGCGACAGGGAAACATTAAAGCAAAGTCAAAAACAAATATCAATAGTGCAATTAAAAACAAGAAAAAAAAAAAAAAGAAACGAATAAAATAGTGAAGGATTGTAAAAACCAAAAAAAAAAAAGAAATAAATGAATAGTAATAATAGTGAACAATAAAAAGATTTACGCCGGAACTAATGAGTGAGAATAATAAAAGAAAAATCCAAGACACGAGCCTAGAAAAGATCGAAGGGGAGGAGCAAGAGGTCACGTAGAAAAAGAAAATAATAACAACAGCTCCGGAAAAGGAAGAAAGACAGAGACAAGAGATGGAGGAAATACTTAGTGCAATAAGAGTTTTAACAAAAAATATAAACGAGGGATTTGATAAGTCGCAAAGTCAAACAGAAGCACTAAATACAGAAATAAAAAGAACAAACCAAGAACTAAAACAGATAAAAGAAGAGCTGAAAACGAAAGAGCAGGAATGGAGGAAAGAAAAAAAAGAAATTATGGACAAGTTGAATTTATTGGAAGACAGAATAAATAAACAAGAAAAAGAAAAAAGAAAGAACAATATTATAATAAAAAATGCAAATATACAAGGACAGAAAATCAAAGAAGAAGTAGAGAAGTTTATACAGGATAAATTAGAAATAAACACTGCAATTAAAGAAGCATACGCAATCAACGAGTACATCATAGTAGTCAAATTGGAGAGCTGGCAGGATAAAATGAAGATTATGAAGAACAAAAATAAGATCAAAGAAACAAAAATATATATAGATGATGACATGACAGTACATGAGCGAGAAATACAAAAAGAACTAAGACAAATCGCAAAAGAAAAGAAAAGTGAAGGTATAAAAGTAAAAGTAGGATACCAAAAGATTTTCATAGATGATGTAAAATATGAATGGACAGAAATAAGCAAAATAAAGGTCCCAAAAAACTATTAAAAACGAATGCGAAAAAACAGAAGATGAAAAAGGCTAGGAATAAGGACATGAGAAAGAAAAAAGATTTAAAATTAAGTACATGGAACATAAAAACAATGCTAAAAGAGGGTAAAATGGAAGAAATAGCAGGACAATTACAAAAATATAGCATAGACATAGCAGCACTGCAAGAAATAAGATGGAAAGAACATGGACAAGTGAAAACAGAAAGATACACGTTATGGTACTCAGGTGAAAGTAAACAAGGGAGAAATGGTGTTGCCTTTATGGTAACAGATAAAATAAAAGAGAATGTGATAGAGTTCACCCCAGTGAATGGTAGAATAGCATACATAAGAATAAGAGCGAGACCATATTGTATAACAGTAGTGAATGTATACGCCCCAACAGAAACAGCAGAGGAAAGAATCAAAGATGAATTTTATGAAAGGCTGGAAGCGGTATATAATGGGCTGCAGAAACAAGACACTATAATTATTGCGGGAGACCTAAACGCACAAATCGGGAAGGAAGTATACAATAAAGAGGTAGCAGGTAAACACACAATTCATGAACGAACAAATGACAATGGACACAGGTTGTGTAACGCAGCAAACTCAATGGGAATGGTAATATCTAGCACGAAATTTAAACACAAGAAGATACACAAAATATCATGGATGGAACCAGGGAACAGTATGGTAACCAGATCGATCACGTAGCAATAACGAAAAAGAGAGAAAGAATGATCATAGATGTGAGATCGTATAGAGGTGCGAACGCAGACAGTGACCACTTTATGGTAACGGCAACAATTAGACAAAAAATAGATAAAAATGTGAAACAAAGTAGGGGACAGAAGTGGAACATAGAAAAGCTAAAAAGTGGCAGAATACGAGAACTTTTCGTAAACGATATTGAAGAAAAAATCAAAGAAGATGAAGACAAAAATGAGGATAATATGAACAGAAAGTAGGAAAGCATAAAAGAAATAATAAACAAAGCAGCAAAAGAGCACATTGGAAAAAGAAAAAAAACAATACAGAAATGACTGGTGGAATGAGGAATGCAGAGAGAAAGTAGAAATGAAAGCTGAAGCAAGGAAAGAATGGTTAAGAAATGATGGTGAAGATAAAAAAGAAGAATACAACAGGAATAAATATATATGTAATAAAATCATAAGAAGCACAAAACAGAAATGGATACAAACAAAAATGGAAGAGATAGAGAAAGAAAATGGAAATGCAAAAAAATTTTACCAAAAAATCAAAGATAACAGAAAAAAAGAAACGAAAAGAACGATAGGACTAAGAAATAAAAATGGAAATATGGTAGTCGATGATGAAGAAGCAAAAAACACCTGCGAAGAGCACTTTAAAGAGCTACTAACAGATGTGTGTAACGAAGAAGTGGCAATAGAAGAAAGAAATGATGAAGAAAACGAAATAAAAATAGATAAACCAACAGAAATCCAGGAAATCATAAAAAAATGGAAAAATGGAAAGGCACCAGGAGTAGACAACATCAACATGGAAATGTTCAAGTATGGTGGGGAAAAATTACAAGAAGAGATTTCTAAAATAATACAACAAATATGGGAAACGGAAATAATACTAGAGGAATGGAATGAGGGCACAATAATAGCAGTACTCAAAAAGGGGGACCCTAAAGAATGTAAAAACTACAGAGGAATAACGTTGCTTAACAATGGGTATAAAATACTAACAACGATAATCCAGAACAGGCTTAATGAACATGCAAAACAAGTGGTAGGGGAGTATCAATGTGGTTTTGTGAGGGGAAAATCAACAATAGATGCAATTCATATTATAAAACAAATAGTGGAAAAGGCGTATGAACATGATATGAATATAGAATGCCTATTCATAGACTACAAGAGGGCATTTGACTCAATTAAAAGGAAGAAACTAATGGAAGCTCTACATGAACTAAAAATACCTGTAAAATTGAGACGTCTAATAGCCATGACGTTAAAAAATACTACAGCGACAGTGCTGTCTGAACATGGACGAACAGGAAAATTGAAAACAGATGTGGGGGTGCGTCAAGGAGATACACTCTCTGCCACGCTGTTTAACATAGCGCTAGAATTCACTTTAAGAAAAATCCGAAAACAAGGAACTATAAGGACAAATGGATATCAAATAGTGGCATATGCAGACGACGTGGTAATAATAAGTAGACAAAGGAAGATACTAGAAGAAATTGTAGTGGAACTGACGACAGAAGGAAGAAAGATGGGACTAGAAATAAACACAGAAAAGACTAAAGTACTTAGGATAGGGAAAGAATTCAAAGAAGGTACAGTAACAATAGGAGAATATAAATTTGATGAAGTAGAGAATTATAAGTATCTGGGCACTATGATAAACAATAGAAATGATAGGCAAAACGAAATAAATGAGAAACTTCAGGCTGCGAACAGAGCATTTTTTGCAAATAGGAAAATACTTATAAACAAGAATATAAGCTACAAAAACAAAATTAAAGTGTATAAAACCATGGTAAGGCCGATAATAACATATGCAGCAGAAACAATGACAATCACCCTAAAGGAGCAGAATAAGATAAGAATACTGGAAAGAAAAATAGGAAGATGTATTTTCGGCCCAATTAAAGACGAGAATGATGAACCAAGAAGAAGAACGAATGAAGAAATATATGAGTTACTAGGAGATGATGTAGTAAATAACATAAAAGCAGCAAGAATGAGATGGCTAGGACATATATGGAGATCAAATCAGGACGATGTGTTAAGAAAAATAACTGAATGGGAGCCCAGCGGGAAAAGAAGAAGAGGAAGACCCAAAAGCAGATGGAAAAAGGAAGTAGAAGAGGACCTGAGAACTCTAGGAATAAGGAAATGGAAAGATGCAACAAAGGACAGGAAGAAATGGAGAGATATAATAGCGCAAATTAAGAAGGCGAAATGGGACTGATTCACCCAATTAAAATGAATCACAAGAGCTCCAGGAGGAGCGGTTAAACTCCACTAGGAGTGTATTGCCAAACAATATATATTAATCATTCAATTTACAGTCTTGTACAATAATTACATAATATCATTATTATTATGTTAAATGCCGAGTACATATTAATATTTTCAATAATGATTAACCGTATAAGAACATTTGCTATTTTTTATAATGATTATGTTGACAATTAAAAATCAGATACATTTTATTTGCTAATTATTCATTCATATAATATATTATTTCTATGATCATTCAAATTCAGTTAATTCATTATCGTATATTTTGTATTTAAATTGTTTAAACTACATTAATTACAATGATGATGATGGTCTACGGTTATTATAATAAAAACATGGAGTAAATTATTTAATAAAATAATAATGAAATAAAGCCATAAAATTCAGGTGTCTGTTTTTTATCAGAATATAGTTTTTAGTTTTAACTATTATCTGTTAATAAAGGCGGAATAACAATAATTTAAATTAACTAAATAGTAAGAAATACTCTAATAATAGTGGCTTGTATATTTTTCTATGATCGCATCTAGTATGCTATAAGATTGCTATGTCGGTTATGGACAAGTGCTGGTAGCTCATTGCTATGGAGCTCCAGTATTTATTGACATTAGATAAAACATTTTGTTATTTTAATTAAAATTTAATCACAATTGTTTAATTATTTAATATTATCAATTTATCTGTAACTGCAGATATCAGCGTGTATATAAATGAAATAAAATAATTTAATATTGAGAAGTAGTAAAGTCGTGACAAGCATTATTAATTTTATTATATTTTTTACTTTGTTATACATATACGACATCATTATTTAAGTTTTTACATAGTTGAATGAATATAGTGTAACCTCATCACTATGACATTAAATATCTAGATAACAATTTATAAATAAACAAAATGATAAACAGAACATTTAATTAATGTCAATTTAAGTATAAATCAAACTAAATTAAACATAGTAAAGACCTAGTTCTGCTGCATTTCGCGAACGATCTCAACGCAACGTCAACAGCACTGAAATTTTAATTTCACATAATTTTACATTCATATTTGTCATTTATTAAATCGTATTTGAACTGTTGTGTGAGCCGCAGTAGGGTTTACAAGTTGCCAGCAATGTTCGCTACAAATCAATATTGTGATTCTTCATTAATTATGCAAAACAACTTTCACTTTATTTATTTTGTCTTCGATAAATTAATACAAACATGTCATAAGTTTGTAATGAATAAAGGTATCTTTTTGTGTCTATTTTTGTTTTCATAAGCCAGTTAAGGTTTTTTTAATTTGATTTATTAATTATTTTTAAATTCTTCTGGAATTTATCTAATTGTCCTGTAAAATGAAATATGGTTTTCCTAGATATTTGATATTTTATTAACAAACAAGGTAATCTATGCTAAATGCTTGACATTTTGTGACAGATAAAAATGTATTGATTAGAAAACATAGTTGTTTTAATTCATCATTACGTATTAGTACATAAATAACTATTATTGTAATGTTAATCTGAAATAAAATACCTTAACCATATAGTAGGATTTGATATATATTATTACATTCAATTAAATAACTTTAAATGGAAAATTGTATAATGGTTATGTTAATAGTGATTTTTGTTAGCATTATTTATAATAAAAGTATTTCGAGTTTACGTGAAGGTTTATAAAATAATAAAATAAAACAATTTTGTATTCCTTACTTCACAGATTTATTTTTAATGCTATATATATACATATATATTTCGTTTACAATGTAAACATTATGAATAGCTACTCTGTATATATAATGTTTACATTGTAAACGAAATATATGTATATATTATTTATAATAGTTAAATGTTCTATAAACAATGTTATTTGCATATACAAAGTTTCTGAGGTTGTATTAAGAACAGATAAGTATGGAAAGGTTATCTTCCAAGTTCTAAGAAAAAGAATCTTAATTGCACAATGGCTATGGAGCTTTTGGGGTGTAATACAAAGTACATTGACAGTAAGGTCATCGAGGTACACCGGCAGCTCAGGCTTTGGGGCTGTGTGATAACACTGTATCTGGCAGTAAAGCCTTATACGTAACAGCCAAAAGTATGTTGTGCACTTGCAGTTGAGGCCTTGGAGTTGCACAATACAATACCGGTTAGGCATAGAGGTTGTATGCAGCACATTACAGAGATAAAGAGCATAAACACACTGGTGTTAATTAAATAGTAAGAATTTTATTATGATAGTGGCTTGTAAGTACTTTTACATATCTGGTATGCTATGAGATTGATATGTTGAAATAAACAAGTTAGTCGCTCGTTGCTATGGTCATGTTACTCCTAACATTCGATAAAATTGTTATTTTATCATAATTCATATTCAAACAGATTTGATTAATTATTTGATATTATTAATTTATTTGCAGATACAGATATGCATATAAATAAAATAATGAAGCGCCATCATTTTTATGCTGTACGATTTCTATATGAAATAAGTTTTATAATTATTACTAAAAGTTTTTTTTTGTTATATGTACATGTGACATGTCCTGAGCTGAACTGAAATATTTATCAATGAATGCTTTTTAATAAGTTTATGCGACATCTCATATAATAAATCGGAAACAGAAACGTCTAGACAGTTCTGCAGAATGTCGTAAAATATTAGCAGCGCTGAACTGTTTATAATTTCACATTTGTAATATTGGTTTCGTATACCAGATGTTATGTCGCACATCTCCGTTGCGAGATGCCTCAAATCAATATTGTTTATTTAGAAAACATTGTTATATGTTCAACACATTGTATAATATCTTTAAACGTCCTCCACATATACGTATATATTTGACAAAAACATTTTTAAATAATCACATTCTTTGTGTATATTTTTTTATTTTATATACATATTCGTTTCCGTCTTATAAGCATCAGTACAAACATTGTTTTCTACAACATTCCATAAATTTATAATAAGAATTTTTTTGTTTTATCTAATTTTTATTTAGCTTTTCACTTCACTTTAATAATTAATTAATCCTTTTGATAGACTGCATTTTTTTCCAAATCAAGTAGTCCTGAAAATGTGAATATGGTTTCCATAGATATGTGATATTTTATTAACAAACAAGGTTATCTATGCATAAATCCTTGACATGTGTGACAGATTGAAATGTGTTTATTTGGACACCTTAAACCTGTTTTAATATTAAAAATGTTGATAAATTGTAAAAATTGTTATTAATTCATCAGTACGTATTATATACATGAATAACTAGTACTGGCTGCTATGATAATGAATTAATACTTTGTATAATAAGTAGTAGAATTCGACGTTATTATATTGCTTTGAATGGAATAATTGTTTCTATTTTTTGTAAACAGCACTTTTACTAAAATTAAATATTTTAATTGAACAAGCTGATTACAAAATAACACTTAAAGAAAGAAGTTCCTGTTATTTCGTTTCTATAATTTAGTGTTATTCAACATTTCATCAATATTAATACGGCATAACTCAAAATTGATAAAATCAAAGAAAATCATGTTAAAATAACATAATATTTTAAATTGTATTAGTAAGTTCTTATTTGATCTTAATGTACAAATTAGTGAAAAAAGCACAAAGCTTCTTAACCATTAATTTTACACAAAATTTATTAAGTAATTTAAATAAATAAAAATACTTGTCATTCTGTCTGACAGTTTAAAATATTGTATGATCCCGAATTAATTCATAAAATTGAAAGCAGATAATAATAATTGTACCTACTTATGTATATAAAATGTAGGTTAAACGTGAGCGGCAGGAAGACCCTTGTTTGCAGGGCCGTGTACAAAAACCTCAAATTATTTTTAAAATCATGGTCATGCAGTTAACGAAATCACGATGAGTTTTTAGCATGTTTTGCCATCCAATGTTATTCCTTTTTAAATAATTGAATCTACAACAGTTGACTATTGTTTATAATGTTGGTCTATTGAATGGACTAATTTCAAGTGGCTGGTGAGCAGTCGCGTATTTGTTTATCTGTTAGTCATATAGTTCAAGAGCTTGGAGCTTAAAAAAACTATGAAAGTATATACTTAATATATCATTTTAGTATTGGTACACATTAATATACTATCATCAGTCAAACCCTTGTTGAGACACTGGTGCGTCCTCAAAGATTTTGTGAATACCTTGGGTAGTAAAATGAAATGTTAAAGGTTGAAACTTTGTAAACTGATTAAATATTACATTCAATGAAGAGTTATAGCAGTCAGTCAGATGTATGTAGAAATAGGAATTGGTCAGTCAAGTCCCAATTACATATAAAAAATTTATGCGTTTGACAAAACTGACACAATTTAGTTTCACATTATTTTATTTTTATACATAGTTAAGGTCCGGTTGACCAACTCAAGTCCCGATATACACTTGGGGTGCTATTCTCGAATTTATGTGAATAGAACCGTATGTGAAAGTGACGTATTTTCACATGTGATTCAGTATTTGGTATTTTCGAACGGTGTAAGTTGGATCGTATGTGAATTTGTTCACATGAAATGCATCAAGTGGGTAATACCATGTGAATAACTGTTTCGTCTGGAATAGACAAATAAATTTGACATTTATGTTTATCAAACGTCACAACTTTTATACATATTTATTTGTGTTATATATTATTATAAATAATACCATTTTATAATATACAATATATATATATATATAGCCATGTATGAGTCAAGTGTACGGAATGAAAATTTGTTTTTGCTCAGACCACTGAAGATGCCTTCCTCTACATGAATCTTGATTATGTGAATTTTTTAAAACATGCTTTTATATGTGCAAAAGATACTCCAAAAATTTCAAGAAGTGCCGTGTGCTACTCTCCGAAATATCTTACAATGTATTTAAATTTCAAATTTTCTGTAGATACATTCTAAAATACCTTGGAACGTAGCACACTGCACTTCCTGAAATTTTCAGGGTATCTTTTGCACATATAAAAGCACTAACGTGACCTTCTGCTCTGGAGAGATAATTGCAGCCCGTTTTGCTTTATCTATATTTATTACTATAAACTTTAACCTATACGTCCTATCACATCTGACAGCTACAAAGATTTCCTTATTTACTTTTGCTGCGTTTTACAGTGATGCCACATATTTCATACAAACAACATAATTTTAATTCCGTGTACCGTTCGAAAATACGTTTATTTGTTCTCATGTGAATTTTTTGATTTGAATTGATTCACATACGGTACTATTCACATGGATTCGAGAATAGCACCCCTGGCTGACTACTATAATTTTTTATTACATGTAATATTCAATTAGTCTTTGAAATTTCAGCCTTATAAACTCATTTTACTATCCCGGTAATCAGAAAATCTTTGACTACGCACCAATGGCACCTGTATCAACAAGGGCTTGACTGACCGTTTCATGTTAATGTGTACTACTACTAAAATGATACATTAAGAAACTAGCGTTTATATAATATGATGTTTGCGCTCCTCTCTCAAATGTGGGTATTTTTCATCATTTATTAAAGTTATCCTTTTTTCTGCCATGCGTTCTGAGATGATTTCACCTTATCTACATATCTTTATTTCTGGATCCCCATTCTAAAGACTTCGCATTAAAATCACCTGCGATTAGCACTTGTTTATTTGTTTGTCTTGTTTCTCTATCTATTGCGGAGATGAATTCTTCAAATTCTCTGATGGGACAGTTGGACGAGATATAGCACGACATAATCCTGATATTTTCTATGTCTACCCGAACAATACCTTTACTTCTTTTTTTGCCAATTCTAAGATTTCTGTTTGTTATCTTAATGCCGGCGCATCCAAATTTGTATCGTAGATTGAAAGTCCCTCTTTGCCTGCATTTTTTTTATTGGGTTCACTTATTATTAATATATTTTCTTTCTCAGTTTTTACTGTGGCTTCTAGCAGGTTGCAAGCAGCCATCGCTCTTCCTAAATTAATTTGTTCTTACTAATTTTTGTTCTACTGATTTTGTGTATTTGGTACCCGTCATGTTGTTTGACCGGTGGCCTTTTATCATGCAGATATAACATTTTAGCGTTGCGTTTTGACACTCTTTTGCTTTGTGTTCATCTCCACATTTATAACATTTCTTCTTCGTTTGTTTCTTTGATTGGCATCGGAAGGTCTTATGTCCGTATCGTTGACATTTAAAACATTTAGCAATTCTACTCTCCACGTCCTCCAGCTGTTTCTAATTCTTCTCATTTTGATCACAGTTTGTGCGTTGTAGTTCGGTAATGTTATTATAGCGTACTGGTAACAATTTTCTTAGACATGGTTATTGTCATTTTCTTAATATTGATTCCTAAAGTATTCTCTACCGCCAGCTTTACTTTTTCGTTGGTGGTGCCTTCTTCAATATCTTTTACAAAGGTAGTTATTTGTTGAGATAAATTTTGCCTTCAATTCCAGATTTCCTTCCTTCCTTCCTCCTTCAGCGCTTCTTCTTCCATTTAAGTTGAATGTTTCCGTTTTTAGTTTTGACAATACAATCTATTTTAACTCTTGCTGTTTTTATGTCTACCTTTGTTTTCATGCTTTGGTGTTGTTGAGGTGGCAGTTCCAGGTGCTATGTCGTGCGTTTAAATCACTAATAAGTAAAACTCTATTTCCTTTGTCAAGGAGATTGAGAACATCATCCTCATTGCATAGAGAGCAAGACTTGTTTTTGCAAAGACAGGTATGTCATTAAAATAAATATTAAAAAGTTTTGGTGCCAAAATTGAACCTTGCGGTACATCAGCATCAAAATTTTTAGGAGAAGACAGAGTGTCGTTGACATTTACCTGGAGTTGCCTGCCTGTTAAAAAATGGTGTATGAGTTTATGGCAGACATGTCTCTGCCAGAAGCCTCCTAAAAAGCGGCCAATTTGCACTTTTGTAGTCAAGTTTCCAAACAATCTGTCTTAGTTTATTGATAGTGTTGTGCAGTCTACATGTAATAAGTGTGTGGTCCAAGCTCAATTCGTCCAGTGCCTTGAGATCCGTCAAGTTAGTCACGTTTTTCTTTATAGCCAAATCTATACTTGTCGGTGTCATTTCATTTGATGGGTAATGAGTGTGAAAAAGTAGATACATGATGTGTAGGTAGTGTGCAATGTTATAAAGGCATGTGCCATTGGTGTTGTTACGGTGACAATTCCAGGTACCATGCCTGGCATTTAAATCCCCGACAAGGAGGACTCTGTTCTCTTTGTCGAGTAGGTTCAGGACATCGACCTCCCTAAACTGAAAATTTGGATGACAGAAAACACCCACCAGTGTCATGCGATCCTCCAATCTAATGGAAAAATGCTCCAGATTGCTAATGCAATCTATTTGCATGTAACTTATTGAGTTTTTCTTAAGATCGGCGACCCCACCACCGTCTATTTTTATTAACATACCTGTCAAACTTGATAATCGTATGGTAAATATTTTTATAAGTCAGCTCTTTAACAGTAATTTTGTTTGAAGTTGTCAAAATATATTTTGGAATTTTTGTATCTCTCATTTTGGAACACTATAAAATTTAGATTTGATAAAATTCAAAAAATTCCTAAATTATTTCATCAGGTGTGAGGTTCACCTGCTGTCCATACATTACAAAACTAAGAGTTTTGTTCTCATTTGCGTATAGGTATGGAACTGCTGTTTTTGAAACCGTGTTTCACAACAAATTTATCGTTAACATTTTTTTTAATAAAACTAAAAACAACAACATCATTGTCGATAGTCATGGGAGTTAGCACCGCGAAACGATTGTACCTCCACGCTCCTTTTAGCACCTGATTTGTCAGGTTTAACAGATAATTTATCACCGTTGGTTCAGAGGTCTTCTTTTCTTCTAATTCATTTACCATATTCACTATTAAATAATTTATATCCAAAAAATAATTCATTAAATAATTAATTAAAATGACAAATTAAATTTGAAGTTTCTTGGAATGAAATTTGTAGATCCTCTTGTAACGGCCTCCGGGCTGTTCCTGGGCTACAAACATTTCCTTCTGCTTCTGATTAATTTATTTAATCGTTTTATTTACTTTCACTAATTTAAATTACTTTATTTTAATAAATATTTGAATAATTAATCTGACAGTTCGATTGCGTATATTCTCATGGACTACTCGGATGAGACGGACGAAAACCAATTTTTTCCAATTTTATTTTAATAAATTTATTCAAAATTAATTTAATACATACTTACATGTGTTCTAAGTGGTTTTTAAGATTTTTCCTACATATATCTTCTAATTTAACATTTATTTACATTTCTTATTTAATTAATTTGCATTTCTGGTTATTTACACTTTTAATTTAAATAATTTGGAGGCTGGCCATGTAAGACTTTTGCCTCTAGTTCTTGAATAAGCTTATGTTCTAACCAAATCTAACTATATACAAAGAAACAACTAACCTAACTATTTACATATGTACAAAATTAATCTAAATTTCTAAAGCTTGCTATATACAATTTACGAATCATCACTGTATTTACATGTGCCCCGGCTGAGAAGACAAAGATAACTTTCAAGACTTCCAGGACATAAGCTATGAGGTGAATTAATTTACAAAAAATCTTTAAATTTTGAAATATCTTGGATTGAAGATTGAATTAAAATTTGCATCCCGCAACTTTTATCGCAAGCCACAAATTTAAATTCAATCCTCCATAAAAATAGGTAGTGATTGATATAGTAATCTATGCTTAATTCTGAATGGCATTGTGTTATGTTTGATGTCAGTGATGTGTTCTAAAAGTAGATTATTGTTCAATTTAAATGTATAAAACTTTTGTGAAGTGTTTTCAATGTGTTGTACTATGTTGGTGATGTTGGCTTCTTCATGCAGATCTGCTAGTTTTGTATATCTGTCTATTGAGACACAGACGTAAGCATTTATTTTAGATTCTCTGCAATCTATTGAGATTAGTTTTGCCAACGCTACACCAAACAGGGGCTGCATATGTAAGTGTAGATGTAATAATGGTTTTGTATAGATGAAGTTTAGTGTCGTGTGAGAGTGTACTATTTTTATGTATAAGTGGGTACATGGTTTTTATTGCGATGTTTGTATGGTGTTGTCTAAATGTTTGTGAAAATTTAGTCCATTATCTAAGGTTATAAAGAGCCTTGAGGGACCCCCGCTCCTATATCTTTTTGGTGTGAAAGTGTATTGTCTATAACAACTTGGAATTGTCTACCGTGGAGATAATTATGAATAAGTTTAATGATGATTGGTAGATATTCTTGTGTTAATAATTTGTGTATTAGTCCCATCGTCCAGACCCTGTCAAAAGCCTTTCTAATGTCTAACAAAACCATGTCTGTTACTTTGTCCTTGTAGAAGCTAATTGAAATATCGTTAGTAATTCTGACAATTTGTTGAACTGTCCCGTGTCCTTGTCAAAATTCAAATTGTTGGTTTATTGACAGTTTGTGTCTATTATATAGCTATTTTGCTGAGGGTCGTCAATCATCAAATGGGTCTGTATGTATAGGGTTTTGGTGTGGTTTTTTAATTGGTACAATGTAGGCAAGCTTTCACTGTGTAGAAAAATGAGATAATTTCAACAATGCATTAATAATGTAATGCAGCTGAACAATACATTTTTTCGAAATTTGTTTTAAGACAAATGTTTTGGATGTCATCATGTCCAGGAGCTTTTAGAAGAGGAAGTGTTTTGATAATTTCTCTAATTTCTTTAGATGTGGTTCGAAAATGCAAATTTAGTGTTTGTGATTCTAGATGTCGCGCCAAATAATTTTCCACTTCCTCTGCAATCCTTTTTTGTTTGTCTGACTCATCGTTCAAATCTAATTTGTGTACGTCTTCAAAAACATCACCAATCATATTGGCTTTGTCTTCGTCATTGATAGCAATTGTATTATTATTTATTAATGTCTGAATATTGTCACGTTTTTGTTTTAAATCTCTCACTATCCATATGGTGTTGTCCTTGTATGAAAGAGATTCAATTTTCCTCTTTCATACTTCGTCTCTATATAATTTAATGTCTTGGCTAATTTGTTTTTTGTCATATCGTCCATAAGCATTTTGTCTGTCACATTCTTAGCCAAATTTTTCTAAAATTGTTCCGAAATATAATAGACTCTACAATTTGTTGTGGTAGTTCGTCTTTATGATTTTACGTCAAGATTTTTATATTTTTTGATTTGGCAAACTTAATTGTTTCTGTCATTCTGTCCACTTTAATTTCAATATTGTCAACAGTCTCAATTTTGTTGTTTATAATATTTTTTCTGTCCAACTCTTGTATGTACTTTGTCCAATCTGCCTACTTGTAGTCAGGCCTAGACAGGACAAAGTCTTTAAAATGTTCTGTCATTGTTTAAAGAAATTTTGATCGGGTTATGATCTGAATTTAGTTCGTCCAATGTCAGTACATCTGTAACATCCAAAACATTTATATTCAACACCAAATCAATTGTTGTTGGTGTTGAGCCGTTGGGTGGGTGATGTATGTGGCTTGCTGGGTGTAAAATGGATATGTTGTGTTTGAGTGATATATTGTATAGTATGGTGCCATTAGTGTTTCCACGATGACAATTCCAAGCTTATTGTTTAGAGTTTATATCGCCCAGAATTAAAACACGATTTCCCATATAAGTAATATTCAATACATCGTCAGTTGATACTTGATTGGTTGGTGGATTGTATGCTGCTACCAACACCAGTCCGTCCTCCAATCGAATAACAACATGTTTGATATCACTATCTACTATTATGTTTAATCGCTGATACCTAATAAAGTTTTTGATTAAAATAGCTACTCCGCCAGCAGCATTGGCTCTATCTGCTTTTTCACAGGAGTAACCGTGAATTTTGAATTTTGTGTGAATTTAGTTTCCGAAATCATTAAAATATGTTTCCCAGTTCTGTTCAAAAACTCTATTAGTTCCCCTAATTTGTTTGTTAAACTATTGGCGTTTCATGCTACAATGTCTAATTTAATTTTGTAACAAAATCAATAAAAAAAATTTACCCTGACCTTGACAATCCCTAAGTTTTGAATTCAAATCTTTGACTAATTGAACTGATAAATTTGCTCTTCTAATGTTCCAAACTTTCCTAACTGGCATAGGTGCTGGCTCGTATTTTCGTTCACTGATAGTTTTGACTTTATTCCTGGACGCTTCCATTTTTTCCAATCGTGCCATGTAAACAGGGCAATTTATAAAATTGGCGGAGTGTGCCCCACCACAATTGCAACACTTAGCTGCCGTATTCCTTGATTTCGTACAGCTTTGTGTCAGGTGAGGTTCAGCACTCTTCAAGCGCTTTGGCTTTACATGACAGTTTGAAGTGGCGAGACCCCATTCCTGACACCTGTGTGGTATTTGTATTTATCTTTGGAATTTAGTTCGTTAACAGTTAATATTATTTTAGCCGGTAAGGATGAATATTGGCTGCCTAGTTCCCATCATCCGAGAACATTTCCAAATAGCGATTTTGTAAAACTCTAAAAACTCCGATATAATTTCGACGTCCGTCAATTCTAATTGAAGACCCAACATTTCAAATGTATGGGTCTTCTCATCCAAAAGTAATTTATAATCGGCTTGATTTGTGGTTTGAATCGAAATTTTGATATTGTAGAGGTGCTTTGATGTGAAATTTTGATTTATTTTAAATTTTATAAATTTGATGAGATCCTTATTAGAACCTATGGTAAAGGTTTCCTACTTGTCTCTCTCCTTAAATGCAACAAATTATATTTTATTGGTTTCTAAATGTGTAGATTTTATTAAACTTACCAATAATTTGCCTGGACAGCATCCTTCTTAAATGCTTTTAAAATATAATTAAAAAATTGTCTAATGACAAATGTCAGTTTCAAATTAATCACAATATTAGACAATTTTGTACATTACAGCTTAATGTGTAGGTAGTATACACACTCATTCATAGAAGCCTATATTCACTACATTACAACAAGTATTCTTGACATAATAAATATATAATTGTGCAATTCAGTAGAAAGAATTTACTAATTATAATTTAAATAAAAATTGTTATAAATATAATAAACAGATACACATTACATTACATTACATTAACAACTAATACGCCACCAACAAAACAAAGTTTATTCTTTCACTTTGATAATAAGTGACTGTTTGATTTGCCAATCATTTGGAATAAAGCAAAGAAATTCCTAATTTATCAACAGCTATTATGCCTTTCACAAAACAAGTATTTTTATTGTTTTACTTTTATCACTTTGACAATAAGTTTGTGTTTGATTTGTCAGTCTCTTGAAATAAATCGAATACATTCTTAATACATTAACATCTATTTCGTCTTCAACAAAACAAGAATTTTTATTGTTTCACTTTTATCATTCTGAGAATAAGTTAGTGTTTGAAATTTCTAAAATACATCAACAATTTATTGTTTCACTTTGATAATAAGTGACTATTTGATTTCGCTTGAAATAAAGTGAAGAAATTACTAATATATCAACATATATTACGCCAATAACAAAACAAGTATTTTTATTATTTCACTTTTATCATTTTGACAATAAGTTAGTGTTTGATTTTTTAATCACTTGAAATAAAGCAAAAAACCTCACACTGGCCCGTGAAAAAAATGAGGAGTCACGTGGTATCATCAGTATAAACCCGTAAAAAAATTGCGGCATCACTTTGCTAAGTGGCTTTGGTTCGTTTTTTTTTTTTTTTTTTTGGTGGGGAAATCCATCATGAACACTTAACACTAGGTTCAATTGTGCTAAGTAGTGCCGGACTTTAACCGGCTAAAACCCCCCTATCTTTATGCGCCTTAGTCTTCTTCGTCGCTGTCGGCATCTTCTGCATTTTCGTCGATAGGTTCTGCCACTGGTGGTTGACAGGGGTTATACAATTTCCCAGCCAATTTAAGAAATTTTGTGAACCTATCGACTTTTAGCTCGGTACAAAGTTTATTAAACATATACCGAGCTAAATTTCCGGGGATGTGGTGCTTGACTCTGCCGCTTGACGACATTACAGCTTTCGCGTGTCTCCATGATGATTCGATGGCATTGGTGTGGGCAGACGAAACCGGGTCTACAAAATTTACTGAGTGGTTCACTTTTAAATGTTGGTAGCCATGCTGCGATAAGCAATCGTACGCTTTCCAATAACCGGAAACTATAGTAGATCCTTTCTAGATCCATTCCTCGATTATTGGAATCAGCGTATCGCCACCTCGCTTTTCAACGGCTACCATAAACACTCTTCCAGTGCCACGTTCGTACCCCCCAAAAACCCACTAACTTCAACGTGATGGCCTCTATGGTATTTTCGCTTTCCAAATTTACTTTCATCAATTTTGACAGTAATTCCTGGACCACCAATTTACCCTGCAATAAGAGCCCAATTGACGCACGTTTTTTTCGAAATTTTGATGTTTTTCCCAATTACTTTTAAAGAAATATTATCTACCCATATATGTACAAATCCTAAAATTTGTAAAATTCTTAATTTTGAAGACGCAAAAAGGTACCTTTCCAAAAAGATACATCTGTACTACACAATTTTGACTTTAATTTATATTTAATAATTTTATTGTAGCAACGCCATCGATATCCATCAGGCCAGGCAGATATTTAATAATTTTAAATTAAAAAAATAGTCAATTGACAAACGTAACATTTTGTTTTAATTATTGTTGCAGAACATATTTAATATGAGATTAGACTGCACCCGACTAATTTTACTAATTTTAAAAACAATTAAATAATATTGTTATAAATAATATATTATTACAAATAATGTAATTAATTATTAGGAAATGATCATCTATACGAGACAAGTAGAAAACAATGTCTTTGATATTCAGTTGGATTTTTCCATATAACGTGGTTATACAGGGCTAATCAAAATTTCCGGAACATCTAAACAATTCTTCAACCGTATAAAATTTCAAAAAAGTTTCAAACAAAACAAACTATTTATTGAAAATATTTTATTGTAAAAATTGTTTGTTGTGTGTTTTTTTTTAAATAGAATACCCTATATATATTTTTTTTAAATAGAATACCCTATATATTTTTACAGATTTATTCTAAGTATTTTTTGTAAAAATATTTTTGTAATAAATTGCACCATTTTTGAGTTATAAGCAGACTCTTGAACTTCAAATAATGAACATTTTTTTCACAAACATGCACATTTATTTTACCCAAACAAAAAAAATAAACATTAAAAATAAATAACAATAAAATTAATAAAATTGAAAAATATACAGTGTGATCCATTAAAAAGTAAAAAAATCTAAATTTTTATAATAAAATAAGCACCCTGTATATTTTTAATTTTTTTTAGTTCTAAGATTAATTCAGAGAAGACAAGTTTGGATGCCAATATGAGGTAACGGACTCATATTTGGAAGAACGCTACGCACTGCATTACTTTGTTGATCACTCATCCAAGTCGTGGTCTTTGATTAACTTTCATTAGCGCTGTTAATCATAAATCTTTCAGCTGTACTGCCGAAATTGATTCAACATACAAATAAAAATAATATATTTTAGAAATTACACTGAGAAGGTAAAAAACAATTTTGGTAAAAACAGAAATGTTTACGATATAATGTTAAACAACTCATCTCACACGCAATTTAATACTACTTAAAGACACAGAGTGGCATCAAATATAAAAAAAATAAAGAGGGTGGGATTGATGACAGCATAAACGTCATAAGTTTGACAACCAAACCACCGAGGATGACGCCATTTTGCGGGGCCTTTTCAAAACACGCCAATTAATTTACCTAAATATTAAATATGCTAAAGTTTAATATAAAAAGTATTACTAATATAATATGGACAATAAAATAAATGCCATCAAATGTGTTTACATGATTGTATAAAACATGTACAAAACATTTACATCAGATTAAACAAATTAATAGCACAAGCAACAAAGTATAAACATTATCAAAAAAAATATATACTGCAACTTAGCTACTTAGTGTAAAATTATTGACAGTAATTTATATTCCCACATCAATAATGTAACAAAAAAATAGTATTTCATTATAACAAATTATATAAATATAACATACCGCGAAGGGACTGCTGAAAGTTTTAATAAGCCTCCACATCTATAACAGAAGTAGCTGCCCTCTCTTGGTATAACTATCCATTTTTGAAAATGATCCAAAAACTGATTTGGATCATTGCATACAGTTTGCAGCTCCCATATAGTAATATCTTCCATAATATCTGCTATTGACATCAATAAATATGACTGATGTCAACTGAATTATATTAATACCAATTAAACAGGCCATTTTGATTAAAAAATGTGTTATATATCTTCATTTTTATTTAGCACTCTGTGAGCAATAGATTATTACCATAAAAATGTTTCATACCAAGTAAATATTCAAATTGTCTGGTTTTTTGTTCTTTGGTACCAATTTAACTTAGTTAATACAGAAACTTTACATAAGCTATATTTAAGTAAATATGAAATGTAGTTTTATTTTATATACATAAAGTTTTAAAATTAAATGTCAAAATAATTAATTAAAATAAATTACACCTTCAACATATTTTTAAAAATAAAGCATTACTGCATCAATAAAGTATCAAAAAAATATAGAGGCTTAACTTCCGGATCAGTTAATAATGCACTAGTCAAAAGATTGTAAATTAATTACTCAACTTCAGTAAAATTAAAAAAAAAAATTGTTTATTTTTTTTAGTGGGCTGCATAATAATTAATATATTGTTTTCATATAATAATTTTCTCGCACTAGAGCCGCATAGAATCACGGAAAAACGGTTTTTTACAGTGGGCAGTGAACAAATTAATGAATGATCCAATAAATAACTTGTTAAAAATACTTGTAATATGCTGAAACATTTTATTTCAGAACATATTTGAAGATGGTTTATTTTCAATCTTCAAATATCCACAATATAATCAATCATAATCATTTAAACCAGATTGCACAGTTATTTATTTATTTAACATCACGTGACCTTACACTGGCCCGTGAAACAAATGAGGAGTCACGTGGTATTTGCATGGGCAAAAAAAAAAGTTTTCAATTTGAAGAAATAATAAACAATTTTGAGGTTATGTAAGGCAAGGTCAGGTCACGTGACGTAAAATCGGGCCGGCCCGATGTCACGTGACCTGACCTTGCCTTACATAAATTCAAAAAAAAAAAAAAAGTTTTCAACTTGAAGAAAAAAAAAACAGTTTTGAGGTTATGTAAGGTAAAGTGGATTGTCGTATAATAATTTTGACTTTTTATGAGCGCCGGTCAAAATTTTACGGTTGCATCCTGTGCGCCTTAATTTTTTTGTGGCAATTCGATACTGATTTATACATACAAAACAATATATTATGTCTTTTAATTGATAACTATGTTTGATTAACTAACTATGTGTATAATATATATGCACGCGGCGTCTAAATAAAATGTGTACTAATACGCCGTGTGCATATATCAGATTTTTGTTTATAGTAAATTAAAAACCTTGTTTTAGTGATTGTGTATAAGTATTTGAATAAAGCAAATAGTGTACTAAAATATCAAATAAACTTTCTTATATTTAAATTTTTTAAAAATGTGATAAAAATTAGCAAAAAATAAAAAAAAACTCTAGGTCATTTAAATATGTTGTAATCCTGCGCCAGTACAATACGTACAGCATTTAAAATAAACGCTGAGAGCGCGTAGCTGCTCTAGGTTGTTTATTGGCTTTGCCTAAACCAATTGTTTTATGTGTCCTCACATATAAAAGTTCAATAAATTTAGATTAAGAGATTTTGTAGGCCAGTTCACTGGACCTCTTGTACCAATCCACCTATCATTAAAATTATTGTTGAGCCACCGAACTACATATTGTCCGAAAACTGTATTACTCCCACCAGGTTCACAGAAACCTTTATGGACTCCACCTAAATCGCATCATAATTTTAATTGAAGAATCACTTTACACCAATCTATGGTCACTATTGGTGTATTCCTCAACTAAACCAGTTGCTATCAAACCAAACCATGCATTGAAGAATTCCTCAAAGATTACAGCACCCCTCAACAAGTTTTACAATTAAAACCTAAAAATTTAGAAAAATATTTTGATAAAATCGGATTGAAAATACGCAGCATTCAGATATGGAGAATGGGCCATGATTTTCTGCACTTCGTTTTCTTTAAATCTACAAGGCTTGGAATTTGATGATAAGTGACAGCTGTCACTGCTCCAAATAATAAATGTGTTGTTAACAATAATGTCTAAAGATGATAAAGAGAAGCGATATATTGAAGCGCTACGCAAGAGACAGGAGGAAATTAAAAAATGTTTGGAATCAATGCTCAGAGAATGTACCATGAAATATGTGCAGAATTGCTACAGTCCGGAACAGAAATGGTGAGTATGCGCAGCTGCTTCAATTAGCGTATATAAACATTAAATAACATTCCGGGTATTAATAAAAATCGTCAATATTTACAATAATAAATCGTGCTAATAATAAACCCATTTAATCTAATCGTTTGTGATTATTAAAATGATTCGATTGTTGAAAATATTTCTTAAAAAAATAAACTAAAAGCGATAACATAACATAAAGTGTCACGCTCGGCACTCTAATTACACCCAAGTTGGATTAGTGTAATTTTGTTCTCGTTTAATTTGGGATTATTAAATCGCGTCAGTTATAATTAAAATTAAATTATATGCTTCATCGTGCTGGTACCACATCTCGTTACGTAAGGCAAGAGGGACATTGTTATTCAGCAAATTTTCTATAAGATTTTTGAGAAGTTCTGCGTATAAACTATCATTTAAACCAGGTTGTATGATTTTAATTGGCAGTATTGGCAGTAGTTACCCATTAAAAACCCCACACCATGTGTTAACTAAAAATCTTTGTTGGTAAGCTTTGTACTCTAAAAACTTATGGATTTCCCAATGACCAGATATGCTCAATGTGTATTGTTAATGTTAATTCCATCTCTCGAGAACATTTGTTTTGCTAAATAAACAGTTTTTCTAAATAATGTGTATTTTTTTATTATCTCAGAAATGAAGCGAGATAGATAAAAAAGTTATTTAGATTTTCTGTTGTCAAATTGCATCAATTCAGCACGTACACGCATGCAAAGTTACTTAAACTACCGTAATATTATCACTTATGCCCGTATAACACTGACAATAATTATATCTTGAATTATATCCGTATTAAATCTTAAAAAGTCTGTAAAATGTACAAATAATGATCAAACTTATTGTAGATTGAAATGTTTAAGAATATATTTAGTTTTTCTTTATAATTAACGCAAAAAATGTACGCATTAACAGTTTAAAAAAAAAATGTTGGGTTATATTATAAATGCTATTTGTCACATTTTATGTGTTAATTATAAAAAAAACCTAAAAATTTACTCAAAAATTTCAATCTACAATAAAATCGATGATCATTTGTGCATTTTACAGACTTTTAAAGATTGAAATATTTTTATATGTAATTCAAGATATAATTATTGTCAGTGCAATAAAGGCCAATCTTATGTTTATATCATGTAAAATGAGTTATATACTTTAGTATGCTGTTTTTGTTATTATAAAACCCGTTTTAGTTGTTAGGCCATCCTCAGTTAATATATCGTCGGTGAAAGTGCAAAACCACCTCGTAGTACATTTTCAAAAATTTCACATGAGACGATAAAAACTTCATATTTTAAGTATTAATAAAAAAGATAGAACCTTTGTAAATTATTATGAATCCAATTATGATAATTAGATTAAACTAAAGGATTCGAGGTTTTGTACAAGTTTATGTACAACAACAAAAAACTGGACTTAAAACAATAGTTGCTGTTGTACAAGAAATAAGCCACAAAAATATTGATTATTAATTATTATTTTCATATTCTTTACAATCATTAGGTAAAATATAATTTACAATGTATTTATTGATGTTAATGTATAAATAATATATTTCATATCAATCCATTTATATTGATACTGTTATTTCTATTTTTATATTTATCAAAATTAATTATTGTATTGTTCACATGTTTTCATAATTTTCTTCATCAGTGGCCTCATAGAGCACACACTGACTCGTTTTTAGGACGTTGTTACTCGTAAAAAGTGTAGTAGCTAATAATGCATTTTAATTAATATATTTTATGTAACAATTAATATGCATTATTTTGAGTGGGCAGAAATAACGAAAGAATAAGCGTTATTTCATTTTATGCACCATTTATATCTGCATTTATCCATTTGTATTTTTTATTATAAAATTACTAATATAATCAGTCCATAATATAACCTACAAATACAGCAATGTCACATTTGATAATTTTAATAAAATTTTATCTTATTAATTTATCTATTTTTGAAATCTGGCAACAGTGTACTTGACAATTCGTTACTAACTTCATACCAACTCTGTTCTACACATTGACCTTTATTTTATTTATTTATTTATTATGTGAACAATACTTGCTAAATATAATGAATATAGGAGTTTATGTATGTTATGTATAAATAATACACTACTCTTTAAGCAGTATTGTAACAAAAGTTGCCTAATAATATGTCAAAAGACATGTTTTAATTATATTAATAAAAGCGTTTAAGAAGGACAGCAAAGCAAACTATTAGTAATTTTATTAAAATGAACACATTTAGAAACCAATAAAATATAATTTGTTGTATTTAAGGAGAGGGACAGCAAGTAAACCAATTCCAAAATTTATAAACGTTTATATTACGTAAATTCTGTTTACAATCGCAATGATATTATAATAAATAATGGAGATATGTATAAGCAAAATATTTATAACAATTGCAAAATAAATGTTATTACAGTTTCATTAATATTTTGACGTGTATACGACATCTACATGTTATTAGGTTTGTTCCAACCGACACCAAACGCGGTTTGGGACCGTCAGGATTGTGCGCAGTTGAACTTTCGCGTTCCAACCGTACACAAACCATGACTCTGACTAGAAGTCGGGCGTTCCAACCTGACCCCAAATCGTCCACAACCAAGTTGTGGACCGTCAGAAACAGTCAGCGATCAGAAGCATGTACTAAAAATCCGGAACTGCCCCAGTCATGCGCAAAGAGTAAAAATGTTGCCGCTATTGAAATTAATGAAATTGAAATCCCATCTACCACAATTTATTTAATTAGTAGAATTTAAATTTAATGATAATAACAGTAATTTATTTATCTGAAACTTAATTATAGTTTTAGTGAAAAATAAAGGAATAAAGTTCATTATAACATAGCTTTTTAAAGATGATTAATTGTTTAATTATATATTTATTTGTATAAAAATAGTAATAGAATAATGTGATACACAACGTCAGGTGTGATATGTTAAACAATTTTAATTTTTAATATTTGTTTACATTACATAACCTCACTTTTTAAAACGGTTTGAATTTAATATAATTGATGGTTGTGACTTCTACTACGTGATAACTCATATTAATGAAATAATAAAATAATTTACTACGTTTTTTATCACAAATTTGTGATAAAAAACGTAGTAAATTGTTTTATTATTTCATGTTTGAATTTAGTCAAAAACTTGATTGTGTCTCGTTCCAACTGACAAGCAATTTGTATTCAGTCGCGGAACAAGTACAAAGTCGGCGCTTGCGCAAAAATAATCCATGTATTAGTCGCAACCAGTTTGCAAACTGCCGAGCGATGTCGGTTGGAACAAACCTATTAACATAATATTATCCCAAGCTGAGTATCTTTGTATATTTGTTAATCAACGATTATACCATCGTAATGATTAAATAAAAAATAAACATTTAAATATAACAATTTATACTGACCTTTTAAAATCTATAACCAAACAAACTATACACACGCTGCACGCACAATTGACAACAATGACAACAGACAAATTAGTCTAGGACAGTGGTGCCACTCTTAAAAAATGTGTTATTTACCGCCTACTAAGCGAACGTAGGCAAACTCCAACATTCGCGGTTCGTGTACCCTACACACGATCCGTCGAATGCACGAATCACGGACGTTCGGGCAAGTTTGCGGACCGTGTGTAGGAGCTTTTACACGGTCGCCAGCACAAACGGTCGAACGCATTTAACATCAACGTCGAATCTCAGAATTGTCTGCAGACGACTTACGTACGTGGCAGGCAATCTGTTAAGACTTCGCCCATGACTTGGGGATTTGTCTTGTCAATTCAATCGGACAAGACACCGGCGGCGTCGCGCGGCACGTTTGCTCCGTCCGCCTTTCTTGGCGCGTCCGCCTCTTTAAGACTACAGCAGACTAAATTTATATTCAAAAATCCATGCAGCATAATTTTTCTATAAAATCAAGAGAACAGACTAAACGATAATAATCAAAAAGTATTGATTTACAATTCCAGAGCAAGAATTCTAATAATTGTTACCGTAGGGTACGCCAAGGGCTTGTTAATATTTCACAAGTAAAACCATCACAAGAAACTAACAAGACAATACAGAATTTTAAAAATGTCAAATAAAACCCATAAAAAAGTGAAGAAATGAGATTTTATAAAATTTTAGTAATACTCCGATCAATATTTTTCATGTCAAAATCGACTAATGCAAAGGCCAGTGGTTCGGTATTTACTTAAAATTGTAGTTGCCATCATTGTGTCCAAAAAGAATAAAAAAAGGTTGATTAAAAAAGAAAAAGAAGATGCCCAGTTATTGTGTAAATGTGTAGGCAAACCTACATATAGTGTTGTAGAGCAAGAAGTTCAACCAACGTGACTACCAACAAAAACAACACCTGACGACGGCGCCAGTTTGGTGTCTGACAGATATTTACTTCAAAAAATATCGGTATTGGCTAAAATTTTTATTAAAAATGGAATTTAACAACTGCAACCAAGAAACTGCAATGTAATGTTTTTAGACCGTATCAACTGTTGAGTTTGTAAAGTTCTTATTTAAAAATGAAAATTTATATATATATATATACAGGGTGTAGATTAATTGGCGGATAAATCTGTCCGGTAGTGCTGTAATGAACGCTTAAACCAGTAATGTTAGGCCAGACTTCACAAAAACTTAGTAAGAGAATGGCATTACACAAAAGTGATACCAAACTAAAGCCTAACATTACTGGTTTAAGCGTTCATTACAGCACTACCGGACACCAACCAAATTATTCTGACACTTCTATCCTTGAACATGAACCAAATCTATTTAAAAGAAACTTTTTAGAAATGTGTCACATACAATCTAACAATAATGTATTAAATTTTAAAAAAGACGTAATTGGACTTAGTAATATTTATACTTTATTACTCTCTTATAATTCATATAACTCTTAACTCCACCAATTTTACAAAATCTTTATTTATTATAAATATAATAAAATATATTTTACAATGTTGTTCCTTTTCTACTAAATCTATCATCTACCATCTTTTCAATTAAATCTACCATCTTTATTATATACTTATTTTATACTTTATCTTGCACTTTTATATTTATTTAATTTTAATTATATATATTTATTTCCCCAACAACAACCACCTTCTACTAACAGACATCATAACTTACAATTCCAAGATGGCTTATTTGACAAATTGTCAAATTAATTAATTTATTATTTATAAAAAAACATCACTCAAAAATATCAAAATTTAAAATAAAATAATTTTACTAATAATATATATATATATATTGTCCAGATAAAGAATTGTTTGGTGAGGTTTAATTATAATGGCTAATTATGATAATTACTTTATAATATTATAATTTTATATACAAATAGTTGTAAGTATTATTTTTAATGTCCATATACATTTTTTGTTAGTTATGTATTTTTTTAGGCCTGATGAAGTTATTAACCTAATAACGAAACGTCGCCACTTATTTAAATATATAAAATATATAATTATTTTTTGTATTTTATTATATTTAAAATTTTAAAAGACTTTCAACCCGTTAACTTTTTTAACATATATATATATATATATGTGAACATGTCACCAATAGCTCTCCAATAAACAGCAGGTAAGACAGAAAAGAAAAAGGCTTGACTTACATGAAAATGTTCTATTTTTTACATTATAAATTTTTCTTTACTGTAATGTTGATCCTTTTATGTTATAAATTCTTCTTATTTATTTCTTTCGTTCACAACAAATTAAAAATGATTTATAATAACAAAATTTAAAAATTCTCATGATTACGCTTACTCTCTCTGATCGCAGCCTCCCGATCAGAGGAGAGCAATTGATGACAAAGTCTTAAACATACCCCCCACCAAAAGTTTTTTTTTTATAATATGAAATTCAAAATAACTTTAGTGAATTCCAATAAATTAAATAGAAAAGATAACTGTGAAGTTAATTGAGAGGTAAAGTTATTACCTTGTTTAAAGGTCTAACGATACCACCAGCTGTCGTTCTAATTTTCACAACTTCACGTTTCTATCTGGACCCGGTAATAAACGCAAAACACGCCCTTTTAAACATTGAGTAGGTGGAGTTTGTAGATTGAACCAGAAAACTAGATCTTTTTCCGAAATGATTTTCACGTTTAAAAGTCCAAAAAGATTGCGTTAATTCTTTAATTAAATCCCAGTGTTTTAATCTGTTTAAAGGTAAATTTGGATCATTATAATTAGAACAAAGCGAACGATAATTCAATATTGCTTTAATACGAATAATAACAGTAGCAAATTCTTCAAAAGTTAAAACCTGTTGCCCTATAACACGTCGGAAATGGTGTTTGAACGATTGAACTCCAACTTACCATAATCCACCAAAATTTGGGGCGTAGGGCGGATTAAAACACTAGTCAATCTTTCTTGATGCTAAATAATGAGCTAAAGATTTGAGTTAATTAAAAACTTAGAAATTTTCGAAATATCTCTAACAGCTCCACGGAAATTACTACCTTGGTCTGAATAAAATTTATTAGGTAAACCTTTTCTTGCGATAAAATGATCAATTGCAGCAAGGCCTGTTGTAAGATTTGTAATAGCTTCTAAATGTATGGCTTTTGTTACCATACAAATAAAAAATGCTACATAACATTTAACTGTACGATTAGTTCTTAACAAAGACGCTTTTATCATAAACGGACCAGCAAAATCTATACGGGTATGACTAAAACTTCGAGATGGATTTACTCTAACAAATAGTAGGTCAGCTATAATTGGTTGAATTGGTTCAACTTTAAAACGATAACAAATGAAACAACAAAAAATACGTGGTCTAATTAAATTTCTAGGCAACGAAATCCAATAATTTTGATGTAGTAACAATTGGACCAGTTGGGGACCGCCATGTCCAGAATACAAATGAAAATGATCATCTAACATAATTGCCAAACAACTTTTATTTGGGATCAAAATTGGATGACGACTCTGTGGAGAAAGTTGAGCATGTTTTAAACGACCCTTCACCTTAACAAGACCTGCAGAATTAAGAAATGGAGATACAGTTTGATATCGTTTAGAACAAAATTTACCATCATGTAATTTATGAACATCTGAATCCAAATACTGAACCTAAGTGATCTTTATTACAAAATCAAGCATCACGATATTCTAATCCAGACAATAATCCAGTTACCACCTTATTGTCAGTTTGTCTCACTTTTGCTCTTAAACAAAAAATATACCCAAATATACGTTGCATCTTTAAAAGTTAAGAAACCTTTTCAAAAAATTTAATAAACGGAGACGGATCTAATAATGATATATGTATCATTACATTGTTATTTTTCAATTCAGGAACAGTAAACCATTTTGGTAAATTTTCCGATAGTCTATCTTTTATTGATTGATATAAAAATTCAGGACCTTTCCACCACAAAATACAATTTAACAATTCTGAAAGAAATAAACCACGAGTTTCTAGATCAGCAGGGTTCTGATCACCGGAAACATGTTTCCATATAGAATTAGGTAAGTTTTCGTGAATTTTGAGCTATTTGCTATAAAAGTTTTTAACTTATATGGTGGAGTAGAAATCCATGCAAGTACTATGGTAGAGTAGAATTGGTAAAAAAAAGTATTTCCAATTTAAATGTATTAAAATGAGGAAGAGTTGACTTAAAAAGTTTGGATAATAACCATGCAGCTCCAAGTTCAAGCCTTGAAATTGTCCACGTTTTAAGTGGTGCTACTCGTGTCTTTGCCGTTATCAAATAAACTACAACGGATTCAAGTTCAGTCCTAAGATATATTACTGCAACCATTCCAAGATTGCTTGCATTTGAAAACCCTACAAGACAAGCATTGAGATAACCTATAGGTATAATGCATCTAAGTATTGTAATTTTTTTTTTAAATTAGGTGAATTTTGTTTAGAAGAATTTCACCCCGATCAATTTTAATTAACCACTACAATTGTAAGAGATTTTTTAAAGATATGACAAAAAGAGTAAGATATCCATTTACGTCAAAAATACGTGCCACTCTGGACAATACTCTTTTCTTAGTAGGTATTTCAACAAAAGGTTTGATGTAGAAATAGAATGTATTATTGATAGAATCCCAAGTTTTTGAAAAAATAGGAAGTTTTTGCAACGAAGAGTCAGAATTTAAAAGTGATGTTTTAACAAAGCTATAAGTTTATTTTTTAATTGTATGACAGCAACCTTATCATTAGCCCCACATAAAATGTTATCTACGTACATATTTAAAGTTAATGCATTAGCAGCTATAGCATACTTTGAGCCCTCATCCTTAACTAGTTGAACAATTGTTCGCTGAGCTAAAAAAAGACTGAAAGTTACACCAAAAACAACACGAGTGTGTTCCCACTCAATTAAAGAATCTTCTATTAAAGATATGGTGATATTTACAATCGTTTTTATGTAAAGCTACTTCTCGAAACATTTGACAAATGTCACAAGTTAAGGCAATTTTCGGAATATGAAAACGAGTAATGATTTGTCCTATGTCTGCTTGTAACTTCGGTCCACTGTAAATTGTGTCATTAAGTGTAACAGGATCTTTTTTTTGCCGGATTGAAAACCACCCGTACTAATGTTCCAGTAGGTTTTTCTTACTTCACCTCATGATGAGTCAAAATATAAGATACTGAATTAGAAGCAGGTATGAGATGACCTTGTGTAATATAATCTTAAATGTTATCACTATATAATTATTTAAATATAGGATCTCGTTTAAAACAAACTTCTAATTTGAACAAGCGATCAAGTGCATATTCTCTATTGGAACCTAAAATTGGATAAATTTTATGTTTAAATGGCAATTTTGTGATGTAACAACCACATTCATCACAAACTGTTGTGTCATTATAATATGTTTTGCATATCTGATCTTCGGATAAAATATGCAGGGGTAAAAAAATCTCTTCAGTTTTCCAGAATAATTTAAGTGTATCATTAAAAAAGGAAACAGAGTTAAAATCTATGCTGTTAAACATAGACTTCAAAATTAGAGTACGTTTCGAGCTATGTTGATGGACTGAACCCATGATGATCCAACCAAAGTTAGTGAGCATGGCGCTTGGATGGCACTTGATATGAACAGGACACAAAAGAGAAATATTAGAAACAACATCTACATCCAACAATACATCTATTTGAAAAGTTTGATGAAAGTTTGGATATGCCAGAGTTAAACTTGAGAAACGATCTCTAAGTTTTTTGGATAAAGAAATGGTTGACAGATCAGCAGTGCTATGAGGTAGTACAATTGCATTGCATTTAATAGCATTTGTGAGTGAATTTAACGGAGCCAGTTTACAAGACACTAATCTTTGAGTAGTATAATTAAGGGCGGTCTGACCGACTCCTTTAAGAGAATAAGGACAATTAGTTTTTGGTAAAAGTAAATGATCCTCTAATTTAGTTTTAATAAAGTTAACTTGACCAGAATCAATAACTAATCAACAATGATGTCATTGTCCTGAAATTGATAATATTTGTCCTTGAGCGGTTTCTAGCGAGGGATTGAGTATCAATCTTTGAAAAATTTGATAACGAAATAGAAACTGTTGTGATCTCTGGTTCTCGTTCAATTAGAGATTCTGAAACCATTGAATATGAATTTTCTATTTTTGAATAAAATTATTCTCAAAATGTAATAAGTATTGTGTCTGTTACTTCCACAAGTTCTACATGAATTTGTAGATAGACTACTTGAAAAGCTATGTTTGCCTAAACAAGCAAAACAACTTTTGTGTGTTTTAGCAATTTCATAGCGAGATTTTGGGTATCCGGCCAGAAAAGAAGAAAGAGCATTTAATTATTTTATGTTGTCCTTTACATAATGGACAGAACAAAATTACAGGTTTGTTAACTACTTCTTGAGTTGTCGCTATATTTACCGTATATGATCTTGCACCAATTTTGAATTATTTGAAACAATTTTAATTGGATACTAATTCTGAAACGGTACTTTTATCTCGTAAATACGAGATCAATTGCTTAAAGGTTAGAAAAACCAACAATAAAAATTTAGTTTCAAATTCTTTCTTAATTTTTGAGTCTAACAATTTCAGAGCAATTTGCAATAAAATATAATCAACTAAATCTGCAATATTCAATGATTTTAGAAACATAACATTAGTTTGTAAAAGATCCACCAATTCTGTCACGACCTGAGATTGATCTCTTTTAATGGGACTTAATTTTAAAATATTAGTAAGATAAAGAGAACCCACGTTTATTAATGTATTTAATAATTAATAAGTAATAAACCGTTTCATAATTTTCAGGAGTAAAAGTTACTGCCTGAATAAGACGCAATGGACCAGCCTGCAAATATGTTAAAAGATATGAAAATTTTTCAATGTTTGATAATATATGTATATTAAATTATCATATTATGCAATGAAAGCTGGAAAGTTTTTATAACTACCATCGAATTTATAAATTTGTATTTTTGGGAGAAAATCATTAGTTTTTTCTGAATGTTGATTTGAAATCGGATTATTGAGTTATGGAAGTTGTTGTTGAATTGGATTCTACAAATTGAGCTTGAATTTTAAAATAAATTTTATCAAAAGTTGTTGCCAGTTGTCTGCATGTTTGAAACCCAAAAAAGAAAATTGATCTAATATTTCATAGAATTCGGACTGAACATTAGACAACTGAGCAGCCCGTAATAAAAATACTTCTTCTTTGCAAGGTAGTTCGCGCAATAAATTTCCACATATTTGAAGTTTGTAATAAATTCTCTCTTTTTGCGTATTTAATAAAGAAAATTGTCGCTCCAGATCTTGTCTAGCTGCCATAATATTGATGAAAATATATATAAAAATATAATTTTATATGAATTGTCAGATTTGACAAATTAAATTTAAATATCTAATTTTAATATTAAATAATAGTAAAATGATTGGGAAACCTTATAATTTTGCTATCAGCAACAAAAGAAACGGAAAGGATCTGGTTTGAAAGACCAATTTGTTGAGTTTGTAAAGTTCTTATTTAAAAATAAAAATTTATATATATGTAAACATGTTAACAGGCAAGACAAAAAAGAAAAATGCCAGACTTACATAAAAATGTTTTATGTTTGTATTTCAATAAAGTTTAACACGTTGGTGGAGCAATTTTAGTTTTAAAGTTGGATTTATAGTTTTAAATGCCGGATTATAATTTAAAACCAATTTAACAGCTTGACAATCAAATTTAACATTTTGAATGCCGGATTTACACTTTTTAAATTGGATTTATAGTTTTAAACGCAGAATTAACAATTTGGTAGTAGAATTTAAAACTTTGAAGACCGGATTTACAGTTTTAAAGGTATAAATGCTCTTTACTTGGGTCATAAATAAACGACGATTACTGCCTTTTTTTTTCATTTTTCTCTCAAAACATCAATACAGAACCAAACATTGATATTTGTTTTATAGTATGCTCTTTTGACTAATTTTAAACCTATATTACCTTAAAATACTGCACATAACATTGCTCATTTAAAAGATAGATCTAATAGCTTTTATTTGTTTTGTGAAATAACTACAATCTTTCGTCGATCCTTTGGCCGTCGGTTTGTTTATTTAATGTTTCCTTCTACTTGAAATATTTCTATGAGTTACTAAATTAAACATTATGATAAGTTGCCAATTGTGTCAGTTATTGACATTTCCGTTTGCCAGTTTATATTGATGAAGATCATTCCAATAATTTTAAAATTCCATTGTTTCTAAACATATGTTTATTTATCTAAACTCCCACATAAAAGTGCGTCACCATTGTGCGCACTCTCATGGAATTCTGCCAAAATTAACTTGGATATAACTTTGTAAATCTAACGAAGCATTTCATTGATAAGTATTTTTTATAAACTCATCCAAGCAGTAATGCCAGAATGATTAGGTTAAAAATTAAGTTAAACTTTAAGAAGCATTCGACTTTTTAATGAAATGAATTTAAATTTTAATTGATAAAAATAATGCAATTAAAAACTGTTAAAATAAATAGAATAATAAATTGCATAGAATTAAATATTTTATTTAGATAATGAATATCATTTGAATGTTAATAAGTTTATTTTTAAATTGCGCACGAGCGGATAGACATCACGCGGACATTCATATAAATGTGGTTTGTTATCGTTTGTGTTATTTATGTAGAATGCAAAAATAATCAGAAACATTGAATCATGTGAATAGATTTTTATGTAAGCACTAGATATAATAGCTGATTCCGCCGTATCTCGATAGATCCTATTTGAGTTCAAATATATATATTGTTCTACGGTAACTACAAAGACATCGCAGACATGAATGTAGATTATTGATTTTTACTATACATTTTTAATGTCTTTTATACATTTTTTAATTAAATTAATAATAATCAACAAGTAACTATGACAATACATTAATATAGTATTTAATGCTAAAGATAAAATTAATCATTGAAGGAAATCATGTGTTTATGAAATTTCATGTTCCGAATGCAACAGTATTTATTTAACTCTTTACTATTATTTATTTATAAAAATAATAAAATAAGTATAATAAGTTGGATATTAATTGTGTAGAAATTTACGTTAAGGCTAACAACATTAAACTTTGAGCGATTCAGCTCACTGACTGAATTAACAAATTCTTGTTTTTATATGACAAGATAATGGTTCTTTGAATTGCTCAAGGTTTTTTATTGTCAGCGATTTTGTTTTCAGGGAAATAGTATTTAGATAACGAATTCCCGGGATGCTTCGCTGTCGTTCTTGGGTGCAGGTGTTAACTACTTCTTTCTTAGAGAGAACCAAGGGTTGGGACAAGTTTGTTCCAATTCTTGAGTTGCTGATATTCCAATAATAACAATGATTGCAATTGCCGTGATAGTTACTAAGGCGGTCGTCAAACTCTAGTTATTCGTGGAATGAGCGTTGGATAACAAATTTATTGGTGTTAGGTGAATTTGTCGATCCAAACAGTGAATTGATATGGTTTGTAGAACTTCTTTTCTTAGACTTATTGAACATTTGGATGTCGATTGTACAAGCAGGTTGCTTTGTAATTTTCTTACTTCTTCACATTGAACTTTGGCAGATTGATTGGCTTGAAATAGAATCCAATCGGAGTTTGTGGAATGGATAAGTTCGGCATCCAGTTGCGACCATTTGGTGTAGCTGCAGGCTGTTATTGGTAGATGTCGTAGTAGCTGATGTCCACACGAGGTGTTTTTTGTAGCATCTAAACTAATGGTTGTACACAGATGTTCTTAATGTTGCAACAATTTGCATGGTTCTGACATTGCAATATACCTATCATTATTTTCTGCCAGGTAAGGTTGTGGAATATTTAAAACAAGATAATCTGGATTTTGCTTGATTAGTAATGGAATCAATTTATGGTAATGGTAAATTGTAGGTTTGACTAATGGAAATTCGAGTAAAAATGTGAGTACGTACGTTTTGACATAAGCTTTTACAGTTATCATTTTTTCAAGAGCATGAATTTTTCGGTTTCACAATATTTTGTTCAGAAATAGACGATTGAACAAATTTCAATTCATTTAACAGTTCTTCTGCAGAAATAATTGCAGGATGATAAATTTGCAATTTGGAAAAAGTTTTTGCTGTACAAGATTGACATACGATCTTTATGTCTTGATATTAACTCTTGGTAGGTAGTGGTACCATAAAATAGGTCTATTAGGTTTCTGGTTCTTGTATGACCATAAAGTGCTTTAAATGGTGTCATTCCACTATATTTTATTATTTCCTGTACCAAGGTGTAAAGTAATTTTGTAAAAAGATGCTAAATCTTTAATTAGTTTGTTGTTAAATTCTGATCCTTGATCAGATCTAATTTCTTAAAGTATTCCATAGTAACTAAAGTATGTTAATAGAGCATCGATGATGTCTGTCGGATTTTTGCTATAAACTTTTATTGCATGTCCTTTTCTAATAAAAGAGTCAATAATTGTAAGGTATTTTTCTATGTTACAAGAAAATAAAATAATAAATACTTTCTCAAGAGGTGCATCGGGTGTTTCCTTTATAGGTAATGGCGGTACTTCAGGTTGTATTTTGACCGATTTTAGATGTTCAAGTGTTTCCTTGATACCTCTATGATTTGTCAATCCAGTGTGGTATGGCGTGATAAGTTCCAATTTTGTATTTTCATCATCAATCTGTAACGCTTCCTTGTCGCTGACGACCGGAAGCGGCTGAGTAGCAATCAGTCGTGATCGACAGGGCTCGATATTGGCCTAGGTGGTCTCGGGCGCCACCACCTATTGCAAGATGGACGGGTGCTTACAAAAAAAACAATACAATGTCAGGAGGAAATAAATTTATATTCAGTAAGTAAATAAAACAACAGAAATCAACTCAGGAAAAAAAATGGAAAAATAAGCCTAAGTACTAAGATAACCAGTGTCCTGTCAGGGTCGGGCCACTGGTTAATATTAACTAAAACTATTACTATTTACAATATCAGTCAGTGTCCTGTCAGGGTCGGGCCACTGGCTAATATTAATTAAAACTATTACAATTTACAAAATCAACCAGTGTCCTGTCAGGATCGGGCCACTGGTTAATATTAACTAAAATTAACATGTACTAGAACTTACGGCTCTGGTTCTCAGGATTTGTAATGGTGAGAATAGTCGCACTATGACCTTTCTCGCTCTTACTTATCCGATTCGATTCTTCGGGCGACTGGTTGCTTGGCTGAGTGCAAGCTTCACTGACTCTACCTGGCCTGGTGTTACCGGCACGGCCTCCATGAGTATTGCGGAGGTTGCCGGTCCAAGTCCGGAGGGGAGTCCCGGACAGGTTTTGGTACATTCGTACCTGTTATTTGTATATGGTGAACCCGAAGGTTCCGACTGACACGCCACACAGGCGCGTGAACCCGGAGGTTCCGACAAACACGTCCCACGGACGCATGGACCTGGTGGTCCCGACACACACGTCCCACGGACGCACGGACCCGCAGGCCCCGACACACACGTCCCACGGACGCACGGACCCGCAGGCCCCGACACACACGTCCCACGGACGCTCGAGCCCAAAGACTCCGAACCCACTAGTTCCCACGCCACACAGGCCCCGTCCTCCAGGTGCCTCCGGGTTGTGTAACCCATTGGTGGACCTCCGTGAAGCGGAGCTACGCCAGGCAGGTCGGTGGTGACTTGCCCAGGGATGGTTGGCACGACCTGGTACGACGTTACGCCTCGGGGATGAGGTCCAGGTGTCTGTACTTCCATCTTCGGTGTAGTTGGAGGTGGTGGTGAGTGGATCACTACTTCCTCGAGCGTAGTCACCTCGTGGCGGTGTGCCCCACGTGTAGGGCGTGAGTCGGTTGCAGGTAGTGCAACGCTACCGACTCGGTGGTGAGCGAGCTTGGGGTAAGTTCCCTGCTGGTGGTACGTCATATTCAAGTCGTTGTTCCATGTCGTGTCCATTATCATAGCGTGGGTGGTCGTGGTGTGCATTTGGGCCCTTGTGGCGGTGTGTGCAATGCCGAAGGGCGTGGGTTGATACCCGGTGGCGAGAGAGGATGGTAAACCTCCCCGGTGCAGTCGTCGGTGTGGAGCTCGTGATTTCCATGGGGATATCCGTGGTCGTAGCGGTGGTCGTCATCTCGTTGTCAGGTTGCGATTTCATCTTCGGAGTTGGAACGGTGTTGCCTGTTCTTGCTCGTGATGGTCGAAGTAGACTGGCGTGCAGCGTGCGAGTTTTTCCTTGGCGGCATCACAGGCCACGCGTATTTATACCCGCTGTTCTATATGAATGCAATTCTCAATAAGTTGGGAGGTGGTAAATATCTAAGCAGCCTTGACATCAAAAGTGCCTATTGACAGATTCCTCTTGTGGATGCTAGTAAACCCTTCACTGGTTTTACAATCCCTGGGCTAAGATTGTTCCAATTTAATCGTATGTCATTTGGGCTAAGCGGTTTTCCAGGAACATTCCAAGCGTTGGTGGATAGGGTTTTTAGTCCTGAATTAGAGCCATTTTTATTCACGTATTTGGATGATGTGATAGTGGTTACGCCAAGTTTTGAAAAGCATATCGAAATTTTAAAAGAAGTGTTCAGGAGATTACAAAAAGCAGGCCTTACCTTGAGTGCCGACAAATGTAAATTTTGTCAAAGCAAAGTCAAATATCTTGGCTATATTGTGAATCGGTTATGGATCAATGTGGATCCAGATAAAGTAAAAGCAGTTGTGGAGATGCCGAGTCCAAAAAATGTGAGAGGGGTTAGATCAATATTAGGCATGATGTCATGGTACAGAAAGTTTATACCAAACTATTCTGAGATTGCGGTACCCTTGACAGTACTTACCAAAAATGACGTAAAATTTTGTTGGTCAAAAGAGTGCGAGAAAGTTTTCAACAAACTCAAAGAAGCCTTGGTCAGTCCTCCAATACTTTTATGCTCTAACTTTGAGTATCCTTTTACTCTACAATGCGATGGAGTGGGTATGGGTTTAGAGCCGTACTTTCCCAAACCTATGACAACCAAGAACATGTCATATGTTATCTATCCCAATCAATGACCCGGTCTGAGAAGAAATTCAATGCGACCGAGCGGGAATGCTTTTGTGTCCTATGGAGTATCGACAAGTTGAGGTGTTATCTCGGGGGGGGGGGGGGGGGCAAATTCACAGTCGTAACCGATCATTACAGCTTGTTATGGCTGGACCACTTGAAAGACCCTTGGGGACGCCTGGGTAGATGGGCTCTGAAAATGCAACAATATGAATTCAGTATTGTGCATCGCAAAGGGAAAGAGCATGTAGTGCCCGACTGCTTGTCGAGAGAGTTGGTTGATAGTGAGACAATAAATCTCGATACTCTCTGTGTGGAGAACTCCAGCATGAATGACAGGTGGTATGTTAAGATGTGTGCAAGAGTGAAAGAAAAACCATTAGATTACATGAACTGGCGAGTGGTTGATGGGAGGCTGTACAAATGTGTTGACAACTAGAAAGAAGATTGGAAAGATGAGTGGGAGCAATGGAAGTTAGTGATACCTAAGAGGTTACGTCCGGAACTTCTGAAGAAACTTTATGATGACCCCAAAGCTGGTCATTTAGGTATTTATAAAACCTACCAACGGGTTGCTGCCAAGTACTACTGGCCTAAGCTTACAAAAAATATTCATCGTTACATAACCAAGTGTGTAGTCTGTTGCCGACACAAACCCGAACAACAAAAGTCTGCAGGTTTGATGGGTAGCAGGCCCACAATCAAACGTTGTTGGCAAATGATTAGTACAGACCTAATTGGACCATTGCCTCGCAGCAGTAAAAGAAATAGTTTTGTGTTAGTTGTTTCGGATTATTTTAGCAAGTTTTCTTTATTCTTCCGCTTACGAGCTGCCACCACGGCAAATGTTTATAAACTGTTGGAAAACAATGTATTTTTACTTTTTGGCGTCCCCAAAATTCTATTAACTAATTGTTGCTTTGGCAATCAGCAAATACGCCATTTGTACACAACCATGTGGTTTTAATTACGCCGTAATTTATTTAGAAAATAGATGGTTTTGTGTTTGCGTGTAGGATGTCGAATTAATTAAATAAATTAATGTGGCTGTCATGTACTCATAGTTAAAAAAGACAGATTAGTGAGTGATGGCAATTGAATTTATTTTGCCAAGTATATCCACGAATGGGATGCCCAAGTTTATATTGTCCAGCATGACTTGTCGCCGACTTCCAACAGTTTCCTATCTTTGAAGCCTTTTGTAGTACGAAAGGTATTTATAAAATGCTAGTGTTTTTGATTATTTTCCTAACGATATATAACTACTCTTTTTTTTATATTATTTTCCTAAGTTATTTAGTTAATAATTTTTGTTCTTAATTTAATCTAAATCGACTTATGCTTGTATTAAACTACGGACATTTTTAAGTTAGACTGATATGTCGGTTATAGTAATAGCAGTACTTTTTTGGTTTGCAACTCAGTTGCATTTTTCGTTTGGAATTTAATGCGAAAAGTACTTTATTAAATTTTTTTAATGTTTTGTCCGATCTATAAAAGTAGATAATTAAATGCTAAATTTATTAACTACACACATATATTTAAATATATCCTTTTTTTATATTAATGTTTATTAACACGAATATAAGCTTATAATCGGGTACGATGTTCTTTTGTGTAATACTTTAATTTGGTAGAATATTGATATCACATGACGGTGATGTGTAATGAGTAGTGATAAACTTACAAGAACTATTTAAATAATTACTACCTGGAATTTTTAATTATTTTTCAATATTAATATATGTTACTGTTATAAATATATTTTTTTTACAATTAAATTTCTGTACATGCAATTTAGCTTCCCCTGTGGATACCTTTTTTTAATTATTTTTTTTATGAAGCACTACATCTAGCCTCAACAAAAAAATAAAATAATTGGAGCCCAGGACCCAATGTAATCAAGTTGTGATGGGTAAGTTGCCTTGCCCGAACTCTACCCCATCTCCATTGAGCAAAGCTGGCTCGTTGGTAATAATACCTGCCAACGATACCCATTACAGTGGTAACGCTTTCTTGCGACAGGAAGCGTGTATCAATTTTAAATTACAAATAACTAACTTAAAAAATTGATGTCTTGCAGTTCGGTATGGCTTGGTTTTTTCTGTCCAAATTAATTCTTGTAGTTGACTATTTTTACAACTCTTTTCTTAATTCCTCGATTTCAATGGTGTCTTTGTGAGATGTTTGTTTAACGTCCTCCGTAGGTTCTCGCCTTTTTTTATATAATAACCATTATTGATAGGTTATTTTTCCATAAACTCCATCAGGTATAATGATAACAATTAAGATGAAACTTAACAAATGTATAAATTAAAAAATAATAAATGTTTATGTATTTTACATGTGAAAAAAGTAAATTCAACCGGACAAAATTAATTCTAAAATTATTACTGTTTATATATTTTCACAGTAACGGAAAATCATCTTTTCTTCTTAGCACACAAACAAATTGGCCTACTAACCCTTTTCTAATACCAAACAATGGATGAATGCATCAATGATCCATAACCTGCGTGTGTTTTTGTACACACGGGACGCCTAGTTGGACAGGATCCTGTAAATAATAAACATTAAAGAAAAACAAACGATAACTTTTTTTTTTTTTTAATTTGGGATTTCAATACATTGCTTGGACGGTACAAAGCTTATAATAACATAAATAATTACAATTGTAAATATGTACAATAATAAACAAAAATAATAATAAATATACGATATTTTTATACCGTCGCATGCGATCTGTATTCTCGAGAATATCTTTCTCTACCTTTATGATCTTTACTATCATTTCAGCGTAAATTTTGAGCTTTTATTTGAAAGGACCACGTAATCATCCACGCGACTTTTCTATTTTTTTAAGTCGATATTTTCTAATACTAACTTATTTAAGTACATGGGGTGCATGTTTTGCCAGATTACTTTTAAACAAATCTAGCTGGAGACAGGGCAGGTCATTCTGTCTAACAAATTATATAGGCAATCAAAATACTTTCATCGAGCCCTTGAGTACGCGCTTTGATCTGTTGCAAGATCTTTTCACTGCAATCAGGAGGTCTTAAGCCTGCACATAACCTTTTCTAATCATTTAGCGCCGCTTTTACAACCGTCGGTTAATGTGTCGGATAAACTACACCCAGAATAAATTATCCAATAGTTACACCTGGTTTAACACACAATGCATTTTACAAATGTAGGTAGTTATACCGTTGTTATTCTCAAAGATAACCTAGAAACGTCAATGGTTATGTTAGTAGTTTATACGCGAATTTAGATTATTTAGATTGTTTATAATGTTACACAATGTGGATATATTTGAATCAGATAGTGATGAGGAAATAATTCAATATGTGGAAAGGTTTAGACAACCTAAAAAATTTTGTAGAAGGTAAATTCAAAAATATTGTAGAAATAAATTAAATTGTTATTATTGTTGACATTTTCTAGAGTGGTTTTTATGGAAGAATTGGAAGAGTGGGAATTTTTCATGCGCTTTCGCTTACAAAAAAATACAGTGCGACAGCTTTTGCAGCTCATTGAACATGATATTGCCTCAGCGACCGATCAAAACAATGCCATTAATGCCATGACAAAGTTGCTTCTCACACTGCGGTTTTATGCAACTGGTTCGATGCTGCTAGTTGTTAGTGATTTTGTTGGGGTTAGTGAAAGTTCAGCTTGTGTAATATTGAAACTTGTGACGGAAGCTATTGCAAGTTTAAAACCCCATTTTATTAACATGCCCGGAGCTGAAAAAAAATTGAAAGTACAATTAAAATTTTATGAAATTGCCAGATTTCCTAAAGTGATTGGGGCCATTGATTGTACCCATGTAAAAATTCAATCACCCGGAGGAAATGAGGCTGAATATTTTCGCAATAGAAAAGGTTATTCCGATGCAGATTTCTATATAAGAAACATTGTTGCAAGATGGCCAGGATCGGCACATGATCAAACCATTTTTAACAACTCGAATATTAAAGCCAGGTTTGAAGCAGGGGAAATGGGAGATTCAATTTTATTAGGCGATAGTGGTTACGGTGTAACAAATTATATTATTCCACCATTGCTCCACCCACATAATCGAGTAGAATCTCTATTTAACGAATCCCAAATCAGAACCAGAAATAAAGTGGAATGCTGTTTTGGGATATGGAAAAAAAGATTTCCAGTTCTGTCTCTTGGAATGAGAGTTTGTTTAGAACGATCCAAAGCAATTATTATTGCCACAGCAGTGTTACATAATATGGCAATAAAAGCAAAAGAGGATGAACCACCTGAAGACCCTGATGTTATAGTTTTACAAGAAGTCGTTCAGAATGCCGATGATCAGGTCAATCAAGGAAACAATGCTCGACGATTATCATTAATAAATGATTATTTTCAGAACTTAAAATAAATAATAATTAAAGTACGCAACCAATATTTTTTTTTTTTTTATTAATAAATTTTACATATTTAATTCTTTTTGTTTAATTAATAAATCAGTTTTTAAAATTTCCATTTCCAAATTATGGCGTTCATCTTCTCTCTTCTCTTTTGCTATGTCTCTTTTTTCTTTGTCGGCTGCCTCTTTTTTTATTATTTCCAATTGTAAATTTACTAATTCCAATTTTCTTTCGGCTAAAATTTCAAAAATTTTTTTTCTCAGGTTTTCTCCTTAAAATATCCCTTCCCTGCCTTCTGGTTATTCTGTTTTTTTTTTGTATAGGACCAGCCGACTCTGCTTCGATGACTGATTCTACTGAAAAAATAAATAGTAATAATGACAAAATTAGTATATCGAACAACAAATATAACTGATAAAAATTAAATTTTATCGAAATAGAAATGTTTATGACAAAATTAATATATTAATAAAATTACAACATAATACCTATATTATTTGATGAAACTAGTGCCTCATTTACTGGTTGTCTCAGCAAAGATGGGGTCCAAGAGCTCCATTCATTTTGTTGCTCAGGAGTATTTTCTAGCTGAAATGATTATTAATTAGATATGGAAATGTTAATTATGTTAGTTTACCTGTATAAAATATTCTTGAGTAATTTCTGTATTAGGTGGATCTGGATCGACAAATTCAATAATCGGATCTGTTTAAAAAATTGAATGTTTATAATTAAAGACATTATTAATTAATTAAGATTTCATTTAATATTTGATTTATTATTTCACAAACATGTTATTATTTAATATTTTACATTGATAATGATGATAATTCATTGAAACATGTTTGTGAAATAATAAATCAATTATTAAATAAAATTTTAATTAATAATGTCTAAAATAAATAGATTTTATAAATTCTGTATTTAGAAAATATAAAAAAGATTATAATTATAAAAAAAAAATGTTTATAGAAACTTTATAACACAAATACAAACCCTGGTCATCATCGTAGGAATTTGTAGAACCTGTAACAAGAAGACCTACGATACCTAATACCTTGTCTCCAAAGCTACTTATTTTATTATTTCTTAGACCACCACCTGTTTGTAAAATTTTTTTTTTTGTTGCAGCAAATTCTTTTCGAGTACTCTTTTTAAGAGTATCCCATTTGTTTCGCAAATGTTTTGCAGACCTACTCCCTAATGTTATTTTGTTGAACTCTTCTGCTATTTTCTCCCAAGCCTTTTCTTTTTTATATAATCAAAATCATCTTTTAGTAAAAATCCCTTAATTATAATTTATACTCATATTCATTGTATACAAACTTACCAACTACATCTTTAAATTTTTCCATCAACATTAATAATGTCTCAGTCTCTTCGGGACGAAAATTGGAGCATCGAATTCTACTTTTATCCGTTTTGATTTGCGAGGTTATGTTGTTATACACCGTATAGCGTTATTTATTTTTACTATTATCAAATGTGCGGCGCTTACGAGGTTATGTGCGTTAAACTAGGTTTATCTACTGTTCCGAGCACCGGATAAGTTAATCCCGGTTAATTCTCCTGCAAACCCTATCTATGCTTTAACTGGTTATTGTAAAAGCGCATTTTTATATTTATTCCGTAGATAGCGTTACTCCTGGTTTAAACGACGGTTGTAAAAGCGGCCCTTAATATTCACTTGTTTGTTAGAAACCACACTAACGTTGCCACCTAGCAATTCTATGGCACCGTGAAATAAGATTGGTTTACTGACACCTCGAGCCTCTCCTAACTCTTCCACTCGCTATATAAATCCGTTTAGGCTTTTATTCAAAAAATCGACCAAAAAACTATACTCCCACTTTCCTAAACACGTATACTCACTAGGCACTCTAAGGTTTGCCATACCGGTAGTTAGAGGTTGCGTATTTTCTAAGATAGAGTTTTGATAGACGGGTCAGACGCATCGGGAATCCTAGGAAGAGTAGATGAGGATCTCGCACGTCCCAAGATTGCATGTGATTAAGCAAACTCTTTTTTTTAAGCTTCGGCTTCTTCTATCCGGTCTTGCAATTCTTTATAGTAGGATTTTTACAGCAATGAAGTTCTTTTCTTTTCTAAATTATTGCCCTCACAATCATACTGCTCTAACCAATCTATTATGTGGGCTAGCTTTGACTCTATTTTTCGAATGATGCTTCTGGTCAAGACTTCGCCTGTTAAATTTTTATCAACTAGCAAATGTTTTTTCCACACTGCTTCTTCAGGTTTTTAATTTAATTGTTTTTAAAATGTTTTCATTCCTTTTTTAGTTTCCCCGTAGACATTTTATCAATTTTTTTTAACCGTAAGCTCAGCTCGTAATCTAATTCGTCTTTATTTAGACAGAGTTCAGTTTTGTACATTGTAAGTAATTTTTGAACTTTTTATAAAACAGTTTTTTCAATACAATAGTTTGACCGAAAACAAAAACTATATTAGCGTATGATGCAAATCGAAACTCACAAAAAAATACTTTTTATTTTTTTATTTTAACACAAAAATAAATTTCAATTTATTAACTAATTGAATAACAAATTACGACTCATGTTTTTCAGTGAGCTTCAAAAACTGCTACGCTCTGTTTATTTCTTGATTATTATTGTAAAGGGTGAAAAGTAGCAAAATATTTTGGGCGAAATTCATAGTGCCGCCCTACGTACAAATTTTTAATTACCAAATAAAAAAAAACAAAAAACCGTACACGTTTATTTCTGCTGCCTCTCCAATATTCATAACCTTTGTCTTGTTTTTGTTTACATTGATTCCATTTCATCAACTTTTTTAAATAGCATTTTCAGTTCTTTTATGCTACTTGCAAACACGATCATATCATCGGCAATTCGAATGTATTTCATTAGACTCTCACTCCCATGTCCTCTTTATAGCACTCCGGTACTATCTCACCGACAATTTTGGAGCCTATATCATATGTATCTTTTCTAATTTGAAAGGTTCTTGGTATTTTTTCATTTAATTATATTTCTACTTAGTGTCTCATATACAAATTCCTTACCAGTCTATCTATCCAATCAAATTCTTTTACTTTTAAAATTTCTATCAGTTTCTTCTACCAAACACAATCTGCTACGAAGTCTATAAAAGGCACACTTTAACTTTTGTCTCTAAGTACCTTTTATTCAATTGTCCTTACTATACCAAACGCATCCATTATACTCATCTGTTTTGAATCCAAATTGTTGTTCTGCTATATTTTGATCTAAGATTCTGTCTTTTATTTATTATCTTCAACAAGATTTTTGCTACGTGCACTACCAATCTGATTGTTCTATACTCTTCGAACTTGTTTGTTTCTTTAATTTTCTTTATCGGTATCATTTCTGTCTTTAAGAAATCGTTTGGCCATTTTCATATATAACATGAGTATGAGCACTCGAAGCCGAAGCCAGCCGCCGGTGGTGTGTAAATGCGCTAACACGTAACGCATTTGTACAATATTTAGAGTGTTTCCTAACTGGAGGCAAAAAGTAAAACTTCAGGTACATTTTTCAAACAGAAAATCTTTGTTTAACTCTAGTTTCAACGAGAGTGGTTTCACTCGTTGAAATTCAGAAGTATTTTTATGATGTTGTGGCATATTATGTAATTTACACATTTTGAAATTTAAAAAAAAAACATGTTTCAACCTTTACAAGGTCATCATCAGACGGTGATACAAACAAGTATAAATATAAAGGAAAACAAAGCACTTACAGTGTACAGAATTAAACAAAATTGTTGAGCCTGTATAGGTTAAATTACTGATCAAATTTATTAAAATTTACCTAAAATATTAATATTAATAACACTACCATAGCCAATGGTCTACGTTGTTTATTCATAGCAACATAAAAGCCTACTGAATATGAAAAAATAAATTATAATTTTAATGAATGCGTTTTTTTGCAATATAATAGGTTAGATTTATGTTGTTAAATTAAGAATTAACGGTAAAATCTACATGTTGATAAAATAAATAAAATAGCCATTGTAGCAACGGTAAGCCGTGGAAACACTACATTCTGTGAGAAAACATAGATATGTATAACTCCATATATGTAGTTTGTATTAATATTGGCATTATTCCACACAAAGAAATTATATTTTATTTGTAACATGCTTATGTTTTTAATAAATAATTTATTATATTTTATCAAAATAATAGTAAAGTAGTTCTACACTTCTCAATTTAATAAACGAACTGTATATTCAGTACTTGACCATATAACAATATTTTTTTATCCAACATATGTATATTATACATACATATATGTAAATATAAATAATAATGTTATTACAATAAATTCAATATGTGTTAAATTTAATTTAAGTTGTATTTTATTTTATTATAACAAAAAATATTCAATATAACTTATTTCTTATAACATTAGGTAACATTAATATTTATCTTTGTATCAATAACATTTTATTATATTATATAATAAGAATGTTTTTAAATATTTTTAATTTAAATCCAATATATATTTATCTATGTTTATTTTAAATGCGTTAGTTAAATATAGTAGCCGTGACCATGCGTTGCTATAGTGAAATAAACAAAACTATTGCTGATATAAACATCTGTATTGTTAATATTACCTAAAAAACATTTGATACAGTAAAATGTGCTTAAGTAAACACATTTGATGCTAATAATTAATCTGCAGGTACAGATATCATTATGAGTGTAATTAGAAAAAAATATTGTTTATTAGATTGCAAACAAGTAGTAAAACTTTAAAAGGTTCTTTAATTTACATAAACCCTTATAAACGTTGATAAACTTTACATGAAGTGAAGAATATTAATTATATTATATATTATAATGCATGTATATTGAAAATCTTTTAAAGTTTACGCTTGATTGCAATCTCACAAACATAAGTAAATGATTATTCTAATTACATAGTTGTATTGATATCTGTTTATCCATATAAATTATTAGCATGAAATATTTGTGATTGAAACTTAGTTAAATAACCAACATTTTATTTTATCAAATGTTATTTTCAATAGAGTAACATAAAATATTGTTATACTAGCACGAGTTTTGTTTATTTCACAATAGTAACCGCACAGCTACTAAATGTAATCAAACTAGAAGCTAGAAAATACACTGCGCATTTCTTACAATATAGATAAATCAATAATTGGCATAAATCACTTTTAAAATAATATTGACAATTATTTGTTATTATATTAATAATTTATTTGTATATTTTAAAATTATATTACATTTTTAGAAGGCCGTGATCTTAAAAATAAAAATGTATTATTGCTATTGATACAAAAACAAATATAAAATGTTTTAGGAAATATGTCCTAGTGAATACTTTTTTGTTACAATAAAATAAAATATGATATTTTATTTATATGTAGATACATATATGTATAGTCAGTCACAAAAGTCTACATACACCCCTCAAAAACCTTCAAAAATTTGTTAAATTTTATATACATAGAAAAACATTTGTTTGTTAAAATATTTTATAGTACATTTTTCAACCTCAGTACATGTAATTTTCAAGAAAGTTTTGATTATTTGAAAACAAAACAATCCAAAAAAATTTACGCGCAACTGTCAAACACTGTGGAGGCTCGGTATGGTTTAGGGAGCTATGGCAGCTTCTGGAGTTGGAAATCTAGTTTTTATTGAATGAATAATGGACCACAAATTATATTTAAAGATTTTGCAAGATAATTTGTAGACCTCCGTCTTTTGGGATTAAAAAATTAATGGATTGTTTAGCAGGACAACAATCCAAAACGTACGGCACATGTTGTTAAGAAATATTTGCTTTTAGAACGCCAAAACAGTTTCATTCTCCTCCCCAGTCGCCTGATCTCAACCCTATTGAACATATTTGGGATGAGCTAGAGCAAAAAATTAGAAAAGTCAATATAACAAATCGCAAAAAATGCGTTAAAACACGCTTGGTCTGAAATATCTTCTGTTGTAACAGAAAATTGAATTTAGTCTATGCCGCGGCGGTTGCAAGCTGTAATAGATTTACAAGGAGGTTCAACAAAATATTAATATTGTGTAAATTTAGCGCTTTTCACTTTTTTTCTACATTAATTTAAATCATCTTTAAGTGTATGTAGATTTATGTGAGCTATTTAATTTGAATATTATTTTATTTTTCTAATTTTCTGATTTCAAATAATCAAAATTTTCTTGAAAATTACATTTACTGAGGTTGTAGAATGTACTATAAATTATTTTAATAAACAAATGCTTTTCTATAGAGAATTTTTCGAAATTTTGAGGGGTGTATGTAGACTTTTGTGACTGACTGTACGTTAATAATAGTGGTTTGTATATTTTTCCATTATCCATCTAGTATGCTATAAGATTGCAATGTCGGTTATGGACAAGTGCTGGTAGCTCATTGCTATAGAGCTCCCGTATTTATTGACATTAGATAAAACATTTTGTTATTTTAATCACATTTGTTTAATTATTTAATAGTATCAATTTACCTTACACCGAAAGGTAGAAAGGCAATGGAATAAATAAATAAATAAAATCAATTTATCTGTAGCTACAGATATCAGCGTGTGTATAGATTAAATTAAATAATTTAATATTGAGAAGTAGTAAAGTTGTGACATTACTTTGTTATTCATATACGACATCATTATTTAAGTTTTTACGTAGTTGAAGATAACTATTTATAAAATGATAAACAGAACATGTAATTAATATCAATTTAAGCAATAAATCAAATTAAATTGAACATTGTAAAGACCTAGTTCTGCTGCATTTCGTGAACGATATCAACGCATCGTCAAAACCGCTGAAATTTGAATTTCACATAATTTAACATTCATATTTGACATTTATTAAATCGTATTCGTTGTGTGAGCCGCAGTAGGGCTTACAAGTTGCCAGCAATTTTCGCTACAAATCAATATTGTGATTCTTTTCACCGCATTAATTATACAAAACCAACTAACTTATCACATTTGTTTGTGTCTTTTCACTATATTTATTTTATTTCGTCTTCGAAAAATCAATACAAACATGTTTTTTTTAGTCACAAGTTTGTAATAAATAAAAGTCTCTTTTTGTGTCTATTTTTGTTTCATAAGCCAGTTTAGGTTTTTTAATTTGATTTATTAATTATTTTTAAATTTTTTTGGAATTTATTTAAATAAAATCGTCCTGAAAAATGAAATATAATTTTCATAGATATTTGATATTGTATTAACAAGCAAAGTAATCTATGCGTAAATGCTTAACATTTTGTGACAGATTGAAATGAATTGATTAGAAAACATTGAAATTGTTGTTTTAATTCATCATTACTTATTAGTACATAAATAACTAATATTGTAATGTTAATGTGAAATAAAATACCTTACATCATATAGTAGGATTTGATATATATTATTACATTAAATTAAATAACTTTAAATTGAAAATTATATAATAGTTAGTTAGTATTATTGATTTTTGTAAATAAGTAATGGACGAGTTATATTTGTTGATGGAAAGATTTGCTAAATTTTTACCTTACAAGTTCTAAGAGAAAGAGATTTAATGAGACCAAATGGCTAAGAGAGCTATTGGGGTGTAATTTATCTATCAGAAGTTATTATGGTTTTATTAACACATAAGCGCAATTTACACGGGCAAGTAAAACGATTTGCGCAATGTAAACCAGGCTGACCAGATTTACCCTTTTTTAGTAACATAACTCTTTTTGATGTTAAAATACTCTTTAATCTTTTTAATTCAAAATAAGCAAGAATATACTCTTTTTTTCAATTGAGAGCTAATAATTTCACTGCCAAACTTTTTATTTATAAAATGTCAAAACTTGGCCATAAAATATCAAAATATGATCAGAAACAGGGGCGGCGCTAAGTACTATAGCATAATATATATAATTTCAAAATTAAAAATTGGACATAATCCAAGACCACACAAAATCTAACAGTTTTCTCTCAGCCCACCAATTTAGGTTTTGACGGGACTACTCTGTAGTTTACCAAAAACCCGAGTGATTGACCACATTGTCACAGGTTTCAGACTAATAAAAACATTTTACAAGGCTTCACATAAAAGTTTACTTTTAAAACTGCACATACTAAAATTTCTTTTGCGTCTTATAGAGCTGATAGCTTCATATCTAAACCGCAAAATTCTGGTGTTAAACTTCTAAACAACAACGTTTTTATACAGTGGTCCGATGCTGTCAAGTATCTGGGTATTACCTTTGATAAAGGACTTACGTATAAATTAGACTACAGTTCATCTTAACAAACCTGCTAATTTAATTTTTTTGGCGGTACAGCAATCGTGTGTGTGTGTGTGTGTGTGACTTCAAAAATTTTAATTTTTTGGTGGCTTGTAGTATGTTCACACAAAGAAATTTGAAACAATCTCAGTATTCTCTAGCTGAGCCAACACATTATAACGTTGGCCAAAAAATACTTTAAAAACTCGTGGTTTATCCCGACCCTGATCAAGCCAGATTTGATAAGCCATACAAATATGAATATTTCTATACGAAACCAATCAATATCATTACTTCCTAAAATGTTTTACCCCACAATCCCACCCAGTGAAATCGAGGTCTAGCTGCGGAGTTATCACACGGAAACGCCGCAACTATCTTTCAACGCACACAGATAGGTCCTGGTGGAATGCCTAGTGCAGATGGCAAAAACGGTTTGACAGACAGATCACTAGTCAGTCACAATCACGGAAGCAGTTCCGTAAAAGAAATTCTAAGTATTACAATTGAAAATTAAGACCGGGTAGATTTTAGTGTAACAAAATAAATTGTTATCTGATATCTTATTAGTCATAATAATATTATGATTATATTTTTAAAAACAAATAATTCATTTTTTTAACTCTGCAATAATTGCAGTGTTTTTTTTTTTTTTTTAACAATAATATATATTTATTAATAAAATTTATATAATACAAAACAATACTGAATGTATAATAAATAATAATAAAAATAAAATTAGATTCTTCCCTCTATCATTACTTGAGGTTTGAGGGTTTAATCCCATCTCAAGTTATCGGTATTGAGGGCTCGTGGTTGTTGTTGTTTTTGTTTATTTTTTATATTTTGTCATGTAATATCATATGTTTTATTTTTAATTTAAATGGTACATAATTTAAAGTTTTTATGTATATTGGTAGGCTGTTATATTGTTTTATTGTTTCTGTTGTTAGTATCTGGTTGCACTTGACTGTTGAATACTTTGTTGTTCTTATGTGTGATTTTCTTCTTGTTTGGTGATTGTGTATTTCTTTGTTGGACTGTAACGTTATATTGCATTTTATCATTTTGTTGTTTATTTTATATATCATTAATATGTTGGTTAAAGTTATCATTTTGTTAATATTTAGTTTTTCTTTGTATAGTTCGGTTGTTGGTGTTCTTCTATCCATTGTGTATAAAATTTTGATAAGTTTTTTTTGCTTGTGTTTCCCCATATATGGTTTAAATATGTATTATATGATGTAAATAATGCATGGTATATAGATATTTTTTATTGTTTTGGGAGATAATTTTTTATTTTCCATACTGCTGCTATAGTTGCTGAATTTTGTTTAACAAGTTTATATATGTGAGTATCCCATTTTAAGTTATCTTGGATTGTTAATCCTAGATAGTTAACTTCTTTAATTTGTTTAATCTTTTCGTTATTTATTTTTATTGTGATTGGAATTTCTTCTTGTTTGTTATTAAAGATCATGAATTCTGTTTTTGTTTCGTTAATAGTGAGTAGGTTATTATAATACCATGTTTCTAATTTTATTATGTCTTCTTCGATAAGTTTTTCTATTTTTTTGTTTTCTTTTCCTGAGTATATAATGCAGGTGTCGTCGGCATATATGTAAGGTAAGTACAGAAAATAGTTTAAAAAAAATTACAATAATATAATGCAAATGTAAACTATTGCGAGCTAGCCACGGTGCCTTTGACGTATTGCGCCCCGAAAAGGCGCTTACCTCGCTTACTGCCTAGCGCCGTCTCTGATCAGAATACACCAAAAGTGAAAAACTTCATTTATCAAATGTCAAAAATAACAAAATACGGTTATAAACTGTCTAAAAGTACAAGGTTCTATTTATAAAGTGTCGAAAACAGCAAAATCCGGCTATAAACTGTCAAAAAGTGCAAAATTTTACTTACGACATGTTAAAGATAGAAAAATTTGGCAAAAGTGTTTAAGTATTGTCAGAAGAAACCAAAATTCGGCCATAAATTGTCAAAACATGCAAAATTCTGTTTATGAGATGTCAAAGTAAGCAAAATCCGGCCTTAAACTGTCAAAAAGTGCAAGATTCTATGCACAAAGTTGTAAAATCTTCCTATGAAATAAAAAAAAATTTAAAAAAGCGTTAAAAAGTTGAAAAGTGCAAAATTCTATTTATGATGTGTCAAAAATGGGAAATATCCGGCCATTAACCGTTGAAAAATGTAAAATACTATCCATATAAAGTCAAAATTAGCACAATTTGGCTATGAAATATAAAAACATTGTGAAAAACTTTTATAAAGTGCAAAATTTTATTTATGAAACAAAAATATCATAATTCGGTCATAAAGTATCAAAATATTTTCCAAAAAACGGCCTTAAATTGTTGAAAAGAATAAAATTCTATTCATAAAGTTTATAAATTTTAAAATCTGCTCATAAAATATCAAAATATTTTCCAAAAATTTGTCCATAAACTGTTATATGCAGCAATAAAATATTTAAATATTGTCAGTACAAAAACCCGGTTTAAATGTTTATAAGCATAAAATTTTATTTTTGAAAAGTCCGGATGTGGTCCGTTCTTAGTGTGCCGTGTACACACATTATGAGTGCATTTTAGTGTAACCTTGAAATGTTCCCTCAGCTGCAGTTTTTAGTTTGTTTTCGGTATTATACTAGCACGAGAAATACACAGAAATAGTCGGCCGTTGTTTGGTAAGTGATTTAATAGAGGCTCAGCGTAGAGAAGCAGAGATTTTGCTAGATTAATATAAAACGTTGTAAATCTATATTAAATCCAAGCGTTAATTTCAACGCAAAAAAAAATCTTAGTATTGAGCTTATGTAAAATATTATAACTATCTCTTGGTTGTCTAGAGATAAATGTAGAGGTAAAATACAAAATGTGGCTAAACAAGATTAAAACACGGCTTCAAAATAATTTGGCCAAAAACTTTAGTCAAATTTGTATATATTCTCAAAATATCATTTAAAATCCAACCTATAAAAATTAAAATTTGGCCGGAAAGTAATTAAATCAGACAAAAAACTTTAATAATATCTTTATAATTGGTAAAGTTTTGATATAATTTCAAAAACTTGGCCATTAAAGATCTATTCCAGTTTAAGAAAATTTAAACCTAACCTAAGTATTAAAACTGGTAAAATACATAAATAAATACAAAATTTGACAAGAAAAAAAATAAAATCCAGCCAAAAACTTTAATAACCTTTTTTGGTAAACTCAATATAAATATTAAAGACATAATCCGACCTAAGACAATTGAATTCCGCTTATAAAGTACATAATTTCAAAAATCTGGCTGAAAATACAAAGTTTGATAAAAAGAATTATAAGTAACTAACTTATTAGTAAAATTTTAATATAATTTTAAAAATCCGGCCATTAAAGACAAAATTCAGCTTAATTTTAAAAATTAAGTAATTGAATTTGGTCAAAAACTATAATAATCTGCTTTATATTAGTTAAAAATTGACATAATTTAAAAAAACTAGCCATAAAATACAAATTTTTGCATAAAAATTTAAAATCCTGTTGTAAAGTATTGAAATCCAGCAAAAAAACATGAAAATTTGCTCAAAATCCGGCGCAAGAGAATTAAAATGCGTCCATAAAGTCCGGCCAAAACAATATTAATCAGTTTAAAACTGGTAAAATACAAACATAATTTGCGGTGAAGTATCAAAATATTGTCAGAAAATACTAAAATAGAAAAGTGCAAAATTCTATTTATGAAATGTCAAAATTAGAAAAAATGGAATATAAATTGTTAAAAAGTTCAAAATTCTATTCTTGAAATGTCAAAAAAGGCAAAATCCGGCTATAAGTTGTTGAAAAGTAAAATGTTCTTTTTATACAAGGTGAAAACTATTAATCCGGCCATGAATGTCAAAGAGACAATTTTTTGCTGCTTAAATTATAAAGTAATTGGAGTATAATAAATGTAAGATTAAACTATTTATTAGAATAGAGTACATAAAAAGAAAGAAAAGTTTGTAGTGTGGCCAATTTAGATCAAAATTTTTATTGTGAAAATTTACAAGGTTAAGTGGAAAAACAGACCCAGTCTGAACTTTGCCTTTTTCTATTGTATTGTTTGTATGTAATAGAAATAAAGTTTATTATTTTTTTTTTTTTTTTTTTTTTTTTTCACTGGTTTTATCCTGGGAGTTATTTATTGGACGGGTACGGGACCAGGTCCAGTAAAGATTGTCATTGTTTTAGAAAAGACCTAACGATGTTACATGTTTTTAGTATCACAGCCTTTTGCATAGGTATTATAACATATTCTTTAAGCTGTATTTCATTTAGGTTTTCCTTTAGATTTAGTGGCACTATACCTGTTGATGACATAATTATGGGGATTATTCTCACTTTGTCTTTCCATATTTTTTCTATTTCGTGCCCTAGAGGTAAGTACTTATCAATTTTTTCGTTATATTTGACCTTGATGTTATGGTCTGCTGGTATTGCTACATCAATAAGATACGTAGTATTTACATTTTTTATAGTAAGAGTAATGTCTGGGCGGTTATGTGCAACTGTTTTATTTGTCAGAATAGCTCTGTCCCAGTATAATTTGTACACGTCGTTTTCTAGGATAATTGATGGATTATATTTATAGTATGGTTCCCATTTGCTAATTAATTTGTATTTAAGTGCTAATTCTTGATGAATTATTTTAGCTACCGAGTTGTGCCGTTCTGTATATTGTGTGGGAGCTAGAATTTTACAGCCGTTTGTAATATGCTCAATGGTTTCCTGTTCGTCTTTGCAGCGTCTGCATTTATCGTTTGTGTTTTGTAGGTCTTTAATTATGTGCAGTCTATAGCTTTTTGTGTTTATTACCTTGTCTTGAATGGCCTGTAGAAATCCTTCGGTTTCTGGAAACAGATATCCTTTCTCAAGATATGTAAATGTAGCAATTCTGTCTATGTTCTCTTTGTGACTTTGGTAGTAGTATCTGCCATGTAGTTGTTTTGCTGCCCATTTTTGAATATTTTCTTGTTGTATTGTATTGGAATCTTTATGTATCTGTTCTTTGTCAGCCAGGTTAAGTTGGGTATAATTTGTATCAATATTTACAATTATTATTATTATTATTATTATTATTATTATTATTATTATTATTATTATTATTATTATTATTATTATTATTATTATTATTATTATTAATTATCAAAATATTGTCAGAAAACACTAAAGTTCGACCATCAAGGGTGGTTGAAAGTGCAAAATTCTACTCATGAAATGTCAAAAATAGCAAATATATAAAATATCAAAATATTGTTGAAAAGCACCAAAATCCGGTCATAAACTGTTAAAAAAATGCAAAAATTTATATATAAAATAACAAATCAGCAAACTCCGGCTATAAACTGTTAAAAAGTGCAAGATTCTATTTATAAAAAACTAAAAAATTGCAAAATCCGACCACCATACCCCAAAATATTGTCAGGAAGCACCAAAATCCGGTCATAAACGGTTGAAAAGTGCAAAACTCTAAAATAAATTAGCAAAATTCAGCCATAAACTTTTTAAAAGTGCAAAATTCTATGTATTAAAAAAAAAGTAGCAAAATTCAGCTATAAAATATTAAAATATTGTTGTGTGGCCATAAACTTTTAAAAAGTGCAAAATACTATTCATGAACTGTCAATAATAGCAAAATCCTGTTATAAAATATAATCATATTTTTAGAAACAATTAAAATCTAGTCATAAATTGTTAAAAATTGCAAAATTCTGTTCTTAAAATGTTAAAAATAGCAAATTCCGGCCATAAACTGTTAAAAATTAACAGGATTTTATTTATAAAATGTCAAAAATTCAATCATAAGCTGTTAAAAAGTGCAAGTCTCAATTTATAAAAGGAAAAAAATATCAAAATTTTGTCGTATAATATAAGTATAAAAATATTGTTAGACAGTACTAAAATTCATAAACTGTTAAAAAAATGGCAAAATTTTGTCATAAAATATTAATATATTTTCAAAAAGAACCAAAATCCAATTAAAAACGGTTGAAAAGTGCAAAAATAGTGCGACTTGGTAGTTAAAATATCACGGTTATTGATGTTTTTTGAAAAATAGCAAAAATATAATTTAGGAAAGATGGAAACAAAATTGACTACCTAAAATTTTTAAATTAATTTTTCTACCTTCTACAAAATTCTGTTGTGTCACATTTGAGATTGCGATTTTTTAGTTTAAACATTGGATTTTAATTTTTTTTAATATAATAAAATTAAAGATGCTGGTATGGTAACGCCAATATAGTTAACCAGTTGTTGCAGTGCAGGTTTTCTTAATTTAGAATAGAAGGGTTAAGAACATATAACTTATAAAAATTGAATGGTGGTAGCCTTTACTATGTGATAGATATATAACTTACACTCTTTTCTACTTGTAAGAATCTAGTCACCTTTAAACCGTGTCCGAGAGTTCTCTCCCGGCAAGTAGCACAACTTGCAGCAAGTGGTTGCGACATAATTCGCTTGCAGGTCTAAACAAGTTGGGAGAGCGCTCTAGGCAAGTTAAAATTTATTTTAATTTTGTTGAAAGTTGTGTGCAAGTAAATTGTAACGTGTCGTTTGCGACCGTTTTGTTTATTTGATTTTTGTTGGTTGAGTTTTATGATATTGTCTCGATCCAAAACTGATTGAATTGCAAGATACATGAAAAGATGTTAATAATATTGTTGTTAAAAATAAAAACTAGCATTGGAAGTCTATTTTACATATAATACTACGTTACTTATACATAATTATTATTAAATAGTTGATGGAGTTGACCGTTATTACGTGATAATTCATAATAGATTCACGCATATTTGTGTCTAATTTTGATATTTCATCCGAAAATAATTGCAGTAAAATGTTAAAATCGGTCTTTGACATACGCAAAAAGTTGTTTAATGCAGCAACCCTTTTTCTACGGCGGGACATTTTTTCACGGTATAGTATACCGTGTATACGCCCATGTAATACGGGGCATTAGTAGTGACGTCACACGACAGTGGCTCCATTGGCGCGAATGTGGATTATCATAACATCTATTTTATACATAGGTGGAAATACTTGTTGGATTTAATTGTGGCCTTATAAGATATTTTTCAGCAATTCAGTGTTTGTGCAGTGATTATTTGTTCAACAAGGTAATATTTTATGTATAATATGTAGATAATTAATAACACAATTTTAAATTAACACATATTAAAACATTCACTACAATATAATCTCACAAAATGTTTTAATTAAATTTTAAAAAACATTTCTTAAATTGAAGTTAATTAATATATTTTTTATTATATCTATAGTATTGTATATTCAGTAAAACTAATTTATGATAATAGGTAGTATTTTACTCAAGAATTGACTCAAAGAATTGCCTCGATTATCCAAGATAATATTTTTGTTATTTGTTTATTAATTGTATATATGTATATAACAGTTTATATTTTTTTAGTTATTGACTTTATTAATGAAATTATAATAAACAGCTAAACTTTTTATTAAATCAAATAAGATTTTAGTAGAGTAAATTTTGATTATTTAAGTTTCGGATTGTATTATTGCAGGATCAAAAGCAATTATCTATAATATATTTGTAAAATAAAACATAATTTATAAAATTTATTGTTAATACACAAACAAAAGCATTATCAAATAAAATATAATTGCAAAAACAATATATGCATAGTTTCGTTACACATAATTGGAACATAGATAATCAAAATTAATTATTACTCGATTAAATTCTTAAGACATTTTAATTAATTGATTATGTTTGTTTTCATTATGTAAAATAAAATAATTGTTTATATATTATATACATATATGTATATATGTATATATATAAAATATTTTAAATAGCAAAAAAATCTCAGTCGATAAGCTTTTTCAAATCGCTTACTTATTGATTTTAACAAATGTAACGTATAATGATTAAATTTAAAAACATAAATATATGTTTTTATAAAATTATAAAAACTGTTTGATGGTTCATTATTTAATATTATGTTTAATATTAACATATTTACATATTTAGTTACTTAGTTAATAATTTTTCTAAATTTATGAAATATTAAAATTTGCTAAATAAATATTTAAACTTAAACTTTAATAATAATTTGTTGCAGTTGATCAAATTTACAGTATAATTAACATTGAATTCAAAAAGTATTTATTAAATATTTACAATGTTTGTGAGGTTATGTTGTATTTTGGAATTTCAATATGTGTTTATTAAAAATTGTATCATCTAATATATACAAATTGTACATCAAAATATGTCTTAATATAATATTAATCCATTTTGGTGCATTAGATTGCAGAAAAATATCTTATAACGACACAATTAAATCCAACAAGCATTTCCACCTATGTATAAAATAGATGTTATGATAATCCACGTTGGCGCCACTGTCGTGTGACGTCACACTAATGCCCCGTATTGGCATTTGCCGAAAAAAATGCTTCATATGTAAACGCTAGCGCAAGTTACTCTCAGAAGTGCTATCGCAATTTACTCTCCCGTGTAAATTAGGCTATAGACCGGTCTTAGAGGTGTGTAATACAATGTACATTGGCAGTAAGGTCATCGAAGCCCTCTGGCAGCCGAGGCCATGGGGTTGTGTGATAACACTGCATCTGATGATTTCATTATCATGATAGTGGCTTTTATGTACTTTTTCATATCTGGTATGCTGTGAGATTGTTATGTTGAAATGAACAAGTTAGTCGCTCGTTGCTATGGTCATGTTAGTCCTGACATTCGATAAAATTGTTATTTTATTATAATTCATATTCAAACAGATTTGATTAATTATTTGATATTAATAATTTATATGCAGATACGGATATGCATATAAATAAAATAATGATGTGCCATCAATTTATGCTGTACAATTATTAGAAAACTTAAAAACGTTTACAATTTGTTACAAATTTTATAATTATTACTAAAAGTTAAGTTTTTTTTGTGTTATACGTATATGTCCTTATAAAAACTGTTTCATTATCAAGTTTTTACATATTTCAATAATATAATTTAACTAACAAACAAAATTAAACTGAGCATTGAAATATTTATCAAATACTGAATGCTTTTTAATAAGTCTATGCGACATCTCATATAATAAATCGGAAACAGAAACGTCTAGAACAGTCTGCATGAAAATATTTCGACATTTTCTAGATTTGACCTGTTTTCATATTTACAAAAAATTAAATGAAAAAAAACTAAGAATAAACTTCCTAATTGAATTGGCAGAGCAACTGATTGAAAACAATTCGGATACAAAACATGTTCAAAGAAGATCAAAGACAAAAAAGTTATCTCGATTACTTGAACGTAATTTCTCAGAAATAATTCCACCTACTACATACAAAATAAAACCACAAAAACGTTGCATAGTTTGTGCCTCAAAAGGCAAACGCAAGGAATCCATATATTGGTGTTCCGAATGTAGAACTGGCCTTTGTCCTGCGCCGTGCTTTAAAGAATACCACACCAAACACTAAAAAAAATTGTAGTTTAACTTGTTAAATTGTTATTTATGTCATTTTTTTGTTACTTGCATTCCAAAAAAACATTTTGATATAAACTACCTTTTTAAATAATTTTATCAAAATCAAAATAATACTGATAATGTTTAGGACGTACACTTTTTTTAAATTTATGGTTCGACGTATATGTACGCCAGCGGTAAAAACGACTTGCCACCTAGGATTGCACTATGCGTATCGCTTCGTAATGTATATGTGAGTTAAACAACTATTGTAATTTCGGCCCTTAGTTGTTTGATCTAAGTAGTGATTTGCTTGTTTAGATCTTTTAAAGCATTGTTGTTTGCATGTCTATGAAACAAGTGTCCTAGTTCCTGTTGTAAGTAGTAGCAATATGGTAGGCTCTACCCGACCATTATTAAGCGAATACCATAAAACTGCATTAAATATTTGAACTGAGTATAATATGTACAAAGCTCACTCTATTGTAAATCGTGGAGCAAGTGAACAATAAAGATTTGGATCGCTTTAATGTAGTAGATTCCGATTATCATGTCGAACATTAATTTACTGATTAACAGAGTGTTTGACAACGTACGACATTTAAGACATTGCTTGTAATAGCATATTTCTTAAACTTATCTTCCCAATAAGACAATTTTTATAATAGGATGATTTTTGTTGCTTTTCATAATCTTGTTCAATTTATTCAGCAACCCACATATTTTCTTTGTGATAAACTTCTTGGTAAACTAAGATTATTAGACTTGTAACTGTCAACTATTCCAAAGAAAACTACTGTTGAGACTGCATTAAAAATTTCTGATCATTCACTTATTACTTCTGTTGTTAAAGATGAACATAGTAAAAATTAAAAAAAAAACTAAGAAATACATCAGTAATCGTTCCGAGCAGACTAAAAAGGATTATAAGTTAGCTCGTAATTATTGTAACAATCTGAAAAGATAGGATTAACAGAAACATAGCTAATCGAGTTTCTCAGCTTTCCATAAACAACAACAAAAATTATAAAACATAAAGTTTATTGAGCGGTACAAAATCATTAAATCTCTTCTTTGAAATGATTAAATAATCTAGTTACTAATCCAAAAGAAAAAACAGATATTTTTGCATATCAATTTGCGTTCTTAGAACAAAATAACTTCATCTTAACTACTCAATATAGATTTGTATCAAAACGTTCTACAACCGATCTTCTGACTTATGTTAGTCACAAATGGAATTCTACTTTAGACAAACAAGGAGAAAAATCTGCAATAGCTCTAGACATTTCCAAAGCGTTTGATAAGGTATCCTAATTTTGTTAGAAAGCTTCATTGTATAGGTGTTGATAAAAAACTGCAAATCTCATCAATAGTTTTCTTGACAATAGGGCCATTCACACGGACACTTTTTTTTGACAGTTTTGGAGCGTACGCGCCAAACACGTTAGAAAAAACTGTATGTGTAAATGCGCTGACATGCGGTGCCTGATTATCCTACGCGCCTGGCGTATTAACTTGCATAGCATTTACACGGACACTTTTTCTAAGAGTTTTGGAACATACACGCCCAACATGTTAGAAAAAACTGTGCGCTTGGTGCTCGGTTTTTTGACGAGCCTGGCATGACATGTCGCGTCAGTTTTGAAACTGATTTGTCAGTTATTTTATTTAAATCAATCAATCACACTTGAAAATGTCTTCTTGGACTAACGACAACTTAGAAAAATTTATTGAGTTGTATAGAGGGTTTCCATGTTTATGGAAAATTAAATCCAAAAATCGCAACATTAAAAATAGTTAAATAATGTGTTTTTTTGTTATTTCTCTATTAAATAATGTGTATTTTAGTTATTTCACTATTAAATAATGTGTAGTTTTAGTTATTTCTCTATTAAATAATGTGTCAATAAAGAATTTGTTACAAAAAATACAAGGAGTACGAGGCTCGTTTCGGAAGGAACTAAAAAAATTTAATCAAACAAAAAGAAGTGGATGTGCCAAAGATGAAATATACAAACCAAATCTTTGGTATTTCAAACTAATGTGGCTTAGCAAAGACCAAGAAGAACTCACAGAAAATTTATTCAACATTGAAGATAACCTAAGAGAAAACAAAATAGATTCTGAAGCTTGTCAGGAAATTTTAAATCCAGAGTAGGAAATAGTAAGATCATAATAAATTAAATTAATTGTTTTTACGTTAATTAAATGGAAATAAGATCATTATTTTTAATATTTCAATTTTTATAATTAAACAACTCTTCTTTTTAACATATCATTTTGCCATGGCACTTTACCGTCGTCATTAAAGTATGCCATATAATTATTTCGTTTCTGTACAGCTTTTGCATTTGCCTTTCTTGATCCTAGTTGTTGTAAATCCTTTAAATTATTTATTTCTTGACGCCAGTCACCTTTACTATTTTCTCTATCAAATGTTGATGATGTTATATAAGTAGAAGATCGTCCATTTAAACAATTATGCAAAACACATATAGCCATTATTATATATTGAACTTTTTCAGGGGCCATATTAATACATGTATTTAAAATTCGAAATCTACTATTTATTAATCCAAATGCATTTTCAGAGACATTTTGTGCTATAAATAATCTATAATTATAAATACGTCTTTTATTGGTTAGGTTTTTTTGAGAAAATGGTTTTAAGAAGTTTTTTCTAAAGCAAATGCTTCATCTCAAAAAAAAAAACAAAATTGAGTTTTTGTGACAGCAAGTAGCTTTAGGTGACCAGATTTCATTCTTTAATAGAATTCGGTATACTCGATGATACCACCATCAGACATCTTTCCATTTTTGCTAACATCAACAAATATTATAATAATCTGGAGACTGCTCTTAGGAATGTAATGAAAATATAATGTATAAATTAAAATCCTTTATTCCAATATAAAATTATTTATTTTGCGACTAGTTTCGAACGTATAAATACGTCATTGTCAAGCTAATTAAAATGACATCCAGTTATAAATAACAAAATTTTAAAATTTAAAAAAGATTTCTATAACCGTACTATCGACAAATGGAATAAACTTACTTCCAAATTCAGTATTTCCTAAAATTTATAAGCCACAAATATTCAAAGTCAATATTCACAAACTGCTTAAATTTAGTCTTCAATGTGATAGTTTCAGCGAGAGTGATTTCACTTGTTGAAATTCAAAGATATTTTTATGTTCTTTTATTAATAAATATTATTTTACTAAAACCATTAAAATCATTTAGAAAAAAAGGTTGAAATTGTAAACAGTAATAAATAAAATTAATGCTATTTTAATTAACAAAACAAATTAAATTAAGCATTTTGTAAACAAGATTTCTTCACTTTTCAAATACTAAGACATCTAATATAATAATTTAGAAACTTGAAGAGCCATAGTTCTGCAGAGTGCCGTATAAGACCCAACAGCGCTAAACTGTTCATAAAACTCCACATTTGTAATATTCGTATACAAGACGTGCAGTGCGGCCAATGCCCTGTGTTTTGTGTGACACTTCTCCGACTTACTATTTCCATGCCAGACTTGTCAATATTACTGGCTAACTTTTCCGCTCCATCAATGTAATGTTGTGTATTAAAAAAATATAGTGTTTAACACGCTATGTAGTATCTCTTAAAATTGATATTATCCACTGCATGTACATATATCTATTATGCAAAATCATTTTTAAAAATGTGTTCACATTTGTTTGTGTATTTATTTTATTTTATATATTCGTTTCCTTTCGTCTTCTAAGAATTATCAGTATACAAACATTTTTTTCTACAACATTCCATGAATTTATAATCAAAAGAAATTCATTTTTTGTTTTTTCTTATTTTTATTTGGTTTTTCACTTCACTATAATTATTATTTTTTAATTCTTTTGTATTTTTCCAAATCAAGTAATCCTGAAAAGTTGTTTTAATTAATAGTAAAATTGTCACTATGAGTTATTCCATAAGTTTTTAGGTGGTATATAAAATATTCTAAATAAAGTGCTTCGTGATTTATAAGAATTGCATTGTCTGATGCTTCCAGAGATGTTTTGTAGTATTCCTTATTCCAATTAATTGGTTTAGCTGGAGCAAAATAATTTACCAATTTTTTATTTAAAAATCTTTGTCTTCCCATGGAATCTCTAGAATCACCTGAAATTACCTCCAATTGTTTTAAACATACTCCTAATTCTACATCTTCAAGTCGCTTTCCCCCTAGTCTACATAATTTATTTTCAAGTTCAATTTCAGCAAATCTTTTAACTGCTTCTTTGCTTAGTACATACCCACTTCCATCCATGTAACTTTCGTTTTTCTTTGTTTTCATTTTATGTCCAAAATATAGTGCTTTGGTAGAATTATAATTCTGCAGCATGTATCTCAAATTTTCCATTATAATGAAACTTCCAGTATTCACTTTCAAAAACCAATCGGCCTTACTATAATAATGTTTGTAAACATATTTAAAAGCTTCCTTAGTCAATCCCCATGTATTACCTCTTTTATTTTTATATTTTAACACAACATTGTTTAACAATTCATCTTTCTCAGTATAAAAAAATAATAAAATATTACATCTATTTCCCCACAAAATTTTAATATACTCTGCTTTTTTAAATGATTTTTTTGAATAAATCATAACCATACACAAAACCCGAACAGATTCACTTAATTTATCAACTGTGTTTGCATGTATATTTTTATGGAATACTTCAAGATTTTTAATATATTCATCACCACGATTTTCACCATGATTTTTCGCACTTCTTGTCAATTGTGTAAGCTGCTTTGAAGAAAATTCATTTCTTGTTAATAGAACATAATTTAAGCAAATGCCAATAACAATTCCACAAAGCAGAACGGTAAACGCTTTTTGAATATGGTTTCCATAGATATGAGTTATTTTATTAACAAACAAGGTTATCTATGCATAAATCCTTGACATGTGTGACAGATTGAAATGTATTTATTGGGACATATTAAACCTGTTTCAATATTAAAAAATATTTATAAATAAATTCGTAAATAGTAAATATTATTTTATTTCATCGGTGCGTATTATAATATAAATGTATCTTGTACAATAAGTAGTAGAATTCGACGTATATTATATTAAATTATATTACTTTAAATTGAATTATTTCTATTTTTTGTAAACAGCATATTATTAAATATTTTAACTGAACAAGCTGATTGCAAAATAACATTTAAAGATAGATGACATTATTATTCTTGTTATTTTGTACATATTATTTAAAGTTTTTCAACATTTCAATAAAACTAAAAATGGTTAAAATCAAATAAAATCATGTGAAAACAACATAATATTTTAGTTTATATTAGCAATTATTTATTTGACTTTAATGTGCAAATTAGTGAAAAAGGCAAAGCTGCTCTTTCACTTCACTTTTAATTTTACACAAAATTTATTTGCATTAAAAAACCAACAATTTAAAGTATTGTTCTGTATTTTTCACTCTTGCGTTCTTCAACCCTATTATTAATTTAGTAAGTAATTTAACAAATAAAAATATTTGTTAAAATGACAGTTAAAAATTTTTTATGATTCCAAATTCTAGTTCAAGGGCTCGGGGCCAAAAAAAAACTTTGAAAGTATAAACGATAGTTTTTTAATATATCATTAGTGGTATGGTGGAGTATGGATGGTCAGTCGAGGCCCAACTATGTATAAAAAATATTTATGTGATTATAAAAACTGACACATACATACAGTTCAGTTTCATATTGTTTTATTTTTATTACATATTTAGGGCCCGTCTGACCAACTCTCTATATACACCTAGTCTACTATAATTCTTAATTATATGGAATATTTTATCAGCGTGCAAAGTTTTATCATTTATATATTCAATTTACTACCCCGGTATGCAAGACATCTTTGAGGACGCAGCAATGGCACCTGCCGCCCCCCCCCCCCCTCAACTTGACTGACCGTAGTATGTCAATGTGGATGTTGGAGCACTACTAGAACGATATATTAAAAAACTAGCGTTTATACTTTCAGGTTTTTTTGGCTCCGAGCTCTCTCCGTCTATTTATTTATAGAATTGAAAGCAGAATTATTTAGTTTATAATTGAATTAATTGAATGGAGGTTTTTCAAGATGTTTTGTCAACATAGGTTGTTGTCTCAATTCAAATAATTGAAGCTACAATAATTGACTTTTGTTTGACATGTTGGTCTATTCGATGAACTAATTTGAAATGGCTAGCAAGCAAGTCATATTTTTGTCAGCTGTTGTAGAGTTGGCAAATGATTAAAACCAGCCATACACTGAAAAGGTTTTTTTGGAGGATTTTGTTTATACAGAAATTTGTCAGTAGGAGATAAGTAGGATTTTTTTAATTCAAACTTGCATTATATAGTTGTTTAAACTAAGTGGCTATTTGCTTGTTTAAAATTTATAAAACATTTGAATTTTTGATAGCAATTATTTAGTTCTAAAAGGATCTGTGGTTTTTAAAGGAATGTTTTAGTTTTATCAAGTCTTTACAGAATTTGTTAAAATATTAACTTTTTGCTTAAGGACTTTTCTTGTCTATTGTTTGTCCTTCTAATTTAAAAGTAACAGAATTAAGGCCAAAATCAAGTTGGTGAATCGATATGAAATAGTTCAGATATTTTTTTTTTTTTTTAAATTTTAGTCTTTGTTATGTTCTATTTTGTAGTATGTTCAGGTGTGAATAAATTATTGATTTATTAATTCCGTATTTAAACAATTTTACCCTGTTGGTATTATTGACCTGACAGTTTCATAAAGTGTGCTTAGAATTTAGATCATCACATCTTATAAACACTAATGCCCAGTAAGCTTGTCAACATTTGTGTTAGCAATTTTATTTTGTGTCTTGTGCGTGCCTTTAATGATGACGTATTCTATTATAGTGTTTTGGTTTGTGGAATAGTTTGATTTTGTTTATTATTAAAACGTCAAATGTCTTTTAAAAATTAAATTTTCTGTGAAAGTTTGGTTTACCATACACTGGTATGTTTGGGTAAAGACTCTAGTTACGAGTTTGGCATGTAGTTGAGGGTTACGCGGTGTCTTGTCATCGGCCTCCGAACTGCAGACGCAGTGCTTATTTGTTTAGGCAACTCGATTGGGGGCTGAGCGGCTTGAACTAAAGAACTGAGGCGGAGCGGGTACGGCTTGAGGGTAGAAAGCCAATCTACTGCAATAGATGAAACCGTAGAGATATAGATCTGTTCGGGATGACAAATGAATATTTGTTTATCACTTTATCACAGATCTTTACACAATACAGGGTGTCCCGTGACTTGATGCGCATAGCTTAATAGCTTATTCCTTGGGCAATTTTAAGTTAAAAATGTCTTATGCGCTTTTATTCAAAACTCAATAGTTATAGAGTTATGGGCAATATTAAATTGTTCTTGCTCTTCTATATACTATCTTGGTTTTCTCATATAAATGCAGCTGCAGCCATAATATTTTGAATTAGCTCATCTCTGGTTTGTGGTTTATTAGAATACACCAAACTTTTCATGTGTCCCCACATTTAATAGTCAAGAGGCGTTAGGTCTGGTGATCTAGGAGGCCAGGAAACTGGATGTTCTTACATTTATACCAAAATGTGGAGATACGCCATCCTGCTGAAACCACATATTAACTCTATTGTGAAGTGCTACATCATCCAATTACTCTGGCATTTCGTTTTGTAAAAAATTTAAATAACGAGCAGATGATAAATGTTCTTCAAATATGAATGGCCAAATTCGACGGTTATTAAGGACACCACACGAAACATTCACTGAAAAGCGATGTTGAAAATGCGATTCCGTAATTTCAAAAGGGTTTTCAATTGTCCATGAATGTGAATTCCTTGTATTCGTGATTCCATCTCTTGTATACGTAGATTCTTCCATAAACAGAATTTGTCCGCATAATTGTTGGTGTTTAATCAACCAACGACAAAAGGTAATACGCGCTGCGTAGTCTACTGGTTTTAATTTTTGAACAGATTGTTTGTGATAGGGGTACAAACCAAATTTTTTTAATGTTCTACACACTTTCATTCGATTAACAAGAAGACGATTAGATATTCTTCGTATACTAGTAGAGGGACTATGTTCAATCAGGTTAAAAATAGCTTCTTCTTCAGCAAGTTCTTGGCGTACGGGACGTTCTGCAGTAGCTTTCGGAACACTTCCTTTTACTGTCAAATGACGATGCACATTGATGAATACTTTCGCGTTAGGTGTTTTTTGACTACAGAACCTCCTTTGATATTCCCACACTGACTCTCTTGCATTTCTATTGCAGTATCCATAAATAAAGTGAATATCGCCATATTCTTGATTTGAAATCGTTGCCATACTAAGTTAATCTTAAAATGACAAACGTCAAATTGTCATCATCAAAACACTTGACAAAAGAGTATAAAACATTTATCACGTCGCGCTCACATGAATTTAATATTGCTCATAACTCTATAACTATTGAGTTTTGAATAAAAGTGCATTTCGACCAAAGAATAAGCTATTAAGCTATGCGCATCGAGTCACGGGACACCCTGTATAGAGAGGAAATTTCTTCCGGGAAATTTGTATAAAGCGTAGCTAGCTTCACAATAATAAATATTCTCTAACAATATCAATCGTTTTGGTTGAAGATAGGTATGCACTGAAAACTAAATTTATGTTATATTTTTAACGGTCTATTTATATAAATGGATGTTGGTGAGCCCTTTAAAGAAGACGCTATTTTTTAATTTGAATTTATAAAATATTAGAGAAAAATCTAGTCTGAAAAAAAAAAGACTTCCTCGTACATATCTCTAATTTTAATTGTACCTGTCTACGAAGCGTCATTCTCAAACATTTATTTTTAGCACTTGAAATCTGGTTTTACTTACGCCTCACCGTACAAGGAGCGGCGTAGGTTAAGGAAGGTTTAATAACTGTTTTGTAAAGATGAATTTTGATATCAGCTAAAAATAAATTATTTTTGTTTATAAATGGATAGATTTGTTTGATGGCCTGATTTATTTTGTGTAATGTGTAAAGGAACCTGAATAGATTGCAGTGTATCTGCATCGAGAGCAAGATTTGTTTTAGCAAAGACAGGAATGGCATTAAAATTAATATTAAATAATTTAATAACATTAAACCTTGTAGTACACCAGCATTAATATTTTTAAGGGAAGTCAGTGTGACTTTTACATGGAATTGCTTGCCTATTGAATAATTCTATATCATTATATGGGGAGGTTATTTGGTGGCAATAACAGACATTTGTAATTAAATTAATCTTTTGACATTGAACAATTGCAGACGTTTTGGAGATCACACTGTCTCTTTTCTCAGTGCTAAAATAAAAATAAAGAAATTCTATATCAATTTGGTTAACTAATATGGATAGTGTTGTAATTTTATCTTATGAATTAATTTGTCAGTTCATACTTGGATAAACGCTTTGTCGACATAGAGCAAGACCATGTTTGTCACTTTAACTTTGTTAAAGTTGATGCTAAAGATTTTAGCAATTTGCAGAACCATTTCACGATTGCTTCTAAAATCAATCTGATTGTCAGTCGTCAGTTGGTTTTTCATAATAATTTTTTACCACCTTACTTAGCGTTGTAAGTAAGGATAGTGGTCGATATGAATCGGGTGACGCAGTTGTCTGACCAAATTTGTGTATCCAAAATCTTGGAAACTAGCAGACGTGATACGTAGTAAATTAATTAATAAAATCATAATGAAACAAAGCCATAATTCAGGTGTCTGTTTCTTAACAGAATGTAGTTTTTAGTTTGATTATTATCTGTTAATAAAGGCGGAATAACAATAATTTAAATTAACTAAACAGTAAAAAATACGTTAATAGTAGTGGCTTATATATTTTTCCATTATCCATCTAGTATGCTATAAGATTGCAATGTCCTTTATGGACAAGTGCTGGTGGCTCATTGCTATGGAGCTCCCGTATTTATTGACATTAGATAAAACTTTTTGTTATTTTAATTAAGATTTAATCACATTTGTTTAATTATTTAATAGTATCAATTTACCTTACACCGAAAGGTAGAAAGGCAATGGAATAAATAAATAAATAAAATCAATTTATCTGTAGCTACAGATATCAGCATGATGTGTTTACATAAACTTATTTAATGGCCTTTTTTAGATTGGTGTAAAAATTTTATATTGTTTTTGTTTTTAATATTGAAAGTATATTTGTGTATTTGTAAATGTTTGGAAAAGTGAAATAAAATTGTGATTTTTGTGTATGTGCTCTTTTAATCTGTATTTGAGTGCTCTACTAATTTGTCCTGTACATGTAACTGTGCAATCTTGGCAATTAATTTAATAAATTTTTGATTTTTTTTAATTGATCTGATATATTATTTTTTGATTGCATATATAGTATTTTTGGTGGTGTTAGAATTAGCGAATGAAGCTTTAAGACCATATTTGTATAATAATTTTTGTATTCTATTACTAGTATTGTTATAATAAGTTAATTTTCTATATTGGGTGTTTGTTTTTGATGTTTTGTGTTAGTAATCTGTTAATTTTGTTTTACCTAGCTGAATATAAAATTCTTCTTTGTGTTTAGGGGTTAGTTGTTGGCGCTAATACATCAACATGTTTTGTTGCCGGTAGTCGTCCTGACACAAGTGACATTCTATTCCCTCTTGATTGCTGCATTCATTGAATTTTTTGATTAAAACCATGTATGGATTTTGTTGGGACGGATCCACTACACACGAAGCAACATCTTCTTTTGCTTTGATGCAAGTGTGGGTAAAGTGAGTTGCCGCGCACTTTAGACAACGCGTATTAACAAAGCAAATTGTAGCATGGCTCCACTTTTGGTACCAGTGGAACTGGTTAATAATCTTCTTATTAATATATAAGTTAGATGTAGTTAAAATATATACTGGAAATTTAGTTTCTCTCATTTCAGAACACTTTAAAATTTTGATATCATAATATTCACATAAATCAGAGATAATTTTATCAGATGTGAGGTTTACCTGAGTCCCATCATCACAAAACTGTGAGTTTTACCTTTCTTTTGTGTAAATCTATAAAACTCTAGTAGCCCTTAACCTTAAATGCCTATTTGAGCAGCCTATAATCTGATACAGTTAGTCTGTACATAAACACGGTTTTACAAAAAAATATAATTTTTATTCTTTTTAATGAAACTAAAAATGCAAGACTATAAGCGGCAGCTTGACTAATTTTGGGTAATTTACTAATTTGGTTTTAAAGAAACATCCGTTACAGGGCTGACCGACAAAGCATCTTCATCGATGCTCATTGATTATACTCCTCTTAGCACCTGACTTGTTAGGTGCGACAAATAATTAGAGTTTTAAAGTATTTGAAGTGGCATATGTTTCTTCTAATTCAGGTGCTATATTCACCGGTTTTTTAGTTGCAAGAGATAATATTTTAATGCTTAGACCGCGTACATTAAAGAGCTGTGAGCGGCGAGCTGTGAGCGGTGCGCTGTGAGCGGTGCAGCTTTGGTGTGTTTACACTAAAATAAAAAGCGTTGCGTTTTATATATTAAAAAATGTATATATTACAAAAAACCGCGAAGAACAAAGAGAAGCATCGGCAGACCCATGTTAAGATGGCGAGATGACATTCAGCGACGAGCGGGGAAGAACTGGATGCTCCATGCACAAGACCGGAATACATGGAAAAATATGGAAGAGGCCTATGTCCAGGAGTGGATAAATACAGGCTGATGAAGATTACATATAAAATACATATAAAAATACAATACATATATACATACATGTACAGGGTGTTAGACAAAAAACGTACGGCAGAATAACTCCGTTATTTATTAACCGATTTATAAGATTCAAAAACCATTTTAAATAGTTTTTTGAGTATTATAAAGGCAGGTCCCCTTATATTTGTTTTTATTTTTAGTGTAGTTGCTATGGCAACCAACTTTATTTTTTAAAATAGCAACATGCATTTTTTATTTTATTTTTTGAATATTTGCATTTTTAGAAAAAAACTGTAAAGAACTTTTTTTTCAAAATTGTTCAAAAAATTATTTTTTACCGCCAAAAATTTGTTTCTTTAAGTTTTGAAAGTTTTCAGAACATTTTTTTTTTAAATGATACAGGTATTTTTTATTTTTTTTTTAATATGGATAAAAACGAGCAATGCAATTTTGAAAAAAAAATATTTCATTACAGTTTTTTTTTCTAAAAATGCAACCGTAAGAAGTTACAAACGATCAAAAAATGCATATCGTTTTTTTCAAATTTTGATTGCTTATTACTCGAAAATGGTTTATTGAAAAATCTAAACAAATTCACAAGATCAGGTCTCATGTAGAGAAAGGTATTTTTAGTGGTTTGAGCAAAATCAAATTTTTGTTTCGTACACTTGACTCAGACATGGCCATATATATAGCTCCAACATTTTGGGAATCTCATTTTTTTCGTCCATATTTTGATCCCTGAAAATTTGAGCAAAATCAAAGAGGTCGACTTTTTCAAATTAATCAAAAAGTAATTGAATTACCCATATACATATGTATATATATGTATATAAAAGAATTGATTTATTTATTAAACAACTACATTTCCAACCTCTACCCACATTTTTTAGTTTTATCGTTTCGTTTGTAATCGGGATGAGTATCATTCCATAAAGCTGATTTTGTTTGCTTTTAGATATAATTATTTTGCGGGATGCTTTTGAAAATTTTTGTTTTGAGGTAATTTTTAACTGACAAGCAGAAAGAAATTTTGTGGTTTTTCACGTTGTTTAAAAAAATGTACTTTATTTTTTATTTATACCGCTCACAGCTCACCGCTCACAGCTCTTCAATGTACACTGACCACCATCCTGAGAGCTCTGAAAAAATATTTATTTTGCTGTAATGTTTTGTATTAACATGCGATTTTACACCTTATCAACATTTTATTGCTATAATTCGAAAAGGTTTTTGTAATGTCTAGTATATACACAAAAATGTCTGAACTCATTTTATTTACTCTGTTGACATATACACAAATATAACATATATTGTTTTTTCGCTGTTCGGTATCTTGATTCACATTGACCCGAATACTACATATATTACATTCCTCTCCACTTAATTAAAAATGCATAATTAAATTAATTATAAACATTAGAACTAAAATACAATTACATTTACAACTCCTTCCACTTAATTACAGAATTTTTTTTAATACTTTAACCTATCTGGAGGTGCTCGTTTACGTTGAGGACGTACAAGAGGAGTTTCAAGTTTTTCTTCGACAATAGCTCCAGAATTTAATGGATCATTATCCGTTAAAAATTCTGGAACAGGATCTGTTGCGGTATTACAGGATATATTACTAACATTTTCGTTGCACTGCACTGACTCGCATTCACCTTGTTCACATTGTTCATTGTTATGTATTGGTAAAATTTGATTGGCATGTCGTTTCCACACGCTATTATCTATTTTTACCAGATAAGTATTTAGTCCTAAACGCTTTGCAATTCTTGCTGGTGTCCAGCTTGCTTTTTGCAATCGGTAATCTTTTGCTAAAACATCGTCACCCAATTCAAATTTTACTATTCTATTACCCTTAAAATAATGTTTGTTTCGGGAATGACTGTTATTTAGATTATCTTTAACAACTTTAACTGATTTAGTTTCTCTCACCTTATCATTTGGTTTAATGCAGTCTAGTCGCGTTCGCAATGGCCTACCCAGCATTATGCGAGCAGGTGATACACCTGTAGCACAATGCTCAGTATTTCGATAAACAATTAAAAATCTGCTCAAAGTTGCTTCAACATCAAATATTTTATTTATTGAATGCGCTTTATTCAAACAAGATTTGACTGTTTTAACTGAGTTTTCCGCGGCTCCATTTGAGGCGGGATGATAAGGTGGTGAATTTACGAACTTAATTTTATTTATTTTTAAAAACTCTCGAAATTCGTGAGAAGTGAACTGTGTACCATTGTCCGAAACTAGCACCTTAGGAATGCCAAATCTAGCAAACAGTTCCCTTAACTTTACAATAGTCTGCGTGCTGGTAATGTTTTTCATTGGAAAAACTTCCAACCATTTTGATAATGCATCAGTGACTACTAAATAATTATTGCCGTGTAATGGACCTAAAAAATCAATATGCACTCTATCCCACACTCCCCCTGGAATAGGCCAACATTGTAGAGGTGTTTTAGGTGGATTAGTTCTTGTTTCCTGACATAATTTACAATTGCTGCATAATTTTTCAATATCCGCATTTAGAGAAGGCCACCAAACATACGAACGAGCTAGTGATTTTGTTTTAACCATTCCCATATGTGTTGAATGCAGTTCATTTAAAATGATATTTCTTAAATTTTCCGGTATGATAACTCTATACCCCCACACTAAAATATCATTTTCTGTATTAATATCATCTTTACGTCGAAAATATGGTTTAATCGGGTCGGACGAACTTTTAGGCCAACCGTTTTTAATGAAATCTATAATTTCTACTAATATTTTATCATTTTGATATTCCTTTTTAATTTGATTAATATCTATTTTTAATTCGGTTTCTGAAATATAATTAAAATGGTTATATTCCTCTGTATCTTCAACAACATAATCCTTAACTGGCAATCTTGACAGACAGTCAGCACTGTTACTATTTGATTTAATATATTTAATGTTAAAATCAAATGCGCTCAAAAATAAAGCATAACGCTGTAATCGATTTGCTGCCATTATAGGAATTCCATGTTTTGATCCAAATATTGAAACCAACGGTTTATGGTCCGTAATTAAATTAAATTTTCTACCATATAAGTATTGATAAAACTTTTTAATACCAAATACAATTGCCAAAGCTTCTTTGTCAATCTGTGAGTATTTACTCTCTGCATTATTAAGCGTACGAGAAGCATACGCTATTGGCCTTTCAATTCCCGAATCGTAAATATGCGAGATAATAGCTCCCAATCCATGCTGTGAAGCATCTACTGTTAAATTAATTCCTAATTCTGGATTATAATGTACCAGAAAATCATCTGACATTAATATTTCTCGAATTTTTTCATACGCTAATTGGCACTCATTGTTCCAATTCCAGGGAACATCTTTTTTAATTAATTTGTATAAGGAATGTACCACATCAGGCATATTGGGTATAAATCTATGATAATAGTTTATCATACCAAGAAAAGATTGCAATTGCGGTATATTTTCCGGTACTGGCATTTCTGCTATTGCTTTTAATAAACTTGGAGATTTATGCAACCCATCTTTGTCAATAATATGACCCAGATAACCAATTGAATTTTGAAAAAATGAACATTTATTTTTTCTTACTGTTAGACCCGATTGCTCTAAAATGTTTAAAACAGTTTTTAATCTTATTAAATGTTGTTCGGTATTTTTTCCGGTTATTAAAATGTCATCGAGAAAAATGCAAATTCCCTCTAATTTACCTAAAAGGTTTTCCATTAACCTTTGAAATAGTGCAGGTGCTGAACTGATACCAAAAGGCAATCTATTATATGCAAATGTACCACGATGTGTGGAAATTGCAGTAAATTTAAATGATTCCTCATCCAATAAAACTTGTTGATAGGCATGTGTCAAATCAATTTTTGAAAATGTTTTACCACCTTGCAATTTATTGAACAAATCCTCAATACGAGGAAGCGGGTAGCGGTCCATTTCCAAAAAAGGATTTAGTGTTACCTTGAAATCACCACAAATGCGCACCGTGTTATCAGGTTTTAATATTGGCACAATAGGAGTACCCCATGCACTATTTTCTATTGGTGATAATACACCTGCCTCAATTAATCTATCTAACTCATCGTCAACTTTACCCTTAAGAGCAAAAGGCAATGCCCTAGGTTTAAAATACTTCGGTATTGTGGTAGATTTAATCTTTAAATTAATTTTAAATTTATTAAATGTACCTAACTTGTCTGAAAAAACTTTAGGAAATTGTTTAATCAAAGCTTCGCTCGTTGAGCATGTTTGATCTATGTATTTAATTTCCTTAAATCCTAAATTAAATTGATTTAAAAAATCACGACCTAATAATGGTGGTCCTCCCCCTTTAATTACATAAATATCAATTATTTTAATACTATTATTGTAATTTAATTTAACCGACATCATTCCAAAGGGAGAAATTGTCTCGCCTGTATAATTAATTAAGGTTAAATTGGTTGACGATATTTTGCAATTATTAAATTTATTTATATATAAATTATATGATATTACTGACGCTGCTGACCCAGAATCTAACTCCATCCGTAATGGAACATTATTAACCATAACGTCGACTAAAATAGGCCGACCAAATTTACTTGTCAAAGAGAAAAGTGTCATTTCGGATGTTTTAGAATTTAAATATTTAACCTGATTGTTTTGATTCCTTTTACATACGTTGCTAAGATGCCCTTTACCGCCACAGCTGTTGCAGATATAATTTTTATACCAACATTGATTCGATAAGTGATCGCTGCGCCCGCATCTCGTACATAATATGTTACTGCTGCTGCTCACTGTCCGTGATCCTAGATTATGTGCCCACGCTCCTCTTGTTCTACCGCTGTCATCATGCCGCGTCCCTGAAAAACTTGACGAAAATTGTGCACCTCGCTGACCCATTCGATGTATGTCCAGATGTTCCGTTTTAATTCTTCGTTGCATTTCTTCTTCCTCCAAATTATTTACCCCGTAGCCCACACTTGCTGAATGTGTAATCTTAGCCAATTCAATAGCTTTATTAAATGTCAGTTCATTGTTTTCTGAAAACATTCTGTCCCTAATTTTACCAGCTTCTAAACCGACAATGAATTTATCACGAAGCGCCACTTCCAGGAACTGTCCAAACTGACAATCTCCTGCTAGATTCTTAATTCGCACGGCCCATTCTTGCAAAGATTCTTCAGATTTTTTATTCGCGGCGTAAAATTTATAACGCTCAGGAAAAATTGCTTTTCTTTCCGCATAAAACTCATCCAAACATTTGATGATCAATTCGTACTCACATTCATGTGCTTGTTTGGGCAATGTTAAATCGTCAAGAAGTTTATAAGCTTCTTGTGAGAGACTATTCAACATTATCGCCTTTTTAATTTCATTAGTTGCGATGCCATTTGCAATAAAAAATTGCTCCATTCTATTTTTGTGAATTTTCCAATCACACATGGTTGGATTAAATTCTATACGTATTCCTAACGCAAATTTTTGTTCTGCCATTTTTGCAATTATTCCTCGTGTCTTATCAGAATTATTTAAAGACACGCACGCAGGTTCTTATATCTCGTCGCCAATGTAATGTCTAGTATATACACAAAAATGTCTGAACTCATTTTATTTACTCTGTTGACATATACACAAATATAACATATATTGTTTTTTCGCTGTTCGGTATCTTGATTCACATTGACCGGAATACTACATATATTACAGTTTTTATGGCCTAAATTGGTTTTAAGAACAGGCAATACTTCATTGAATAAATTTATGTATATTTGCAGGTATATTTTTAAATGACCACACATTTTATTAAGTTTGTAAATATAATATAAAAAAAAATTATTATTTATTAATAAAAAATGAAAAACATAAAAAAATTCAAGTTTGGATACTTTTTCATTACAAATCAAATATTTTCTATTACGTTCTAACTGTTTTTTTTTATAGAATATTAATCAAATAAATTTACAAATAAATGTAAATAAATATTTTTTTGTAACACTACTCAATAATTGTTTTAATTAATCTCAATTAAAGAAGTAAAATTTGCAATAAATTATTATTAATTTCTATTAATTAATTATACCTTTTGGCGAGTTAAAAAGAACTTTTTACAATCATCTCACTCTTTCTTCACTAACAAACATAATAAAAAAATTAATTTTATTTTACCATAAATTTTATATTTCCGATTTATTTTAATTATATTTGTAACAACTACAAAGAAATGATTATCATTTAATGGTGTTTTAAACAAGATTAAAGGTAAAGTCAATAGGATTAATAATTAAATAATTATCTTTTAAAGATAATCCTATTATTTAGGGTGTTAAACAAGAAACATATGGTCATGCCATTTTTTTAAGTTCACAATTTGATTACCCATGTTATAATGAACGTAACAATCTAAATTTAATTGCAATTTTCAATATTTATTATATACAACCTCGCGATAATTTAAAATTTAATTTATTTTATTAAAATTGTAATTGCGAAACTATTTGTTATAAATTAAAAAAAAAAAATTATGTGAAAACTAGTATTGGATAATCCTATGCAGATAAATTACACCTTTTCAGGTAAAAAAATGCTAATCTTGCAAGACATGCCGTTTGGTCGATTGTTTTAAATGCCATTAGGGTTGTTTTTCCAACTACACAGAGTTCTCAAATTCGCACTCACTGTACATGCGGCATTACGCTTTGTTACTACCGCACAAGCTGCATTAATGTCAGACTGGGGTTCTTCGCCAATTTGTCAATTCAATAAATTTATTCATACATAATTCAATAAATTTTTGAATGTATTTAAATGGGTATTTTAAGATAACTCTTACTCTAAAGCTTATACATCTATTCTAATTTAAATATTTTTATACATTTCTTATTTACACGGTATCCGTTTTTTCCATTTGACTAGGTTTTGTTTTTATCTGCTTTTTAGTGTTCTATTATTGCTCCTCTTCTTTGTCTCTAATCTTTTCCTCTTCTGCTTTCCTTTTCTGATCTTTTCAATCATTATATTGGTTATTTCCCATTTTATGCTACTCTCTAGCATTAGCTTAATTATATTGTCAACTCTTATCTCTATGCAATGTGTAGTTTCCGCCTCTCTTCTCTCAACTTCCCATTTTGGGCAGACTTGCAACGTGTGTTGAGCTATACCTACTTCATCACAATAAACACATTTGTCTTTGTTTATTTTTTTAATTTATTTTTTTAAATAGACCCTGAAGCACCCATGTCCAGTTAGACATTGGGTTAAGAAATATCCTATTTGTCCTTGTTTTCTTTCAACCCAGCCTGTAATGTTTGGAATTAGGTCATAGGTCCACTTTCCTTTTTTGTCGGACTCCCACATTGTTTGTCATTTTATCAACGTCTCTGATCTTACTCTCGCCTTCTCTTTTTTATCTTTACTCTAAGGAATGCGTCTTTCTTCTGCCAAGAGCGTGTACGGAATAGTTCTAGCCAACACCATCGCACTCATTGTCAAAATGGTCTTGTATGCTCGACAGATTCTGATGGCAACGTTTCTCTATATGCTAACATACTTGCCGTATTTAGAGGATGTAACCACCATTGTCAGAATATTTTTTTTCACTAATGCCTCCCTATCTTGGCATCATTCTACATACAGATGCTGCTACCAGTTTTGCTTTTGCTGTCACTCTTTCGACGTGTTTCCCAAATCTTAAAAATTTATCAATAGTTATTCCAAAATAAATTAAACTGTTTTGGGGCCTAATTGTATATCATTTCCCAGTTTAAAATTTTTTTAGTTGCCAGCTCCAGCTTATGGTCAGCCATCCACTAATTTACTTTTTCTAAACAGTTATTTGATGTATTTGGCTACTTTATCTTTGCTTGTACCGGAAACTGTGTTTTTCTTATCTTGTCTTAGAAGGAATCTACCAGTTTAATTTGTTTCCATTTTTTTGTAATAATCTTTTATCCATCCCCATTGTTGTTTTTAAGTTCATCATCTTCTTCCACTATTTTTCTTTTGCTTTAATAATCAATACATTAAGTGCTTTCTTGGTAGTTTCATGTTAATTTTTCTTTAGCCTGGTATCTTCATTATTACCCTTTTTTCTTGTTCTTATTATCTCTCGTCTTTTTGGATGCATATCTTTTTTTGTGTTGTAATCTCCCCGTTCCACCAAAAAACCTGCTTCTTGTTAGTTCTTCCGTTTATCTTGTGTTTGTCGATGTCGCGCTTTTATTCCTTATCGCATTCCTGAATTTTTGTTTTCTACCCCTCTCTACCGCTGTTGATTACTGTTTTTGCAAGGCTGTATCTTAGATATTTATGTAGGTTTAGTGTAATTTCTCTGCACATAGTAATGTCTATATATGATGTTTGCGCTCCTCTCTCAAATGTGGATATTTTCATCATTTATTAAGGTTATCCTTTTTTCATTCTCTAGATTTTCCGTTTGACATTCTTCATCTATTTTTAAGGTTTCTTATTTTTCAAACCACTTATTTATTGTGGTTGATTCAAATTGATTCGTTTAAACAAGCAATTTACAAATATGCTATCTGTATCAATTCTTGTTTCAGCATGTACCCCTTTTTTTAAATTTTATTAATTTTTTGGCCTGTGTTGTAATATCTCTAAAAACGTTTAGTAGTAAAATTATCTTTAGTTTTTATTTCAAACCCGAAGTCTTTTTGATATGCGTTCTTAATTTCAAAATTTATTTTTTTACCACCTCTGTTGATTCTTTAAAATCTGAGTACGTATTTTGTCTTACATAATAATGGACATTTGTTCTAATGTTTACATAATAAGAACTGCTTAGATTTACCTTTGGGTCAAAGTTTTCATTCTCGTTTATATCTAATTCCATTATATTTTCATTTCCCTCAGAATATTTGAAGCTGCCTGCAGTGGAGATTTCCTTCGTGGGTATTTTATTTTGGTCCTCTAACATATTGACCACTTACATGAATCTATTAATGTATATTAATGCCCAATTTCATCTAAAATTTTAATTTAAATCCATAATATATTAATTTAATGACAATGAATAATGACAAATTAATTTTTGATTAATGTCAAAAATTGAATTTCTCTTAATATGTTTATTTATACTTGTATACTCCCGCTTTTTCTAAATAATTTTGAACGTTTCTTGAATACTGCTTTATTCTTTTTTGTGTATTTTATAAATTATACTTTTTAAATAATATCGGCACTGACGTTTTTGTATGATATAAATATATACCTAAACTACAATCTTAAAACTAGCTTTTTGCTATACAGTTTACAAAACTTACAAATTTCATACAATTCATACAGTTGTGGTTTTAAATCAGATTTATTATAATTAATATTGTGTGCATCTAACCATTTCTTAGTTCTTCTTTTCTAGAACACGATGTGGGTGCTTTATCACTTTGTACGGTATGCTACGGTATCTATTACAACAACCTCCCTCTCAGGCAAATTGTGAATTATTTTTCCTCTAACCACTTTTTATAATTATTATAGTTTATGTAGTCGTCATGGTAATCACCCAGTCTTTAATTCCAACTTAAAAATTAACAGCGCATTCGAAACAAATCCACGTTTGCCACCGGCATGAACTATAATTAATCGGTTGGCGAATCCGCTCGTTTGTGTTATCACTCTACGCTTTCAAGGTGGTATGGCATATTTTTACTTTTTTTTATTTAAAGACTAATTTTAAGTATTTTTGTAAAAATATTTTTTTTATAAAATGCACCATTTTTAAGTTATAAGCAAACTCCTGTATATTTTACATTTTTTAATTCTTAGAATTAATCTTACCTCACACTGGCCCAAACTGATCCTACGTGATTCCTCATTTTTTTCACGAACTAGTGTGAGTTTACTTGATGTTTGGCAAAAGCGCGCCCGACCAAACATCACGTGACCTGACCCTGGCCCAAACTGGTACTACATGACATCACACCTTTTTGATAAACTTTTTTGACAAAGTGTTACAGCAATTTTTTCAAACCGATATAAATACCACGTAACATTTTGTTTAAATATTGAACCATTTATGATCAATTTGATAGATATTAGAAATATGATCAACAATTTAAAAACTTTTTTGTACCATAACCATGCACTCCTACAAACGTCATCAGAAAGGTCAATGAGCTTTGAATCAAATAATTTCATATTATTATAGTTAAATCAATTAAAACCCCTGAATTTAGTCAATGAACAATAAAAGTAGATCAAAACGTATGTAATATAACAAAAAATGTGCATGCAAACCTAACTATATTAAATAAAATTGTGCATTAATTAGTCACCCGTAATCAAATTTGCTGTGAAATGTGAATCTAATTGTTGCAAACTGACATTTAATAAGTTAATTGAAATATTTATTCAATTTACTAAAACAGAATTCATAATGTGATTTGCACGTTTATTTCTGTTATTTTAGTAATCTGCTTGTCCCCTGCTATGTTATTATGGTATCCTGATATAACCAGCACTCCCACACAACACTTACAAAACGTTTTAAATGTGTTTGGTCAGACGCGTTCTTAAAGTTCTTAATTGCATAAAATATACGATCATAGTGCATAGTAATATGATCTCCTGTAACAATACATTTAAATTTATTTTATTATATACAGTTAACGGATAAAAATAATATACTGGCAAGCAAAAAATAGAGGTCACTTTAAAATTATGACTTAGTTTTGGAGTTTTTTGATTTAACTTTCTGTTAGCAAATTGTAAACAATTGTACTATATTTTGCACACTAAATTAATAATTCAATGTTGAATAGTAAAGCATATTTATTGTTTTTATTGAGTATTTTGGAAATATCAAAAATTTACAGTTCATACAAAGTTCGAATTTTTGTTCCTAGGACTAATATGAAACAAAAAATATGAAAAAAAACTTATTACTAATAACGAGTATTACCCCCTCTGTCTGTCCTGAGCAGTTCTTAGAGCAGGTGTATGCTTTCGGTTACCTTCGTCCAAACTCATCGCAGACATGTTTTATGGGATTCATGTCAGGGCTCTCAGCTGGCTAATTGAACCGCGATTTACATTATTTTAAAATATTTTTAGTTATATTATTGTAGTTGAGGTGGTAGAACAGACATCCAGATTGTTCTGGTAAGCTGAACCTCAACTAATTTGTCTTATTTTATTATTATTAACATTTCGACACATTTATTGAAAACCCTATAACAATAACAAGTGGCCGTAACCACAAGTAAACCCTAATAACGGAGTGGCCATAACCACAAAACAAAACAATAAAAATTTAACAACAAAGGACTGGGAAGTTAAAAAACTTCGTCCACGTTGTACACAAAACAATTAATTTTGAAGCTGAGGGCTTCTCATAACATCTTCCACTATAAAGTTAATAAATTAAGATAAAAAAAACATTCAAGCCTGTTATCGCCTGTTCCTTGGATAGCTTTGCTCAACACTTGAATGGCTTCGTTCGCACTTGGAAGACTTCGTATTTGGACGACTCCGTACAGTACTTGGAAGGCTTCGCACTTAAATGATTCCGTACAGTACTTGGAAGGCTTTGCACTTGAATAGATCTGCAAAGTACTTGAATGGGCTCCTTCTACGTGGAAAACACCTCGGATAGAATATCCAACTTCCAATTTCCAAAGACTATTAATCTATTTGCAATATATTATAGCAATAGCAATAACAATAACAACAAGTGTAGCAAACGCAACAGCACTAGCAACAGCAATAGTCTGCTGACCAATAGGACTCCCAGATACTTAACTGGTGGTTTAATAGGGATGATTTGATGACTGACTGTTGTAGGTGTAAATTTTTTAATATTTGTGAATTTTCTAGTAAAGATGATGCATTCTGATTTTAATGGATTGACTCTAATTTTCCATCGCTTAAAATACGCGTCCAATTGTCAGAGGTGGATTTAATTTTGTGCCTGTGCAGCGACTGCGTAGAAAGAACTAGAATACACTGCCGTTGTTTTTTTTTTAAGTTGGGGATGTTGTTGATGAATACGTTAAATAATTTAGGGCCCAGAATTGATCGATTGATATGCTTTAGACACGACAGTGTTGACTTGGAAATGTCTTTTGTTTAAATAATTATGAATGATTTTTATTAGGAAAGAGGGATAATTGTGCTGAATCATTTTGTATGTCAGTCCGTCTGTCCAAACTCTGTCAAATGCTTTTTTAATGTCTAATAGAACCATGTCTGTTACTTTGTCTTTGTTGAAGTTAACTGTAATGTCATTTACTATTCTGGCAATTTGTTGGACAGTTAGTGCCATGTCCAGATCTGAAACCAAATTGCCAGTTTGATGTCAGTCTGTTGTCAGTTTTAAAGTCGTCTAGTCTTTTTAAAATAATTTTTTTAGTCAATTTACTAAGTGACGCCAGTAGTGAAATAGGTCTATATAATTCAGGCGAAGAAGGATTATTAACGGGTTTTTTAATAGGGATGACGTGGCCTATTTTCCAGTATTTCGGAAAATAGCCCACTCTGATAATCGCATTTATGATGTAGTGAATATGAACGATTGCTTTGCGAGAGACATGCTTCTTAATGATTATGTTCTGTACATTGTCATGTCCCGCCGCTTTAAAAAGTGGCAATTTTGCAATAATGTATCTGACCTCTTTTGGGGTGGTCAGATGTTGTCCAATATTAGTCATTACTATGATTCAAAATGAAACTGTCCACGTCAGCTGTAATATTATTTTGTTTGTCAGTATCGTTATTTTCTAAGTCGTGTATCTGTTCTAAACAGTCCCCAATCATGTCTACCTTTTCCTCATTTGTGGTGGCGGTTGTTATGCCGTCAGCACTTGTGAGGGTTGGTATAGTCACCGTATTCTTTTTCAGTCTATTAACAAACGTCCATATAGTATTGTCTTTGTGGGACAAGTTTGCAATTTTCCTGTTCCACGTTATGTCTCTGTATTCTTTAATGTTTTGTTTTATTTGTCGCGTTAGTTCTGTCATCTTATGTTTTTGTGCAATGTCGCCAGTTCGTTGCCATAGTTTTCGTGTTCCATTTCTGACACGTATTCTGTCTAAAATGTATTGTAGTAAGTTGTCTTTTAACATGTCTGTCCTCTTTGATTTGATTGTTTTGCTGATGGCTCGTTGAATTGTCTTTGTGAGAGATTCAACTTCTCTGTCGATATCATCTGCACAATTTATCTGTCTATTAATTACAATATTTCTGTCTATAAACTGTCTAAAACGTGTCCAGTCGGCAGTTTTGTAGTCCAGTCTGTATTTAATCTGTCTCAGTCTATTTACTGAATTATGTAGGTCAAATGATGTTAATACGTGATCTGAGCTAAGCTCGTCAATAGTTTTAATGTCAGTTGTGTCAGTCACATTTTTATTTAATGTAATGTCGATTGTCGTGGGTGTCATGCCATTTGATGGGTAATGAGTATGATTATGAGGGTAAAGGATACTAAAATTATGGGCTAGGGATAGGTTGTAAAGTCGGGTACCATTGGGGTAATTGCGATGACAATTCCAAGTCTTGTGTCTGGCATTAAAGTCGCCAGTAATTAAGACTCGGTTACCTAAATCTAACATATCAAGTACATCCACTTCCTCAAACATATATGTGGGGCTATTATACACACCTATCAGGGTTATACCACCTTCCAACCTCAGCGCAACATGCTCAATTTGAGTGTTGCACTGTATGCGGGTGAAATTAATTTGATTTCTAACCAGAACGACGACCCCCCCGGGCTTGAATTGTTTGGTCCATTCGATCGCATTTTTGTTTTGCAAATTATTAGAATGTAGACCGCCGTTCTGTTTAAAAATTCAATTAACTCACCCACTTTTCCTTTTACACTGTTGACGTTCCATTCAAAAATACTGAGTTTGTTATATATTTCATAATTTATTTTATCTCACTGATGAACTGAATCATGGTTTGGAACCATTCTGCATCTGTTCGTTCTATAGTGAGATAATTTATTTTATTTATTGTTCATTAGTTTTAATAAACTCAGCATTTATGGAACGTCAACAAGTGTATTTAGGGCCGGTCTTTCTACTTCTCTACAAAGTTGCCAATAAATTTATCTCTTCGATAAGTAGAAGTAATGTATTTCCATATACCCATAACTCTTATCTTCTCTATAAGTTAGTTTATCTGATTGATAAGTTATTTGACAGTTAAAGCAGACCATAAATATTTATTGACGAGATAATCTATAGTATTGTATGAACTTTTATGAACTTTAACATCATGAAATTAAAGATTTGAAACTTTTACTAGATCATGAATTTATTGATTTAGTTGATATTGTTAATCTTGAATGTAAGCTATATTCCGTAAGACCCGGAGCAGACAATATTAATTTGTGGGATAATAATAAGTGCTTATTAGACTATTCAAAGAAAGTGTAAATAATATTTTAGATAAATAGTAAATCAACTTATGGCGGAGACAGACGAGCGCGCAGCGGCTGCAACAGGGCAGTGCTGCGGCAGGATTTGAGTTGTGTTTGATCGTTTGGCAAGGTCTTTAAACACGTGCTGCGGCAACGTACCTCAAACAGTTGGATAAATGCGTGCTTGACGCGGGTTCAAGGTAAACAAAATTATTACCCTGCGGCATTCCAGCAATGCCGCGTTGCAGCCACTGCGCGGTCGTTTGTCTGCGCCATTATGAGGTACAGAGAGGTAAAATGATAACTTTATTATGCAATGGCCTTGGTACAACTCATGACAGTTTTAATAATTCAGTTATTATGATGCGTTTTGAAACAGGTCAAATGGAAAATTTAATATTGTTGGATGATAGCTATCCTCCGTGTTCTTATTTATTGACACCACTAAATAGTTAGTTAGTTTAGATTTTTGGCGTATAGCCTAAGAAGACTATTAACGCCGACACACCACTAAATAATCCAACTACTAAAGAGTAAAGCACAACGATTATTTAATGAAGCACAAATCAGGACAAGGAATGTAATTGAAAGAACTTTTGGAATTTGGAAAAGGCATTTTTCTATTTTATCAAATAAGATGTCATTTGCCTTTAACTAATGTGGTGTTATAGGGTTATGTATACGAGTTCCGACATACGTTATAAAATGTATTAGTGCGTTCTCGCTTCCACGCACGTAAGAATTTGCGACATCTCACTCTTTAGATTGCGTAATGAGCATTGCCAACCTAAAAACTATTACTAAATCATCCCTATAACTATAGAACAGATAAATGTCATTGGAAAGACGCAAAAGCTTAATGCTCTCTATAATCTTACCGCTGGGCCACGAGCCATGACGCTATGAGCGTAAACGCTCGGCGCTGCAAAAAGTAGCGTCAAGCGTCCAATTCAAATACATTAGTTTATACGTGCCAGGCCACGAAATAGAGCTGCAAGATGCAGCGTCGTTTGCTTCTAGCGAAACAAACACGAGCGTTCGTTACGCTTGACGCTCATCTTATATGCCTCTTAAAAGCAAATAATCAAGTACGTACACAAAAATATTTGACTGTTTATACAGTTGGAGCGTATTATTTGAGCATTAGCGTCTGAAACAAATCGGTTTGTTCCAAACGCTCCTAAATATGGACGCCAGAACGTTTTTTTTTTAATTAATTATTTTGTCTAAATTGTAATTATAAAAAAATGAAATTTGTAATTTATCAATATTATGATTTAACATATTTAACTATATTGAATTAAATAAATTATTATTATTTTTTTTTGTAAAATTATTAGTTAAGTACGAAGAATAATGTATAATTTGATGATGTTTGTATAAGTTTTGCACTACATAAAACACATTTTATCAGTTTTCAAAATTTTATATTAATAGTACTGGCAGATAAAGAATTTAAACTGGCATAATTTTTAAATAGATGATACCTACATTGTTTGATAGATAATATTCTATTATCAAGTTTAATTTGCCAAAACCAATTCTGCCAAGATTTTGGGTTTTTAATTATTAAATTTGAAGAAATGAAATTTAAATTAAAATTTTATTATTTTTTATCATTAACGTAAAATGATGGGAGAACAAAGCTAGATAGTAACAAAAATTACATAGTTTTACATGTCATATTTCAATAAATCAAATGACAAATACGTAAATAAAATTATTTTAAAAATTAATTAATTTGGTTTTTAAAATAAATTTTGGTTTCCCGCTGTTTGTAGTTTTTTGTATATATACTTTTTATATATTTAAAATTTTGTATATACTTATTATAATGAAAAGTAAGATTAATATAATTTACTTTTAAATGGTTTATTGGTAGAATAAATAAAATTTGAATCAAAAAAATAATAAAATGTTTATATAAACAAATATAAATGTATCATAACCTTAAATAGAAATGTCAAATATAATACGGAATTGAGCTACTCGTGTTTAGACGCTATAAGCGGCAGGATTATTTTTGTTTTTTTTTCCGCATTCTATGATTTTTTGTTTATGTAAATAATTTACATTTTTAAAATTATGTATATATTAAAAAGTAACATTAATATAATTTATCTTTAATAAATATATTGGCAGAATGAATATTTAAATTTAAAAAAAAGTGTTAAAAAGTTTATATAAATAAATATAAATGTATCATAACCCTAAATAGAAATGTCAAAATAAACGCTCCAACAAAAATTGACAGGCTCGTGGCCTTGTTTTTGACGCTGCTAAAATACGCTCCCAGCGTCCTTGACGCTACAAGCGGCGCGTTTGTTTCGTGGCCCAGCGGTTAGGAATAAATTTATCTCCTCTATAGTAATTGCGAACTTTATCGAGAAGTGGAAAGACCGGCCCTTAATTTATTAATCTCGTCCATAACTTCGAAGAACGTTCTTTCTTGTTCCGCCACTGAAACGTTGTGTGAGGTTGTCGGGCGCGTGGCAGCGGCAGCGGCAGCAGTAGTCTGCCGCGTGGCAGCATTCCTATTCCACGCGCTCTCCGTCGGCGCGGGAGCCGACTCGTAGTAGCGCGCCGGGGTCTAGGCCGCGTATGGAATGGTTCCTCGTCTCGCTGCGCGTGGGCAGTGTTGCCAACCTCAGCAACCTAAAAATCCCTCAAATATTTAAAAATAATCCCTTTTTTAGGAAAAAAATCCCTTTTTATAATGTTTTATTATGTCTTAACCTAATACCCCATAAACCGATGGGACGAAGGGGAGGGAGTGTTAAAAAAACAAAGAAACATTGACGTACTTAGCGGTAAGACAAGTTGCTCTACCGAATTTGTTGTATGGGACTATGGGACAGACAGAGAACCAGTCGGATCGGGACCCTCAAAGCTATTATTTGTAATAAATAATCACAATTTATTTAAAAATTGTGATTTTTTAAGAAAATCAAAAAATCCCTTTTTTTAAAGTAAAAATCCCTTAATCCCACAAAGCACTAAAAAATCCCTAAAAAAGGGACAAATCCCTCGAGTTGGCATCACTGCGCGTGGGTCGCATTCGTTGTATATTGTCTCGCGTCGTTGTTCCAATAATAGTAGTTTCTTAATATACACGTGACAATTTATTGAGTTGGCCGGGTGATCTCCATCGCAGTTAATACATTTTGCGGGACTTGTTATGGGCTTCTTGCATTCGCGTGTGGCGTGTTCGCCCGCACACTTTAAGCAGTTCACTTGGCAGTTGCTGGTAGCCTGTTCCCATTCCTGGCAGCGGTTTGACTGAGAGATATGTTTTTTGTTTACATATCTCTCCCACGTGACTCGGGTGTGATGAATGACTTTTATATTTTTCTGTAGGTCGTTTAAATATATTTATAACGTTCCAGTTAACCTAATGAATAATTTAAAATAAATATATAACGTATAAATAATATTTACGTTAGCGTATGTTTTGTTTTTCGCAATAGGCCGTATCGTTGATTGAAAGAGTATATATACTCTTTCAATCAACGTATATATACTCTTTCAATCAACGTATAATATAATAGCCGTATATTTAAATTTATTTGTTTTAAATTGTTTTTATTTTACAATTGAAAAAAATTGAATCGCAAAATTCCGCGAGGCATTTCGAGGAGCTGGTCTTTTCCTATCGAGCGTTCAACGCGAGCACGCGTTAAACGCATATACGTTGAATAAGTATTGCCAAATGGTAAATTAAAATATATTCGAATATCGAGAGTCAATTGAAATAATTGGTAAGTGTAAAAAAAAACATAATAACTCCCGTGTATTAATTCAATATCTTTCTTACCGACTTATCTAATTTATAATAAAATATCAATCGGACTATCCAGCACACGTGGAAGAATATAGCACGTGGATTGTACAGCAATTTAAAATATTCCATGCGAGATGACCACCAATAAATGTTATCGCTGTGGTGAATTTAAATAATCCAGGCAAGATGTCCCAATAACTAAAGACACCGCCAGAGAAATTGAGAAGGACGAAGCCCGTCACAAAGGACAAGGATAAGTCGTTTATTTTTATAATTATTGTTTTGTGTACGGCAGTTGATATTCTTCCTGGTTCAGAAGACGGCCGTGGATTGCGTTTGCGATGTAAATTAACTGTTGTCTTAACAACTTTTACATCTAATTATTGATGTCACAAACATTAATATAACGTTAAAATAAAAATAACTTTCACATATTGCATTTATTGTATTGCAAGTCTGATTACAAGTTTGTTACAAGTGTAGCTAGTACAAGTGTAGAAACGGAACTGCTCGTAAATTGTACAAATACAAAAAAGGTAAATTCATGTCTGATAGTGGTGGGACACAACAGATGGCTAATTACAAGGGCTAATTCATAATTCCAGGAATTTAAGCCTCTTTGAAGAGGATTTAGTAAAAACCAAACACGTGCACCCACTTAACAGCAGGTATTTACAAATGTTATAAAATTCAATTAACATAAATCTTTGTTTTATGACATGTAAGAAATAATAGGATTGTATCGCAAACAATTATCTTTAGTTTTTATTTTTCTATAATCAATATATCAAATATGCTGAGTTTATTAAGTAACTATTTTTAAGTTATTTCGGTGTAAATTTCCAGCTGGTGATGGCGATATTTTTATTTTATATTATTAATTCCTTAACATCCTTTTTATTGTTTTTTTATAAATTATAAATTTAAACTCGGAGGTAATAAAAAACAATTGGCGTCCAACTACCGTTTTTTTAATTCGAACCCACGACCTGCCCCGAGCATACGAGCTACCGTCAGCGAGACGCCACATATTATTTTATCATTTGTAGTAATAATAAATACGGGATATTTGGTATTTTTTAATAGAGTACACGATATTACTTTTATTTTTAGGTCTTCTAATTCTTTCTTCACTTCTTCTGCTGTTAGTTCCATTTGAATTCCGTGCAAAATAAAGGTGTGTGTTTTTGCACTTTTTGCCGTGAAAGTATGCTATTCGATTATGTTTATGTTTAGAATCTCTTTTATTTTATTAAAATCTTCTTCGCTGTTTGTGAATATATTTATTCTTTCCGACAGGAATTTTAAATAAAAGTTGATTTTGCAATTTTCTTTTATGAGATCTGCAAAATCTTTGTAATTCTCTAGGTCAGAATGTACTATGGTAGGCGGCATTTTCTGTTTGGTCGTATTAATAGGTGTAACAAGTTGTTCTACTTGCATTTGATGTTGTTCGCCTATTTGCAGCACCTCGTACCTTGTTGTTGTAAAGTTCTTGCGCTTCAGTAAGATGCGTTGTTTAACTTTAATTTGCGGCACGGCTAATCCGGGAGACCAGTGCCTGGTGGTGAAACGTCACAAGGACACACAAAATTCACATACAACACGGAGAAATAATAACTGGTTTGATAAATTGAAAATAAAAAGTAATTCAAAGAAAATAAATTTTGCTTAGAGCGAAGTATGGTTCGGAAAGTCGTCTGAATACTACGAGAGTTCGGGACGTGACTGGGTCGAGAACTGGCTGGTATGTACCGTATGTACTATGTTCAACGTGGTATGGCCGTTGCCGCAAATTTTTGTCGTTATCTCGGCAGCCGAGGTCGCGCGGAAGTACCCGCTCCAAGACACGACCCACTGTTGCTTGCCATGTTCAGACCAAGCGTGTAAACGGCTGAACTAGGCCAACATTTTATTTTTTTTTTTTTTTGGGCTAGGCTTCTATAAGACTGGCAAGTGCCGGATTCATTTCCTCAGGTTGAAATGCCTACCGACTAAAAACCGCCCAATAATGAATGCCAAATGGAAGTTTGAGACCTTACGGCTCATGCACCTTCCTTTAGTTAGATAGTTAGAATAAGTTAGATTTAAGCCGGTGGTGGGTATACCTGAACCCTGTTAGTACTGTTAAGAAAAATTAGAGTGCGGCTATTTGGTTAACCGGGCGTTTGTAAAAGAAAGACTCCCTGTCTGCCTCAACGAGTCGGGCTAAATCGGGGTTTGGATGAAACGCGAGATTATCGAAGTACCCTAGGTCCGCCCGATAGGCTCGACGGCACGCTTATATACTCTGTCGTTCTAGTCCGGCTCGGCTCGGCTATCACCCGAGCGCTTTTCCCACCCACAGACACGTCAACGTTTTTTATATCAGTCACATTTTTATTTAGTGTGATGTCCATTGTCGTCGGTGTCATGCCATTCGGTGGACAATGTGTATGATTGTGAGGGTGCATGATACCGAAATGATGTGCTAATGAAAGGTTATAGAGTTTTGTGTCGTTAGTATTGTTGCGATGACAATTCCAGGTATCATGTCTGGCATTGAAATCGCCGACAATAATCACTCGATTACCCAGATCCATTATACTGAGAACATCTACATCGTCAAAGTTGTTTGTTGGGCTGTTATATATTGTACTCCCACCAACGGCCAACGTCATCCCATCTTCCATTCTCAATGCAACATGATCAATACGAGTGTTACATTGAATTCGTGTAAAATTAATTTCGTTCCTAACCAGAACGCTGCCGGGATGTTAGGTACAGTAGTCTGGCTTTGGCTCGCGGCAGCATTCCTGCTCCTAAACCATGCATTTGTGTCGGTGCGCGGGGGTCGGCTTGTAGCGCACCGGGGCGGCCTGGGCCACAAATTGGTTTGGTCCGCGTCTCGCAGCGCGTGGATCTGCTTGCCTCGTTTGAGCCCCGCGTCGTTGTTCTAGCACTCTCAGTTTTTTCATGTAGACCGGACAATTCACCGAATTGGCCGGGTGCTCTCCATCACAATTTACACACTTTGCGGGAGTGTCGGTTGATTTTGTGCATTTGCGCGTGGCGTGAGCGCCCGCACATTTTAAACAATTGTAATTAACATTGCAATTGCTATCTATGGCACTACGTTATATGTTTTTTGTTTACGTACCTTTCCCACGTAACTCTAAGGGTGCGTTTATGCTGCATATCGCCGGCGCTGCTCGCCAAGATTGGCGCTGCCCGCTGCTCGCACATCGCCATTCAGCAGCATAAATGCACATCGCCGCGCTGCTCGCACCACGCCGTTATTTAATTACTGTCAACTTTTATTTTACTAATCAAATATAACTGTAATAAAATTATTAATATAAGTCATATTATTGAGTTAAAATTATTTATTGAATTAAGCAGTATAAAAAAATAACTTAATTAACAAAAAAAATTGTAAATTTCTGGCGCATTTGGACCTTCCGTCGACGAAAAACAAACCAAATAATTAATAGAACACGCTTGTAAATGCTCCAGTTGCACCATCATGTAGTACATGTGTGCATAGAACAGTTAAAAAAAATAAATCTTTACCAAACGAATCGTAATAGTTTGTAAACTTCTAGCTTTTGCGACGGTATGATCTCAAAACAAACAAACAGAATTATTACACAACAGTTTGCATGAAAACATTTCTTTAAATAAATTGAATAGAAGAACAACATAATTTAAAGTGACTAGTAATTTTATATAAGGTAATTAATTTAAATTGCAAGTCAAAGTTTTATTTAATTTAAAATTGTGATAATCGATCGGTATTTGTTTTAATAAAATATTACTATAATGAAATTATTAATATAATTAATTACTATGCCACTTCAGTAAAAATACAAACATTTCTTTAACAATTTCCTGCTTAATGCGGATTTATTTTAATTAAATTCTTCATAAAATTATTGTAAACGCAACAAAGTTTTGAAAAATTAACACAATACATGCAAATAAAACTTCATTCTTTTAAATTGCATATAACCGCAACACGGTTTGAAGTAACATACTAATTAATTAAACTAATTAAATAAGTTCGATAATATAAATTACATTATGTTAACGTCTCACAAAACTGGCACTAAACGGACCAATCAGAGCGCTAGTTTGAAGATGTACGGCGATGGTCCGATTATAAAAAACAAACTATTTTGTTCACATCGCAGTGGCGAAGAATGTGGCGAGCAGCGCGGCGATGTGCGAGGTGCAGCATAAATGCTCTCATAAGATTATATAAGTTTGTTTCATCATCGCCACAACATCCCAGCACCAATCTTGGCGAGCAACGCCGGCGATGTGCAGCATAAACGCACCCTAATGTGGTACACAATTTTAATATTATTTTCCAGGTCTTTTAGGAAGGTTTTATTGTCCGTTGTTATTATGTAAATGGGAAATCTGGTATTATTTAATTTTGAACATGTACATTGAAACGTTTTCCTTGACCTTACTAGTAGTCAGAACGTTCTTTGCTCGCGGCAGATCTTAATGTCTGAGAGCGAGTCGTGGGCTCACTTTTTGTCTACATTTAAAGGCTCCAATTGTTTGTTTGTTTGAGCAATCCCAGGTATTAGGGTGCTTCTTGGGTATTAACAATAAATCCCCAGAGGTGTTCATGAAATAAAATGTGTATAATTTACCCAAACATAAAATTTATTTGAAACCTCTAAATGTAAATGACAGAAAAAATTGTTTAACTGATATTGAAACATGTAACAAGAAAAATAAATACAATGACAAAAAAAACTTAAATAATTATATTGACTTTGTACACACCATAACTAGATCTTATCCTCGGACATAACATCCCTTAAACATAATCCGAATAGGTATTATTAGTAGAAAATTACAACATAGGTTGAGATTTTTTTTTTGTAGGAGCTGGATTGGTCAAACACCTCAACCCAATTTCTCTTCCAAGTTCTGGACTGGTCACTCACCTCAATCCAACTTCCCGTCCTGGATCGGTCAACACCACCATAAATTCAGCCTGATTGGCCGTTCGAATCACGTGTAACAAAACACACAAGTGACCAACTAAAAAAAAAAAAAAAAATGTCAACCTTTAAAAAAATTAATGACAATTAATTGTCAGGTTCAAATCTATAAATATGCAACGCGTAATACTAAAAAGTGAGTTAATTAAATAGAGCACATGGATGGTTACATGGAATAAACTTGGCATGTACAAAAAAATAATAGCTAAAATAAATGTTATAAGAAATAAGAAATAATAAAAAAACAATGTCTTTTCATACTTAAAATTAAAAGAAACTATTAGGTACTAACCCGAAAAGCTGTTTACAGATCACTCGCGCACTAATTGTCTCGCGGGTGTCTGAAAAACTTAATTGTTTCGGTCTCAGAGACGCGTAAACGGTAGCGCCGCACTTTGAGCTTCGCATTCCTTCTTCTCCGTCTTCTGTGTCCGGCAGCGGGTGTTGTAGTTGCTGCAGGTGGCGGATGCGGACGGGTCACAAGGACTGCTTCCTTTTCCGCGAACCATGAGTGCTCTACATGTGAAGGATTGGTATACATCGACTGTAGGAGCAACTTTGGAGGTGCCCTAGGAGCTGGCATTGCTGACACATTGGTGGGAGCGCCATCCACAACCACTGGGACTCCCGGAATGGTCTTGGCAACGGCGTTGTCTCTAGAGGTGGATGGAAACAAATTAGTCCACCCCGAAAAGGCTTGCGACGGCGATGGTGACGGACAGGACTTTGGTGGGGTATATAGGCCGAACAACATAGCCTTCCAAAGGTTCCACTGTTCTTGCAACTCCGCCGCTCGACCAGGAGATGGTGGCAATGATACCGGAGAAGCGTCTAGTTCCAGGACATCCATAATCGCAATCTGAACATACTCATAGAGGTAAGATACCTTATAAAATACAAATATTCCCAGGTATCTCATATACACAGGGCACCACATACAAATTAATTGTTAGTTAATTATCACATACCTTATCCTTTTTTTTACCGCTATACATTAATTAGAAATGCGGGACTTACCGAAGATTGAATTCAATAATATATCAAAATAAACCAGTAATAAATTAAATAGCTAAATCCTCATTGTATATCTCCACACAGGTACTGGTACGGCATCGGGATCAAATTTTATTGGTCATATCAGCGCTTAATAAACCAAAAAAGTGTTCCTAAGAGTAAAACAGGCTCATCAATCGATTTGGCCTAACCGAATGGCAAGAAAGGTAAAACTTAACAAAATATGTAAACAATATTTTAGCTAATCCCTGTTCTCCTTCTTTTTAGATGACGAATTTACAACCAGTAACGGAGAGGAAAACGATCGTTACAACTTACATTTACTTTTTGTTTAATTAATTCTTTCGGAGTCAGTTTAATTTGAATACCATGCAAAACAAATGTATGGGTTTTTGCATGTTTTGCCGTAAACGAATGCCATTGTACTTCATTTTCTATCAATGTTGTTTTTACATTTTTATAATCTTCCTCTCTATAAGTAAAGATATTAATTCTCTCGGAGAGCAATTTAATGTAAAAATGTTTTTTACATATTTTTTTAATATGATTCACAAAATCTTTATAATTTCCGAAATTATTGTGAATAATAATAGTCGGCTGTTTTTCTGTTTTGTCTGATTTGTCCATTGTCGTATTTTCCTGTGTATGCATCGGTTCTACGTCTGTATTATTATTTTCCAGAACAGAAAATCTATTTTTAATTGCCACTTGTACCTTATTTGTTGTTTCTTTATCCATTACAATTAATTTCCGCTTCCTAGATGCTCTCTGCAGCACTTTAAACGGCTCCATTGCTTATTAATTGATTTTATTAAAGGCGGCTTTAACCTCAATAAATGTCAATTATAATTAATCTTTTTGTGACGGTTTCCGGGCACCCCCGCCACCACGAATTGGTTTAAACTGCTCCAATTATTCTTATTTATTGATTTATTTACTTTCTTCAATTTATATTGACTTTTATACCACACTTTTCAATGATTAACTTGCACTGATTAACGTAGAGTGCGTTCAGATAAGGGGACGAGAACCAATTTCCAATTTAATACATTTATTAAAAATTCAAATTAACTACAACAACAAACTATGCCAGTGTATACAAAATATGGTAGAAATAAGTTCATAATAAAAAAAAAATCAATAATTAAAGTGGAACATTACAAATATAATTAACATTTCTGGTAAAAATAGTAAAAACTTATGGACCATTCTCTCACAGATTCATTCTTCTTTTACTCACACAACCATTCATCATTCATTCAGGTTAAAAACAGTTAAAAATCATTATAATTACAAAACATTACATAAACCGCAAAAAACATCGGTTTTATGTTTATAAATTTGTTTGTTTAAGCTTAAAACTAACTAACCTAATATATACAAAATTTAACCTAACCCTAATATATACAATATATACACAGTTTGTACATAAGTTCAATACATTAATTTTGAGCATAAAAAACAAGATTACAGGGACGGTAGTATCAACTCAATCGTTTTGGTTGAATAATAATAATAATAATAATAATAATAATAATAATAATATATTTATACAGTTCTAAAAACTATTAACAGGATAATGTTAAAATAAACTATAAGTAATTAAATTGTAAAGAAAAAACAACAAATTAATTTGTAACAAATCAAAATACAAAAAAATGAAAACATCTACTATAAATCAAATACCCAATGAAAATTAACTCACATAAACCAAACACAAAATAGAAACAAAACTTACATGTTATAACATATACAATTACAGTATTTAATATTTCTATGTATTCTATATGAAATCATAAATATAGTTTTCGGAATAGCAATTTTAGCTTAAAGTTAATAATATTTACATAACAATATTATTCAACTTTTTACATAATTCAGAGCAGGATATACAAAAAATGTCAATTTCGGAACAATATCTATTGACGTACTCACACATAGAAAACAATGGTGAAGATTGACGATGCGTTGTGTTGGTCTTATTAATATAAAAAGTGTGCCTGAGTCTACTATTAATTCTTGGAACAACAAAGTTTAGTTTATGCAACAAGTTTGTATCTTTTATTTTAAAATGAAATAGTTTGTATATAAACAATACATGGTTAATAATGCGTCGAGAGTTTAGTGATTGTATGTTGAATTCATTTAACAATTGGGATTGAGGATAACCACGTTCGGGATATACATTGTGTGCACTATAATATAATGCTTTCAAAAATTTTCTTTGCACTTTTTCTACTTCTTTCATAAACGTTTTTTGTTTTGGATGCCATATAATTGACGCATATTCTAATTTGCTTCTAATAAAAGCGTAATAAAAACTAATTAAAGCTTTAGTGCCAACAAATGGTTTAGTATTGCGAAGAATATAGCCTAGTATTTTATAGCATTCTTTTGATATTGTATTTATATGATCAGAAAAAGTTAGTGTGTTGTTAAAAATAACTCCTAGGTCTCTGAACAATTCAACCCTTGTTAATTCAGATTGGTTAAGAGAATAATTAAATCTTTGAGTAAGACGTTTACGACTAATTGACATAACTTTACATTTAGTGATGTTTAGCATTAAACCATTTTTACAACTCCAATTTGTTAACAAATTTAAGTCATTTTGTAGTGCTAAAAAATCATGGTTATTTACTACCGTTCTAAATATTTTTAAATCGTCTGCATATATAAGCGTTGGTGATGAAATATGGTCAACAATATCATTTACAAACAGTAAGAATAATAGTGGCCCAAGGATGGATCCTTGAGGTACACCACTAGTTGAGATAAAAATTGTCGATTTATATCCCTGATATTCAACAATGTTTTTTCTGTTGTAAAGATATGACGCTATTAAGGAAATTACATTGTTATTCAATCCAAAGTTATGCAGTTTTTTGATTAAATTGTTATGCTGTACTTGATCAAAGGCTTTGGAAAAATCAGTATAGATTACATCAACTTGATGACGGTTATCCAAAGCCTCAGACACTGCATCAGTAAAACAGCATAAGTTTGTAGTGGTCGATTTTCCACTAACAAAACCATGCTGTTGGGGACACAAATAGTTTTGTGTATGATTGTATATAACATTGTACAACATAGTTTCAAATATTTTAGCAAAGTTGTTAATTAAGGAGATTGGCCGATAATTAGTTATATCAGCAGCATTTCCATTTTTAAAAATTGGTGTAATTTTTGCCAATTTCCAGCATTCAGGAAAGATTCCGGAGTATATAATTTGGTTAAAAATGTGCAGCAGTGGAGTAACTAGAACAGTGTGACAATCTTTAACTAAGAACGCTGGAACGTTATCAGGTCCCATAGTAAATTTGGACTTTAAAGATTTGCAAGCAGCTAGATAATCGTCTTTTGTAAAACATTTTATAAACAACAACGGTTTGTTGTTTAGAGGTGTAAAACTGTCAAAAGGGCAGCTTTGTTTTGCAAAAACAGATGAAAAATGTTCAGCAAATGCATCGGTAATTTTTTGTGGGGAGTCAAAAGTCTTATTATTTTTTCGTAGTATACCTGGTATTCTAGATTTATTTTTCCGTTTATTAATAAATGACCACATTTTTTTTGGATCTCTGGTTATATCTGTTTCTATATTTTGTATATATAATTTAAAATCAGTGTCAATACAACGCTTTACAACATTACGCTGGGTTGTGAACCTATACTTATTAAAATGATTTTTGTTTTTATTATACAATCTTCGAAATTTAGTTTTGCGTTTAATATGGTCAATTGTATTATGACTAAACCAAGTAGGATATTTTTGATTTTTAAATGTTTTTTTGGGCACAGTAAGTTGAAAATGTTCATATAATATATCATAAAATCTTTGGCAAGCTATTTCCGGATCCGCACTTAACAATACATTACTCCAATCAGTTGACACTATTAGCTCATATAGTAAACTAAGATTAGCTTTTTTGAAATTGAACACAAATTTATCCGACTTAAAGCATTTATTGTGGTTTGGTCCAACATGTTCACAATTGATGGATAAAGCAGGGTGGTGAGCGTCTTCAGGAACCAGTAAGAATTCACTATGTGTTACATTAGTATTAATATTAGACGATGTAATAACTAAGTCTAGTGTTCTATCATTATCATTTCGTATTGAATTAAATTGTTTAGCTCCATTGTAATTAATGAAGTTAAGTAGGGCATTAGACTTGGTGAAGTTTGTCATTGGAAACATTGGAATATTAAAATCCCCAACTATTATAAATAAATCGTCTAGTAGAGTATATTGTTCAAGTTTTTGAAATATAGCCTGATATATAATTAAAGGGGAAGATGGAGGTATGTATAAGACAATAAAATTACAGTACTTAATTCTACTTATAAAGAGTTTAACAATTACAATGTCAACATTAAATTGGTCTAAGAAATCATCGTTTAGATAAATTTGTTCTGTAAGCAAACTTGAACGAAATGCAGCAAGGGCACCACCGCCTTTTTTACCAGTGTTTCGATCACATCTATAGACATTATAATCATGTGTAAATAATTCATTATTATCTAATGAATCGTTTGCACCAGTTTCTGTAATTAAAACAATGTCTATGTCATCTAAAGCAAGTAAATTGTTGTAGAATGTAAATGTTTTAGTATTAAGGCCGTTGACGTTTTGATAATAGATGGAGTAGAAGTGTTGGATCACTAGTGGTTTTTTTTAACAATTCTTGGAAGCCCATCTACGTATTTAAGTGCAACCATTTCTCCGTTGTCTTGCTTGGATCTGAATTCTTCCATTGTTTTTCTACGATTGATACTTTGACGAGGCGTGAGGTCCTTGTTTATGTAGATAGGTTTAAGTGCGTCGACATTTCGCAAGTTTTTGGCATTGCTAAAAACCGCACTACATTGATCAGTTGTTTTAAACAAAACCTTTAAAGGGCGTGGTTTATCATCCGTTCGTGGATTGCCAAGTCTAAAACTTTTTATAGCCGTTGGGACGATGTTAAGATCGTTAGCAATTGTGTTGATTACGTTAATAACAGAGGCATTTTCTGCGGTTGGCGATGAATTTTCTGGCAAGTTTCTGATTATGAGGTTTTTCTCCCTGCGCTTACGTTCGTTTAATTCCTCCATTACTTCTTCAACTATATCACCATCATTATTAATTGATTTCAGATTGCCTTTTTTTAGTTGTTCAATTTCTTTTCTCAGATTTGCAATCTCAGTTCGCAAGAGCAGCAAGTGTTCCGTCAGGTCAGATGTACAACATGAGGTGCATGTCCATTTAATATTTTTTGAAGATCTTAACACCTTCGCTTCGTTAACATTAAGCTTCATACATATTGTGCTGTATGTGTTTTTACACAGATAACATTTAATAGCGTTGCCATCAACAATCTCATCATTACAATGATTACAAGTTTGCTTCATAATTAATTTAATTTCAAGAAGGATATGATTTAATAATGTTATTATAGGATGGCAAAGGATAACACAAGGTATACACTCTTCACACCTAAGGGCCTATTTAGGTGACTTAACTACAAACAAGAGGGCCGCGGAAAACAATACAAATATTTAAAAACATAAATATTTAGATGAAATAAAGTTATTAAAAAAATTTCCGATACGCCACTGGTAATATTAGACAGAAATAGGTTATTTAAAGAAAGAGATACAAATAATACAAAGGAATAGGTTATGTTCAATTAATAGACAATTCTTACCAGATGTTAAGCAAAATCAGAATTTTAGGTGTAAATTTTAATTGCATATCACACAGAACTAACACTTGTATAAGCTACTAGCAGTAGATGTATTTATTGTGACTATTTACTGAAACTTTTTAATAAAACAGGTAGCAATATCACTCCGCAACAACAGTGGCGCGGATACTTGAAGATGGGCAAGCACTGATAGCTGAGTTTGTGCTTAATTCTAAATGGTTTATAATGGTTAAATGTTGTTGGTAATTTAGGCGGGTGACTAGATAGACTCCCAGATATCTTACGTGCTGTTTTGTCATTATTGTATCTTTGTCGAAAGTTGTTGGTGTAAATGTTTTTATATTTGTGAATTTACGTGTAAATGAAATTTTTTCTGATTTCTTGGCGGCAATTTTAATTTTCCAAAGACTTAAAAAAATTTGCAGCGTGTTTAAATGTATCTGATTTTGTTTCTTTTGTTTCTGCCACTGCATAAAAGGAACCTAAATAGATTGCAGTATCGTCTGCATAAAGGGCTAGACTTGTTTTTGCAAAAACAAGAATGTTGTTAAAATAAATGTTAAATAATTTTGGTGCGGAAATTGAACCTTGCGGTACACCAGCATCAATATTTTTAAGGGAGAACAGGGTATCATTGACTTTTACCTGGAATTGCCTGCCTGTTAAAAAATTGTGTATAAGTTTAATCAAATATGATAGATAGTGTAGTGTTTCCATCTTATGGATCAGTTCGTTGGTTTATACTCGGTCAAAAGCTTTTTTGACATCAAGCAAGACCATGTCTGTCACTTTATCTTTATTGAAGTTGATGCTAATGTCATTGACGATTCTAGCAATTTGCTGAACCGTCCCATGTCCACTTCTAAATCCAAATTGATTGTCAGTCGTCAGTTTTTTATTGATTAATATTAGTATATGTAATTACTTTTGAGTATTTTAATATGAATGTGTATGTGTAGCAATTATGCTAAATAAATACCTATTATTATTATTATTATTATTATTATTAGTTGGTTGTCTGAATCAAAAGATTCTAGTCTTTTTATGATAATTTTGTCGGTCACCTTACTTAGCGTTGTAAATAAGGAAATCGGTCGATTGGGTCGGGTGATGTAGCTGTCTGGCCAGATTTGTGTATGGGCATCACATGTGCTACTTTCCAAGATTTTGACTCCATTTATTATATAGTGCAATTGCACTACTGTCATTCGTATTAAGTGTTTCAGTGTAATGTTCTGTATTTTGTCATGTCCTGCTGCTTTAAGGGGTGGAAGTTTCCTGATTGTATCTCGAACCTCTTTTGGACTTGTCAAAGACATTTCATCCTGAAGAGGCCGATACTCGGACAGAAACCTTTCCACTCCGGCAGTAATTTGTTTTTGTTCGTTAGTCACGTCTTTTTCCAAAACATGAACTTTTTCTAATGTTACCTCCAGCATTTCTGCTTTGTCAACGTCAGTAAAAGCGGTATTAATACCGTCTTCAATTGTCAACGTCGGTATCGTTACTGTCTTCCGTTTGATCGACTTCAACAGGGCCTAAACTGAATTGTCCCTGTGTGAAAGTCTTTCAATCTTGTTGTTCCATTCTATGTTTCTAAAATTGCTAATGGTCAGATTTAATTTGTCTATTTAATTCGGAATGTTGTCTTCTTGTCCAGTCCGTTGCCAAATTTTTTTAATCCTATTTCTGGATTGAATTTTGTCTACTATGTTTTGAGGTAGACTGTCGGCCAAAAGATTAATCGTCTTCATTTTGATGCTTTTTTTAAAAGCATTATGTATGTTAAAGTTTTGACATGTCTGTCAATGTCATCGGGGGTATTAATGTTTTGGTCAATAATAACGTCTCTGTCCAGGATCTTTCTAAAGAGTGGCCGATTAGCACTCTTATAGTCGGGTCTCTGAACAAGCTGTCTCGGTCTGTTTATAGTGTTGTACAGTGTGCATGTAACTAGTGTGTGGTCCAAACTCAATATGTCCACTGTCTTTAAACTTGATATGTTTGTTCATTTTTGTTAATAAATAAATTGATGGTAGTTTAGTTGGCGTCATACCAATCGATGGAAAGTGAATGTGTGTGGGTGGATGCATCATAATATGTAAATTGTGTGCAAATTCCATTGGGATTGTGTAGGTGGCAGTTCCAGGTACTGTGTCTGGTATTCAAATCCCCGACAAGAAGAACTCTGTTTCCCTTGTCGAGACATCGTCCTTCCCAAACTGAAAATTTGGACGACAATAAACTCCTAACAGCGTCATGCCATCTTCTAACCTGATAGCGACATGCTCTAAACTGCTGTTGTTGCAATTAATTTGCATGTAGCTGATAGAATTTTTTACGAGAACGTCTACCCCACTGCCAGCAAGATTTCGATCTTGCCGTTCAATGCGGTACCCCTTCACATTGAATTTTACGGTGGAATCTAATTTAGTTTCCACGATTACTAAAATATCCACATCCGTTCTCGAAAGGAACTCTATCAGTTTGCCAACTTTTGATTTAATACTATTCCACTCAAAGATGTTTAGCCTATTAGCCATCTAGTCCAATTGAGACATGAATGATACTATGACTTGGAATTTCTTGGCTTCCGAGTTGCAACCCTCGAGCCGATCATTCATGTCTCGTAAGACTGAACAGCTTTGAAAGATCTACCATACCTGTCAACCTGCGTATTTTCCCCATGACGCCATTGTAATCATCATGGCCAGGAAATGAATTTTGAAAAGATCCTCCTTGTTGCTGCCTCTGCGATGGTGGATACCCTCGCTGTTGAAGCTGCTGGTTCTGCTAATTTGGTCGACTCAACTGGCTCCGCTCCACTGGCTTTGTTGTTGACTCTGCGCCACTGCGGCATCCTGTCTCCTTTTGGTCCAGGCGTTGACTACTGGGGCTGGTGCAGGAATATATTTAGTTGGTGGTTTCCCAAATTTTGTCAACACTCTGGACCTCTGCTTCTCGATACTATCAATCCTCTTTAAATAGACTTTACAGAGGATTGAGTATGCAGGATTGCCTCCACATCTCTGCTCTTGGAGCACGTATTTGTCAAATGTAAGCCAGCACACTTCAGGCAGCGAGGATTCACGAAACAATTTGTAGTTGCGTGACCCCACCTGACAGCGGTGGCACTGGCTCACAGTGTTGCCAGTTGAAAAATATCAATTCCCCGCTGCATCTAGCGCAAATACCCGCTTTTACCCGATTAAAAATTTTAAATACCCAAAACTTTACCCGCACGATTTTTAGTTAAAAATTACTAGTCAATAATAATTTTAAGAAAAAAAAAATATTTATTTTTTTTTTTTTTTTTTTTTTTTTTTCTGACGGAGGTGGAATCACTTTACGGACGCCGTGTGGGACTCTTCCTCTTATTCAAAAAAGGCCCTACCCACTAAAACCACCCCCCAAGTTGGAAGCCACTTACTATACTCGTACATTATTTTTTTATCCAAATATCAGCATTCAGCATCTCTTGAGGTGGGTTAAAACTTAAACAACCTCCGTTTTCAGTAATACCCTCTTTTGTTGACAAAAGGGCTGTAATATTGGCTGTGCTAAGCTGATTTCTTTGATCGGTTTTAATGTTTTGCAGTCCACTAAAAACTCTTTCTACCGAAGCGTTAGAAAAAGGAAGAACCAGTAATAATTTAATAATTTTTTCTAAATTTTTAAACAGCGATACTCCTGCGGCATTTTTAATTAAAAAAACTTTAGCCCAATAATGTTCTGCATCATCTGCTGCTGCAACATCCAATCCATAGTGACTGTAAGTTAATAACGCATGCTCACGCCATTCATTGTCAAGATCTTGACGTTTTACATATTGTTGCATACTTGGAAATCTTTTCAGAATTGCATTTAAAGATTTTAGTTCAAATGCTTGAGCATATCTTGGGTCTACTACTTGCATTAACTGAAATATTGGATCAGTAAAATCAAATCTATTTTTAATTTCTGTAGCTAGTTGAATGTAAAAGTTTAGGCAAGTTACTTGAAACCTTTCCAATTCCACATTCAACAAATTTTGTGATTTTAAATTTTGTATACTTTCTGTCGCAGAAACTCCTAAATATATGTCGCCTAGACGAACAAATTTGTCAGCGTCGGTGTGGTCTAAATCGAATATGTTAGCACCTCTAACATGATCCATCTGAATAAAATTACTGCAAATAGTCTTCAAAAGCCTTTCTGTTTCCGGTTTCAATTTGTGCAAAAGTGGCTTTGTTCCTTGAAAAAGAACATTAAAATCAGTCAGTAACTCTAAGCTATAGGACATGAATTCTAAATAAATTTTAGTAAATTTATTATTCATTGTGCTACACATTTCTTCAGTAGTTTTTGAAGGATCTTCAAAAACAACAACATCTAAATATGCTTTTAATGAATCATATTGTTCAAGTACTCTGTCCACACAAGCTTTCAATGAAAGCCATCTTGTGATAGCCGGTGAGAGAATTTTATGAATTTCAACTTTAAAAAAAATTTGAAATTCTTTAAATTCTGGAATAGCTTCGACTAAAATGAGATCCAATATTTCTCAATAAATCTTCCACGGAACGTGGAAGTTTTAAACATGCTTTTGATGCGGCTAAATGTATCATATGACACGAACATTTTATGCAAACAATTTCGGGTAACTCTTTTTTAAGGTTAGAAAATATAGAGTTGTATTCACCAACCATCACATTTGTAGTATCTGCAGCAAAACCAACTAAATTGTCAAATGGAATATTTTTGCTCACTATGCAGTTTTTGAGACAATTGTATAAATCAATTGCCGAACTTGAAGCAATTTCGACCATGTCTAAAAACCTTGTTTTTACTCGGCTTTGTTCATTGCAAAAATAAATTACAGTAAAAGCACACTGTTTAATGGCACTCTTGTCTGTACTTTCGTCCATTATCAATGAAAAAAAACATCCTGGTTGTTGGAGTACTTTAAATAATTGGTTTCGAAACTCTTTACCCAGTGCATCTTTAACCATAGCTGTTGCTTTTGTTCGCCGAACAGAAATTTTTTTGGCTATTTCCGAATCTGGAAAAATGTTGGCACATAGTGGGCTTAAAGTGTCCATTAGCAAAAAGGGTAAATTGTTAGTAGCTAGCAATCCACATAATTTTAATTCGGCTCTTCGTACACTGTCTTCTAATGGTGTTCGAAAAACATCAACTAGTTTATGTGAGGTTGATGCTTGTGTCCAATGCAGTTTATGGCGTTCAGATAAACTGTGTCGCGTTATATCGTTTCTATGAGCAGTTATTTCTTTGTTGCATACTTTACAAAATGCAAGTTCATGTCCATTTTTTTCTCTTTTATGTTTTATAAGCCAGTTTTTAAACTCCGGCACATCTAGCCATAATGGCGAAAACTTGTTTAAACGTTTAGCTTTGTTTAATTTCTGACGTTTGTTTTTATTTTCTAAATTTGAACTATTAAAATTATGACTCTGATCCTCAGTTCCTTCAGTATCAGAATCCAAAATAACCTCATCATTTACGGCAATGGAAGAATCAGAAGTAAAAGTACTACTACTAGTACTACTGCTAGCAGCATTATTTGAACTCTACAAGAAATAAATATGTATATAAAATAATTTCTTGCATTATTTTTGTTTCATAAGTCAATCTATATATTTGTAAAAAAAAATAATAAAAATATGCACTAGAACATGTGGGAAGTAATTTTTAATTTATTTTATTAATTTAAAATATATATAAAAAGTTGGGTAAATGTATGTATAATATCTTATATCATTGTAATTGTTAAAAAATACTCTATCTAAAAATTAAAAAAAGTGGGTGTTCCATTCAAAAAAACTGATGATGACGTTATGTCAAGCAAAACGAGGCATGCATTGAATAAAATACGTCACTATATAGATTAAAAAATATACAACAACGTTTTTAAACTGTGGATTAAGCACTTAACCCCAGCCATAGCTAATCTCATAATAATTGTAAGTTTTTATTGTTTGATTGTTTTTGTTTCTATGTCCAGTTTATACAGGGAGTTTATAAATGAATGGGATTATGTAATCACTTTAAATATGCCGCCTTTTTAAAATCGTCCACTATACTACATATGTTTTCATATGTTTGCTTGACAGCTGTCAAAACAAATAGTTTAGTGAACAATTTAACAAAAGCGGCACATTTAAAGTGATTACATAATCCCATTCATTTATAAACTCCCTGTATATGTATATCACTTTTAAGCCTGATTTGATGATACCAATAACCATTGGCAAAACGTTGCAACATAATAAAAACGAGTAAAGCTATGTTTTTATTCTACTTATTTTAACCCTAGAAGTGACTTCTTAGCCCGTTAATATTTTATCTATATATATATATTAAAATTGGCAATGTAAATTTCACATAATCAAGCTAAAAAATCTACTAAACCACAGAATAAACAAATTGTAGATGTAATTTAAACATACACAAATACGCATGCGGTTACAGTAAACAAGGGTCACCTTTGCATAACACGGCTAAGAACGCGGACCAAGCGGACCACACCTTGTTTTCATTGTTTTACTACATGTTTTTTAAATGATTCTAAATAAACATGAACCCATGTTTAAAATACGCGTGAGAAATCGATAAATATAACTAGAATGCTCTATTTAAACATTAAAATATATAATTTTTTAATGTTTACTCACCTTAATAAGCCATTTGTCCATTTTATAACTTGTTTATAATCAAAACTATGTAACAAAGTTTATAAAGTATATCAAATATTATATCACTTACACTATTACAAGCGGAAATCACTTCACTAATGTAAACTAGCAAACATGAAATATAACTGTCTGTTGTCTATTATGAACGTAAAATGCATGTAAATGGAAGCATGCAGGTGATGCAGGCAGACAGATAAAACCATAGGATAAAACAACAGAATGCTGTAGGAATCGTATGATTCTTATGAGCGACCTGATTGGGTGCGTTTTGAGGGTGTGTGTGGTTTGCATGATACACAAGGTACATGATTAGAACGGTATTTTACGCAAACAAATCATTTATGCGTTACCTCTAAATTTTAATAGTAATATTATAACAATAAAAAAAAAATATTACAATAATAATTTTTATTATGATATATATAAAAAAAAATTATCCTAAAAATGAAAAACCCGGAAATTCCCCGCAAAATATCATTACCCGCATAACATTTTTTGATGGTCAAAAATACCCGCTTTTCGGGTAATTACCCGCACATTGGCAACGCTGCTGGCTCAAACCTTTCTTATTAACATAGCGATCGAATGAAACCGACGTATGATAGACGTAACGGACTTTGTCGTTAAGTTCATTACAGGTAATTTTATTGGAAGTGGTCAAAACATACATCGGAAATTTTGTGCTCTTTATTTTAAAACATTTCAAGACTTGAATTTTATAAATTTAAAATTTTTCGGTAATAATCTTCTCTGCAGTGAGGGCTATTTGGAGCCCCATCATCACAAAGGTGTGTGTTCTCTCACCTTTGTGAGTGTATGTATGGAACTCCAGTTTTTCATTTCTGCAAGCTTCTTTAAGAAGGCGATAGTCCGACTCGGAGCTCGTATGTATCAAAACACGCTTATTGTAGCCATGTTTTACATAAAAAAATTATTTGTATGTCTTTTAATAAATTCAAACAGATTCTTAATGTTTTCGATCTCCGTGTAAACGACTATCGGAGGATTTTTAATGTTGTTATTATTCGAAACGGAATTTAGAATAATTTTGGATGAAGCGGCAGGTTTATCTAAATTAGACTTAACAAGCAACGCGTTCTCATTAGATGGGAGTTCCTCACTCACAATAGTTGAATCGTCCATCGGGGTTAAACCTCGAACCTATTATGAGTGAGAACCTCAGCACTTCTCTTCCCAAATAGGCCGAGCCAGACTCGGTCGCTATCTTACGTTTAAGAGTTTTGGCGGTACTCACCGTTGCCTAGAGTGGGGTACTATTGTCCAAAATCTTCTTCTCTATCACTTCCAAATTTAAAATTTACTCCAAAAAACGATTTATTTAATTAAATAAACTTGACACTTCACAATTGACAAAATGTCAAAAATAAAAATCCTTTTTGAGAGCGCCTCCTTTACGGTCACCAACACTTGCTCCTGCTTCTTAGAATATTCTTTTATAGCTCTGCACTATTTCAATAATTTAAATTATAGTCCGGGAGCTGGTAACAAAAAAGTGCAAGAGTTTAGGAAAGGCTGATATTTTGAGATCGGACTGTTTATTGGTCATAGAACGCCTTTGCAAAGTCAGCAACCCAGGTGTCGGGACTAAGAAAGGTGTAATTTTAATTAGCACCCAAAAATTGTTTTGGAAAAGCTGAAAATTCATTGTCAGATAGTCAATGCATTACAAAACCTTAATCAAGCAGTCAGACAGTAATAACCAAACGCACGGCGGTTATAGACAGTCTAATAATTGTTTTGTACAAATGAATTTTGGTTTCAGTCGAAAGAGCGCTATTTTTGTTGATAAATGGGTAAATTTGGTTAATGGCCTGATTTGTATTGTGTACTGTGTGTGTGTGTTGTTGTTGAAAATGTAGCCTAAAGTCCAGATGGACTCTTAAATACTTAACATGCTGCTTTGTTGGCATCGTGTCTTGATCAAATTTTGTGGGTGTAAAAGTTTTAATATTGGTGAATTTACGTGTAAACAAAATGCGTTCTGATTTTATCGCGTTAAGTTTGATTTTCCAGTGTTTAAAAAATTTGAGCAGCGTGTTGAGGTGAATTTGATTTTGTTTTTGCGAGGCCACTTCATAAAACGAACTTGAATAAAATGCCGTGTCATTTGCGTATAACGCTAGATTGCTCTTTACAAAGACAGGCATGTCATTAATATACAAATGAAATAATTTTGGAGCCAAAATAGAACCTTGCGGTACACTAGCACCAATATTTTTAGGGAGGAAAGAGTGTCATTCACCCGTACATGGAAATGTTACTGTTTAAATAGTTGTGTATTAGTTTAATGAGGTATTGTGGATAGTATAGTAAAATCATCTCATGGAACAGTCCGTCGGTCCAAACTTGATCAAATGCTTTTTTGACATCGAGCAGGACCATGTGAGTCACTTTATCATTATTGTAATTGATTTTAATGTCGTTGACAATTCGAGCATTTTCCCCGTGTCCACTTCTGAATCCAAATTGATAGTCAGTCGTCAGTTGATTGTCCAAATCGAATGAATCAAGTTTTTTTATTAAAACTTTCTCCGTCACCTTACTTAACGTTGCAATTAAAGAAACTGGACGATATGACTCGGGTGATGTGGCTGTCTGTCCAGGTTTATGAATGGGGATTACTTGAGCTACTTTCCAAGATTTTGGAAAGTATCCCAAAGTGATGACCCCATTTATTATGTAGTGCAACTGCACTATTCCGTCTTGTCCAGATGCTTTAAGTGGGTGAAGCCTTCTTATCGTTTCTCGAACCTCTTTTGGACTTAGTTTCTTGAAAAGGTCGATAGTCCGATAGAAATCGCTCCATGCCTGCAGTAATTTGTTTTTGTTTGTCAGTCTCGTCTTTGCCTAAAACATGTATTTTTTCTAAAACCGCCTCCAGAATTTCTGCTTTGTCAACGTCAGTGAAGGCAGTAGTAATACCGTCTTCACTTGTCAACGTCGGTATTGTCACAGTTTTTTTTTTGATTGATTTCATCAGGGCCCAAACTAAATTGTCCCTGTCCCTGTGTTTCTCAATTCTGTCGTTCTAAGATTTGTTTCTAAATTATTTGATGTCAAATTTAATCTGTCTATTTAATTCAGTCATATTGTCTTTTTCGGTCTTGTCCCCTCCCCTCCCCTTTGCCAAATTTTTTAAACCCTGTACGGGATTGAATTTGCTTCACAATATTTTGTAGTAGTCGGTCTGCTAAAAGGTCAATCGTTTTAAATTTAACGTTTTTTTTTTAATAGCGTTTTGTAAAATGTTTGTCAATTTTTCGACATGTCTGTCAATGTCTTTGAGAGGTATCAATGTCTTTGTCAATGATAATGTCTGTGTCCAGGAACTTCCTAAAGAGCGACCAATTGGCACTCTTGTAGTCAGGTCTCCGGACAATCTGTCTTGGTCTGTTGATAATGTTGTGCAGTGTACATGTAATAAGTGTGTGGTCCGAACTCAATTTGTCTAGTATCTTAAGGTCCGTCACGTTTTTGTTTATTTCCAAATCTATAGTTGGAGGGAAGGTGGAAACATGATGTGTAAGTAGTGTGCAATGGACATGTTATATAGGCATGTGCCATTGATATTCTTGCGGTGATAATTTCAGATACCATGCCTGACATTTAAGTCCCCGATAAGGAAAACTCTGTTTCCCTTACACAATCTGTTTGCATGTAACTTATGGAGTTTCTCACAAGAACAGCAACACCACCACCGGCTATATTTTGGTCTTGTCGTTCAATGCGGTACCCCTTTCACATTAAACTTACCCAATGGGGTCAAATTTAGTTTCTGTTATGATCAAAATATCTACATCTGATCTTGCAAGAAACTCTATAAGTTCGCCAATTTTCGATTTTACACTATTTGAATTCCATTCAAAAATGTTTAGTGTGCCTGCCATTTCAGTCAAATTGAGACTTGAAGGATATTATTGTTTAGAACTTTTCAGTTTCAGAGCTGCAACCTTCAAGCCTATGTTTTGTTCATGTCTCTGACTAAACATTTTTGAAAGATCCACCACACCTTTTAACCTTTTGAATTTATTTATTACATTATTGTAATCATTGTCCTCAAAGATAAAATTATTAGGAGAAGTAAATTTGTCCGCTGCCGCTTCTTTGCGTCCAGGCATTACTGGTTGGCACTGGAGCACAGGTGTGCGTCCTGATAGTGGTGAGCCCCTCTCAATTTCTGCATTCCTTGAAGTTTTTTCAAGTAAACCAGGCATTTTATTGAATTAGCCGGATGAGCACTATTGCAGTTTGCACATACAGCAGCGTTTTCTTTCATTTTGTTGCAAGTGTGGGTTAGATGTGCACCCGCACATTTAAACGCCTCGGATTAACGAAGCAATTGATTGTAACATCTCCCCACTCTTGGCAGCGGTGGTAATGGCTAATGATCTTTTTATTGACATACCTGTCAAACCTGACAGTCTTGTGGTACATGTACTTGACTTTGTCAGTCAGCTCTTTTACTGTAATTTTGTTTGTTGTGGTTAAAATTTGGCTATTATAATACTCAATAAAATCCGAAATAATTTCTTCAGGTGTAAGGTTTACCTGGAGTCCCATCATCAACAAATCTATGAGATTTTTCATCTTTTCGTGTAAATGTATGGAACTCTACTTCCTCCACTTGAAATGCCTCTTTAATCAGCCTATAATATGATATAGAACTTGTCTGTCTCAAAACACGGTTTTTAAAACCGTGTTTAACAAAAAAATTATCATTAATCTTCTTTTTAATAAAACTAAAAAGATCTTTGACACTATCAAGTTCCGTATGCAAGATTATTTGCGGGCGGCTTGATTAATTTTGATAAATTTTTAGATTTTGATTTGGTTACTAAAGACTACTACAGATATTTCTTGAAAGCACTTTCTGGCATTGCTTTCCTGAACTAACCCATGTTCGGTATACTTGCTTTTAAGAATTTTTGGATTAAAGTAATTGATACATTTTTTTGTGTCAACGTATGTAAATATGTATAGCATATAGCCTGTGAATCGATATTTCCTTTTTAATAACCATTTATTTTTTACGATAGTTTCATTAAGAATAACGTCGGTGTTTTCAATAAATTATTGCAACTTATGCTACAACACTTATTAAAAAACTTACTTTATCTTCATATTCTGCTAGCTGCATCATGATAATCGATTTTCGCGATAGGCAATCGGCACTCGCCTGCGGCTCGTGCCGATTGCCGCCGCAAAAATGCATTCGTGAGATTCCAATAAATGATCGGCAATATTCTATGCACTAGGGATATTACATATGATAATAATTTAATCATTTTGAAACATATCATTTACATCAATATCTTCCTTTACTTTTATGCATGGCATCATATCCACTTGAACTGCTTAATACTTTTTCCGGGTATCTGATTTTTGATGAGACCATTCGCATGAAATATCAGTTTGAGATACCCGTTCCAATTTATCCGTTGATGTCCTGAAAATTAAGGAGCAAACTAGACAAAACTATAAACACAAATAAAATAAGAATTACATATGACATAATAGCGTCTTTCAAGTTAAAATACGATTGAACTTGTCATTAAAATTAAAACTGCGAAAATATGTTTCCAGTGTCTATCTTTTCCTGCTTTACAAGTACAAACCATATTCCGCAAAAGACATTTAGTGTAATACATTAAGAACACCTTCGATTTCATGCGGAGGTGATTGCAGTGCAATCAAGTTGCAAACATAATTCATAAATATTTATATTTTCAGGGGTTTGTTCCGTAACTCTACAAAGAATAATATGTCCAGCATTTATAATTTGCTCTCCTTCACAAACAGTTCTTGAATTTTCAGTACCATTAATGTACTTAAAATAAACCAATAAAAAAAGTAATTTTATTTACATCTATGATAACCTAAAAATGATAGATTAATAAGTAAATTTATTAGATTTCTACCAAGTGTCATCACTTATCAATATAACTGTCATAGTTAATATATAAATCTTACTTTCACAAGAAATATGACAAAATTTTAACGTTTAAGTTTTTAATATAAATTGAACGGGCACATTGTTGAAATAGTAATAACAAATTTGAAAAACCCGCTAAACGCTCTTTATATCCTGTAAAGACTTTTGTACTAACTTGACACGAAAATATATTTCAGTCTGTGCAGAACACTCAAAGCGTGTACTTTCTTTATTCACTGTGTGAACATTAACAGGTTATGGGCCCAGAATCTACGTGTTTGTAAGAAATTTAGTTAGAATGGCTGGAAACTATTTGTTAAGTATTCCAAAGTTGAAAGGAAGGGAGAAACTTCCTAATATTGGAAGGGTTAGAGAAGTGTCTCGAGGATGAGGCGGTAGCAGACGACGCAAAGGCAAGAGCTAAGTTGATCTTATCTATGGATTCTTCTTTACACGTTCATATTAAAGACCAAAAAACTACGAAAGCATTATGGGGACATCTCAAGAAGGTATTCGATGATTTAGAGTTCACACGAAGAGTAAGTTAGCTTCGCTTGTTAATCTCTACTCGTTTAAGAGGATTGCAATTCGATGACGGAATATGTAAACCAAATGGTGGAGACGGGACACAAACTAAAAGGTACCGGATTTAAAAATGACGACGTATGGATAGGGACGTTCTTACTGGCGGGTCTAGCTGAAAGATTTTCTCCTTTAATCAAGGCGGTCGAGAATTCTGACATCAACATCAGCACGGATGCCATCAAGTCTAAGTTGCTAGATATGGAGACAGATGGCGCTGGGAAAGGAAACGCGTTTGCAGCTACGCGTTTTAGTAACAAGAAAAAATACCAGGTTGGTAACAGTGTTACTCCAAAGACGACATCTAGTGGCAACAAGAACAAAATAAGATGCTTCCAATGTAATTAGATCGGCCATTTTAAAAGTCAATGTACTAAGAAAAATTATCGCAAGCATGAACAAAATGGTTCAAGTGTCAAAGAAGTGAATGCATTTAGTGCTACTTTCTTAACAGGACAATTTAAAAAGGACGATTGGTACATTGATTCATAAGTGAACAATTTATGAACAAGTCGTACAACTCAAGTGTTTAAGAAATTACAGTGGCAAATGAAGGGAAACTGACAGTTACATGTGTGGAAGACACACAATTAACAAACAATGACAGACATAGTGTAGTTATCAAAAAATGTACTTTGTGTTCCTGGTCTAACAACAATTTTTTTATCTGTAAGCCAACTAATTAAAAATGGAAATTCTGTCAATTTCACAGAGAATTCCTTCAGCATTTTTAACAGAATTGGTATACTAGTTGGTTCAGCTGAACTTGTACATAATGTATATAGATTAGATTTTGCTAAATCAAATGAGTACCTGCTTAATACTGCAAATAAGGTGTAAGGCGACATATGGCATAGAAGACTTGGGCACATAAATTCATCAGATCTAAACAAGATGAGAAATGATGCAGTAATAGTCCGGGAGCTGGTAACAAAAAAGTGCAAGAGTTTAGGAAAGGCTGATATTTTGAGATCGGTTTGTTTTTTGGTCATAGAACGCCTCTGCAAAGTCAGCACCCCAGGTGTCGGGACACCTGGCGATGTCACGCTAAGAAAGGTGTAATTTTAACACCTTACTTAGCGTACCCAAAAATTGTTTTGGAAAAGCTGAAAATTGATCGGCAAATAGTCGATGCATTACAAAAACCTTAATCAAGCAGACAGAGAGTAATAACCAAACGCACGGCGTCAGCACAGTTGCGTACATGCTACAAGAACTAACTTAATGCAAATGATTTGAAAAAGCTGAAATTTGGAAATATGTCAAATCACGTAATTAAATTCATAAAACAAACAGTCAGACATAGTTTTTATAAGAACTCAATTAGTCAGCACCCAATTGAAGTCGTGATAAGGCGCACGTCAAGAAATTAAAAAAAAAAACATTTATTCATTGGTAGAACTATGCAGCAAATGCAGCATAGTCAACCAATGCAACAAATACGTCACGGCATCAGTTTAATAGAATCACTCGTTCCGTTCCTACGTGCCACATGGAGAAAATATGGAAAATTTGTGTGCTATTTGTATATTTTGTATAAGAGGAGACAATATATTGAAGTTTACCACAAGTACTCTTACAAGATGCAAATCAATTTTAAAAATTCGTCAAAATAATAGTTTATCCTTCAATAATGTAGTTTTACCGTTACATTCTAATAATGAGATTCAAGGTTATCATATAACATGCTATAGAAAATATACAGCTCTGAGGAAGAAATTTATCATATTTGCAATATCGAATATGAAGCAAATATTTTAGTAAGATGTTCAGACACCGACATACTTGTTATTCTAGTGGAAAATATGATGAATTTGAAAAGTACTTCAAAGATTTGGATGGACGTTGGCGTTGGAAATAATCAAAGAACTATAAATGTTAGTCAACTGTACGAGAAATTAAGAGAATCAATGTGTACTGCTCTCCCTGCGTTTCATGCATTTACTGGTTGCAATTACAATCCCGCATTTTTTAGGAAAGGAATAAAAAAACCATATACGCTATTAAAATCGTCCAAAGAATTTCAGGAAACTTTCACAGATTTGAGCCGAATAAGTGATGACAATTTAAATAAAGTCTTTGGAAAAATCGAAGAATTTGTTTGTCATTTATATGGTTTAAAAGTCAAAAGTGTAGATGAAGCTCGGTTTATACTCTTTAACAAAGCATACACGTTCACAGATACCAACAATGTCTTTCAAATTACTACCAGTAACGTTTACGGTTCAAATTTACCACCATGTAAAGCTGAGTTGAAAAAACAATTACAACGTGCTGCATACAAATCAAACATCTGGAGCAACGCACATAAAAAACAGCCAACTCAACTGTCTGCAGTAGAAAACGGTTGGCTAGAACTCAATGGGCAATATGACTACGACTGGTATAAAGGAAGTCAACTGCCCAACTTTATCAGTGACGTTCTAATTCAACCAAATATTACTAATACAGGTAATTTTTTGTACAAACAACTATTGATTACAGTTAAATATTTTACACATAAACATATCATTTGACTGACTAAACATTGAATATTTTTTTATGTACAGAAAACAAATTGGGTGCAACAGACGATGTGACGGACAAAGCAAATGAAACAGAAGGAACCTCAGACGGCTTGGATAATGATTGCGACGAAGAAAACGACGAAATTAATAGCGATAATGATATAGAACCCTAAATAAAACATAAATAAATACTAAGTATTTTTTGATTGGTGTAAAAAATAGCGTGCCATAGCCAGGTGTCCCGACACCTGGGGTGCTGACTTTGCAGAGGCGTTCTATCACCAATAAACAGTCCGATCTCAAAATATCAGCCTTTCCTAAATTCTTGCACTTTTTTGTTACAAGCTCCCGGACTATAATCGAAATTCAGTTTAAAGAAGATGCAAATTGTGGCATTGGACGTCATTTACACAGACTTGTGTGGGCCAACGGAAAACAAATCTATTGGAGGATCTAGATATTTTCTTACTTGTCAGGATGATTACAGTAGGATGGTATTCGTTTATTTTCTAAAATCCAAAGAAGAAGCCCTCAAATATTTCAAGAAGTTTAAGAATGAAGTGGAAAATCAACAAGAGAGAAAAATCAAGATTCTGAGATCTGATAATAGAAGCAAATTCTGTACTAATGAATCCGAGAAGTTTTTGGAGGATCATGGTATAATCCACCAAATAACAGCTCCAAACACCCCAGAACAAAATGGCTTAGCGGAGAGGATCAACGGAACTCTGGTGGAAAAGGCGAGATGTTTCCTTTCGATGCAAATCTTAAAAGTTTTGGGCAGAGACTATGGATACTGCAGCATATCTAAGGAACAAATTAATTTGTTCAAGGATAAAAGATAAAACACTATTTGAGATATGGAACAACAAGAAACCTGATGTAGGTCACATAAGGGTTTTTGGGAGCCACGTTCCAAAAGTGAAAAGAACTAAATAGGATAAGAAATCCAAAAGAATGATTCTTTTAGGCTACAGTGAACACACGAAAGGATACAGACTGTATGATGAAACAACAAATAAATAAGGTAATCATCAGTAGGGATGTAATTCTAATGAAAGAAGAAACTGATAGCGTGTTAGTCAGAGTTATAGATTCAGTGGGAGCTAACGCTGCAGACCAACATGATACTTCAGAAAAACGAATAAAAAAAGATGCAGAAATATTTTAGTTAGAAAACAAAGATAAGACAGAAGTAACAAGAAGATCAACCAGAAAACCCAAACCGAAATTGTTTGAGAACTATGTAACGTGTATGTATAAAACTAATACAGCTTTCGAGTGTAACTCTCTTACCGCTGGGCCACGAAACAAACGCGCCGCTTGTAGCGTCAAGGACGCTGGGAGCGTATTTTAGCAGCGTCAAAAGCAAGGCCACGAGCCTGTCAATTTTTGTTGGAGCGTTTATTTTGACATTTCTATTTAGGGTTATAATACATTTATATTTATTTATATAAACTTTTTAACACTTTTTTTTAAATTTAAATATTCATTCTGCCAATATATTCATTAAAGATAAATTATATTAATGTTACTTTTTAATATATACAAAATTTTAAAAATGTAAATTGTTTACATAAACAAAAAATCATAGAATGCGGAAAAAAAACAAAAATAATCCTGCCGCTTATAGCGTCTAAACACGAGTAGCTCAATTCCGTATTATATTTGACATTTCTATTTAAGGTTATGATACATTTATATTTGTTTATATAAACATTTTATTATTTTTTTGATTCAAATTTTATTTATTCTACCAATAAACCATTTAAAAGTAAATTATATTAATCTTACTTTTCATTATAATAAGTATATACAAAATTTTAAATATATAAAAAGTATATATACAAAAAACTACAAACCACGGGAAAACAAAATTTATTTTAAAAACCAAATTAATTAATTTTTAAAATAATTTTATTTACGTATTTGTCATTTGATTTATTGAAATATGACATGTAAAACTATGTAATTTTTGTTACTATCTAGCTTTGTTCTCCCATCATTTTACGTTAATGATAAAAAATAATAAAATTTTAATTTAAATTTCATTTCTTCAAATTTAATAATTAAAAACCCAAAATCTTTTCAGAATTGGTTTTGGCAAATTAAACTTGATAATAGAATATAATCTATCAAACAATGTAGGTTTCATCTATTTAAAAATTATGCCAGTTTAAATTCTTTATCTGCCAGTACTATTAATATATAATTTTGAAAACTGACAAAATGTGTTTTATGTAGTGCAAAACTTATACAAACATCATCAAATTATACATTATTCTTCTTACTTAACTAATAATTTTACAAAAAAAAATTAATAATAATTTATTTAATTCAATATAGTTAAATAAGTTAAATCATAATATTGATAAAATACAAATTTCATTTTTTTATAATTAGAATTTAGACAAAATAATTAATTAAAATAAAACGTTCTGGCGTCCATATTTAGGAGCGTTTGGAACAAACCGATTTGTTTCAGACGCTGATGCTCAAATAATACGCTCCAACTGTATAAACAGTCAAATATTTTTGTGTACGTACTTGATTATTTGCTTTTAGGAGGCATATAAGATGAGCGTCAAGCGTAATGAACGCTCGTGTTTGTTTTGCTAGAAGCAAACGACGCTGCATCTTGCAGCGCTATTTCGTGGCCGGCACGTATAAACTAATGTATTTGAATTAGACGCTTGACGCTACTTTTGGCCGCGCCGAGCGTTTACGCTCATAGCGTCATGGCTCGTGGCCCAGCGGTAACAGTAAATGAAGCGTTATCAAGACCCGACAACAACTCTTGGAAGGCGGCCATGAGAGAAGAAATAGAACTCTTCCATGAAACACATGCCTGGAACCTAACTGAACCACCGAGAAACGGTTGTGTAGTGGATTGCAAATGGGTTTTTAAAAGAAAAAAATACGTTCAGGGTGAAGTGCGTTATTGTGGCCTAAGGCGTTACACAAAAGCAAGGCATAGATTACAATGACTTTTTTCACAGTACTGCGTCATTCCACTTTAAGACTTTTAGTTGCGCATTCTGTAGAATTAGATTTAGATATAAAACACATTGATGTAAGATATCATTTTGTGCGAGAAGTTGTCACAAACAAATATGTTAGTATATCTTATTTACCTACAGCAGAGATAACTGCAGATATATTAATAAAGAGTTTGTGCCTGCTAAAGCATAATGAACATGTTACCAATTTAGGTTTAGTTAAGAATTTTTCAGATTAGATATAGTGAGAGTGTTGAAATAGTAATATCAAATTTGAAAAACCCGCTAAACGCCCTCTATATCCTGTAAAGACTTTTGTACTTGTATTGCAATAACAATGATTTCAAATATTTTTAATTTAATCCAATATACAGGGTTGGGTAAATGTATGGAAATACCCGTTTATAAGCTGCATTTTTAGTTTATGTAAAAAATGATTTTAATAAAAGTTTTTGTAGAAATTTTAATCTATATAGTGATGTATTTTGATTTGTAATACAAGCCCGGTTTCAAATATGACGTCATCATCAGTTTTTTTAAATGAAACACCTTGTATTTTTTTTTATTTTTAGAAAGAAAATTTTATAAAAATTACAATAAAATAAAATTTCATAGGTAAAAATAAAACAAAATCAAGTACGTTTTAAATGATTGAAGCAACAGCTTCAAATGTTTATTTATTTTAAAAATTACAGCAAAATAATAATTGTTTGTTGCTATGGTAACTGAATCATAAACATATTTAGTTTTTTAACAGATGCAATTAATATAATTAAAATTACCAGTTTATTGCTAATTAGTTTGTATGCCATTAATATTTCTTTTTGATATGACTCACTTAAGTGAACTTTATAAGATGCATGTAATTATTTTAATGCGTCATTTCCTGATAGAAATTATCTTATTTCAAAGTCTACTGTTTCAATTTTTTTTTTTTAATTTAACGAAACTGGAAGTGTAAACAATCGGACAAAATCTGGTCGAAGTAATACGGCAACAAACGATAATAAGGCACTTGATGTTGTTATTAGTTTGCAAGAAAAGCCAAAATCCTCAGTACCAAAACTGGCGTTACAACACAATATTAGCGAGAGATCGGTAAGAAAGATATAAAAAGCAACAAAATTTCATACCTATAAAATACATTTAATAATAATAATAATACTTTATTTATGCATGAACAAAATAGAATAAAAATACATAAAATACAAAAAATAGAAAAAATTACAAAAAAAAAAACAATTACATATATACATAAAGAAACAACACATGTTCTATTTATCACAGTAACACATCAATATATCTACTTAAAATATAATAATGCAATAAATAAAATATGTCACTGCCTCATACAAATATTAAAATTTAAAAAATCATCGTAACTATAAATGCATTGTCAATCAACACATCTGTAATTTTATTTAAAAACAACTTATACGGTAAATCAGTTATTCTTGTAGATAGTACATTAAAAAATTTGATGCAATAAAAATTGACAGAATCTCTGCTCTCTTTGCAAGCCTAAGCATTTTTTGACAAAATTTATTTTGATTTCTTGTATTGTGCTTGTGAACTGCAACTATCCTTCAGTACAAAGCTCGCAGTGATCAACTAATTGTTCCTACTACTGCGCCGCTCACTAATGAAACGGTGCAATTGCTTCAGCCTGCAGTTTTTCCTTCTTTGGCAAGCTCTGTTGTTAAGGAAAAAAACTAATAAAAAAACTCAGCCAAAAAGTCAAACTATATTTGGTTGTGGCCCAACTAATGACAAACTGCAAGCTTATGTGCTTACTTCCTGCGTACGTGTTTCTAAACTTAGACGTGGAACTAACTGATATAGTAAATCATATTAAATCTAAGTTTCTCACGATATCAATTGATGTTGTTGAGTTACAAGTAAAATCTGGAAGCTACAGCAGCTTTATAGTTTCTGTTCCAACAAATTATGCTCGATCCATTCTTTGTAAAGATTTTTGGCCTGCAAATATAGCGGTCAAGAAATTTATTAATGATGGGCGAGTTAATAATGTTCCTGCTTCATCTTCGGTGGATTTTCGAAATCTGGATCCAGCCAACAATCTAAACCCGTCACCAGGAACACCAGCGGTATCTCCATCTATTACCAGAACGTCGGGGGTATAAAAACTAAGCTCAAAGAACTTATGCTGGCTGTAGCTGTATCACGACATCATTGTACTAACCGAAACCAGGCTTAATCAGGACATCAGCGATGCGGAGCTACAATTAATTGGTTACAGTTTGTTTAGATGTGATCGCTCTTTATTAACAAGCCCTAAGCTTGACGGAGGAGGTGTCTTAATTGCTACTAAAACTTGTTTTAATTGTACTTTATTACAACCTACATTTTTAAGTGTTGAACATTTGTTTGTAATTGTTAAGTTTAAGTTTGTATCATATATTATTAGTGCAGTGTACTTACCACCTAACTCGGCATGTGATAAATATTTAGATCATTGTTATTCCGTTGAATCTATTGCTGACAAATATCCAGACAGTAAACTAATTGCACTAAGCGATTATAATCTACAGCGGCATCTGTAAATGATGAATTAAGCATAAGTGTTATTTGTAATGATAGTTATTCTGCTCATTTTGTTGCCAACTGTTATGGATTTCCAAACTGCGCTCAATGTATTTTTATACCTAATGATGGTGGTGTGTTCTTAGATTGATGTTTTTCTAATATTTGTGATATTACTGTGATTAATGCTGTGGATGTTTTGTTAAAACTTAGCCAACATCATAATGCTTATGTGATTAAAATAAAATGTGATACTAGCCGTGATATTTTAATGTGTAATTATGTTTTTAATGATTTTAAATTTGCCGATTGTGATGTTGATAATTGCGTTAATTTATTTTACTCTGTGTTGCATTTTGCTATTGATTGTTTTGTCCCTAAAAAACTATGGCGTGAAAACAATTTTCCAGTTTGGTTTAATAAAGAATTAATTTTACTTACTAGACTCAAAAAAACTGTTCATAAACGTTATAAATTTTCAAGACTTTTGTCCGATTATAACGAGTTTCAATCAATTCGTACTTACTTTGTGTAAAAGTTTCAGTACATGTCTATACAAGCAATATATTACTCGGACAGAAATCAACATTCAAAGTAACCCTAAACACTTTTGGAAATTTGTTAGTGACACTAGAAAAACTAATGATTTTCCAGCTACAATGTATTATAATATATAATAATGTTTATAAAAACTTTCTTCTCCAAAAATATACGTAATATATCAATATTACCAGACTTTGCTGCTTCATGCAATGGTGTATTAAAAATATCATTTTTTGATATTTTGTTAGCACCATGATCCAATAATAGATTAACAATATCCAGATGTTCATTAATACAAGCTAAATGTAAAAGGGTTTTGCCAGAATCATCCTTGGTCTCTAGATCTAGTTCAGCTTTTAATAAATGCTTAAAATCTTCTACATTTCCAGACTTTACAACATCAATTAGATTTTTTTGAGATTTTTCAGATTTTAAGTCCATCTTTGATATTTTAGTTGCAATGATGTCATCCATTTCGATCGTTTAATATATTGCGTATCCAGCCACTTACACTACAGCACTATAATAATTTTAGATTATCTTAAACTTTGTTGTTCGCTTAAAGTTGATAAAACTGCTCATAAAAAATAGGTAAAGTACCTAAATACATGACACTACATGACTACATATATTAAATTTATAAACAAAAAACTTCAGTTTTGCTGAATTCTTTTTGTTTATACCCAAACTCATCCAACTCCATTGTTTGACTTTAAGAAAAACGTATTACATCAAGCATTTTCAAATAGTCTGTTGGATATATTTAAAGAGATTGAGAACCTTTAATGTAACTTTAGCACTGGACCGGACGGTGTTCCATCTATGCTGTTAAAACAATGTATTTATTCAATTTCTACGCCATTGCATTAACTTTTTGAGGCTTCTTTTAATGAAGCAAAGTTTCCTCTAGTTTGGAAACAAAGCTACATTATGCCTTTACATAAATCAGGAGCTAAGGAGGATATTACTAATTATAGAGGTATATGCATCCAGTCTGTTATTCCTAAGTTGTTTGATCAAATTGTAACTGGTCAAATACAATGGATGTGCAAAAGCATTTTAGTGAAACAGCAACATGGGTTTCGTGAGGGTCGTTCCACTCTTACAAATCTTCTGTGTTACGAAAATGATTTTTTGAATGTCTTTTTTCAATCAAGAGTTCAAGTAGATTCTATTTACACAGATTTTTCAAAGGCTTTTGATCGCGTTAATCATAGAATTTTAATTGCAAAGCTTCGGGCTTTGGGTTTTTTTGGAAAATCGTATTCAGTGTGTAAAATTAATAACTTTTTATCACAACTTATTGTTGTTTCATCTGGGGTTCCTCAAGGATCTCATTGTGGACCAATTCTGTTTTTACTTTTTATTAATGATCTTGTTTATTCTTTTAATTCTTCGTCTTATCTTTTATTTGCTGACAATCTTAAAATTTATAGAAGAATTTCATCTATCGATGATTGCATTAGTTTGCTAAATGATTTGAATTCTGTTCCATTCATGGTGTCTTATTAATAACTTGTTGTTTAACGCAAATAAATGTTTTTCGATAAGCTTCAACAGAACTTTAAGTAAAGTATCGTATGACTATACTATCGATAACAATGTTTTAGAACATGTTACTCAAATAAAAGATTTGGGCGTAATTTTTGACTCAAAATTATCTTTTGTTGAGCATATAAACTACATGTGCAACCGTATTATGAAAATGTTAGGGTTTGTGTACAGAATGTCAACTGAACTATCTCCAAACACACTCAAACTACTTTATTGCGCCTTGGTACGTTCTCAATTAGAGTACGCTCCGTCAGTTTGGTGTTCATTCTACAGCATTCATATATGCAATATAGAACGTATTCAAAACAAATTTTTCCATTTATTATCGTACAAATTAGGCATTTTATCCGAAAATTACGATTTTAACCTCATTGCATTGCAATATAATCTTCCGCCGCTGAAAATTCGGCGCAAAAGAGCCGATTTATCATTCTCTCCATTATTTAGAGAATTTATACATTCTACCAATTATGGATTTAATAATCCAATTGGTAGAATGTGTAAAATTGCGAATAGAGTTTTCGATAATATTGATTTATTTTGTGTTTCAAAATGTAGCTTTAAGAGTCAATTAAAATGTGTTGATGAATAATTTTATATTTTGTTTTTATATATGTATATTTTTTTTCCATGCTTTTATTTTATTCAATATTTGTTTATATATTTTTGTGTAATTTGTAATATTGCTTGTAATTCATCATGATTTATGTACAGAATGATGTAGATGTAAATGGTTTATTTATATATAGTGAATAAAGTATTATTATTATTACTATTATGGGTGTCATATAATTCAGGATGCGTTTAAATATATTTAAGACATTCATAAATATACAAGCTAGGCAGAGTCATTATTTGTAAAGTTTTGAATTGTTGTTTACAGTCTTCTCTAAACCCTAATTGCTCGGCGTTAATGTAAATGAGAAAAAGTAACGGCCCAAGTACAGATCCTTGTGGCACATCGTAAGTAATATTACGAAATTCGGATAAACTATTATCGACTTTTACTTGTTGTTTGCGGTTTTGTAGGTATGATGTAATTAGTCTGCAGCTTTCTGGTAAAATATTATATGTTTATCGCACGTTAGCCGGAATAGTGGCACAAGTGAAACAAATGCCGATTTCATGTTTTTATTGATCTAAGTAGACTTTTGGGCGCTGAATTGAATAATAATAGTGGCACATCTCTAAAATGTATAGAAAACCTTTATAGCAAAATATGCTTATATTATTGCTTTTAAAATACAACTTAAATTTGTTCGAACAGTGGCACATCTTATTTGTGATTCTATTCTTAAATATTTTTATTCAGAAAAATTCTAATGATTTGCGACAACACTGGCACATCTATTTATGTGCCAGTATTCATGCGAAACAAGTGTGCTTTTGTATGCAACAATTGATGCAGTATGTCATAAGGCATAATGAGTTCCCGGACTAAATTAATATCGCAAGTTTGCGGAAAAAACTTAGCATAAATTAGATGCTACTGCAGATGTTGAAAATAATTTAAAAAAGGTAAGATGTTTTTTAGTTTTATTTTCTGTAATAATTAATAACTAGAAACACCATTGCGGATTTAAAGACAAATACAATGTATTTTCTTTCAGTTTATTGCTTTAAATAGAATTAGCAAAGAAGATAATGAAGAATGTGTAGATGATGTAGAACAGTATTATTTTTCATGAAAATTATATAATATTAGATCCATCTGTTGCTGTACATGTGGATGAAAATTATGAGAATAATATAATAATTTTAGATCTACCTCTCGATCTACCTGTTGAAATCATTAATAATAATGAAGTAGCAACCGTTCAATTGCTTAATGTAAGTTTCTTTTGTTTGTTTATGACATAATTATTAATATTTAATATCTTTGCAGAACTATATTTCTGTTTCTGATCTTGAAGTTTTTCCATTAGAGAAAAGGGGAAAATGCAAAGAATTTAAGAAATTCTGGAAAAAGCTATAGAAGTTCCAAGAAAAAAATTGTTGTTGAAGAACAAAAAATCCGGCCTTCATGCAAAAAATGCAAGTTTAAATGCGGTGATAACATAACCGGTTTACAACGAAATAATCTATTCCAAAAATATTGGTCTTTGGAAAATTCAGAAGATCAAAGGAGTTTTATAGCTGCGCACTTAAGTCAAATAAAACATAAAAGTGATAAAAAGAAGTTAAAATTACTAGGCGTAAAAACAATTCTTTCAATTTTAACGTGGATGAGAACCTAATACGAGTATGTAAAATATTTTTTATAAATACATTGGGTATAAGTCTAAGGACAATCAGAACAGTGAATGATAAGATGAATGGGGGATTTCTAGAAAAAGACAAAAGAGGAAAGCATGGAAATCACAAAAAAAATGATCAATCGATTAAAGATAGAATATTAATCTTGAAAAACGAAATAATCGTTGGGCTTGTGCATACGCGTTTTACAAAGACGAAAACAAGTTACTTAGAAATTTTCTAAGTAACTTGTTTTCGTCTTTGTAAGACGCGTATGCACAAGCCTAACGATTATTTCGTTTTTCAAGATTAATATTTAATCACTTGTGTCATGTATTAATGGACATTTGTTCTAATGTTTAAAGATAGAATATTTTCTCATATAAATTCTATTCCTCGAATTGAATCCCATTATCTGAGAGCACAAACTACGCGTGAATTTATAGAAGGTGGAAAAACTCTTATGGATTTACATAGAGATTACGTGGAGTTGTGTAAAACAAGAAACAAACCAAGTGAAAATTACACTTTATATACAAGAATTTTTAAAGAAAATTTTAACATTTTTTTTATCCCAAAAAAGGACCAATGTAGCAAGTTCGCAGAATATAAAAATTCAGGAAAGGAACGTCAGTTAGAAATGCAGGATGATATGGAAAATCATCATTTACAAAAAGTACTTTCAAGAATGCAAAAAGAGATGGATATTGCAGATGCAAGAGAAGGGAATTGTGTTACTTGTTGTTTTGATTTGCAGGCAGTATTAACATAACCCTCTGGAGAAATAAATAGCTTCTATTATAAGTCTAAACTGGCTACATATAATTCTACTGTGTATGATTGTGGTAGAAAAGTTGGTCATTGTTTTGTATGGAATGAAAGTAAAGAAAACAGAGGAATCAACGATGTTTATTACTCTTTTTTAAAAACCATTGTCAAGAAAATAAGCCAGTAATTTGTTTAGCTAATAACTGTTCAGGCCAGAACAAAAACAAATACTTGGCCTGTATGTTGATGTATTCAGTACAAACTTTGAATATACCTTCAATAGTTTTTAATTTCTTAGTTGTTAAGTACACGCAAAATGAGAGCGACATGATGCATTCTCTAATTGAGAAACAAAAAAAAAGGCACTAAAATCAGGATCAATATACGTACCAGCACAGTGGATTTCAATTATTAAATCCTCTAAAATGAGAGGAGAGCCGTTTTTGATGAACGAGTTGGAATTTTCCAACTTTAAGAACTCCAAAAAATTAACTGAAGAGATGGGGGAAAACTTTACAATAGACATGGACGGACAAAAAGTAGTATGGAATAAGGAATTGTTCTATAAAACTTAAAAAAGATACTCCATTTCTTTTAGAATATAAAACCAGTTACCAAGAGGAAGACTACAATGTAATAAACAATAGAGAAGGAATGAAAGGTCGGCAAAAAAAAGTTTCCAAAATCCACTTAAAACCAGCATTTAAAACCAAAAAGGACATAACTATTTCTTCATTAAAGTATAAACACCTAAAAGAATTATGTCAAAAGAATTTAATTTTACCAAAGTACCATTTTTTTTATGAAAATTTAAATTTTGGATATGGAAAAAAAAGAATAAAAATAATAAAAAGACTAATAAATGACAAAACTCACATTTAATGAATTTTTAGTTGTATAATCAATAAATTACTTTAATACTTAATTAATTTTTCATTGTTTTATCAATAAATTTCTAAAATACATTAACTTTGTACTTTCTATCATTACCCTAAACATGTTACATCAGGTAAAATTGATCTGTAGATTTTCCGAAATAACGGCACATTTAGCTGTATTATTAATTATAGTTTTATTAAATTTTTATTATTACTATCATAAAATTTATTTTATTTTATTTTATTTTTTTATTTTGCAACAAACAGAACATATATAAAATATATAAAGAATATTTTATATATGTTCTGATATATACGAAATTGTATAATAGTAATTATAATTTATGCAAAAAAAATTATTTTATTTTTAATTTTCAAATTTCAAATTTCCTTTTTAATTCTTTCATGTCATTACCATCAGCTAAATATCCCAAAATAATTAGTTTCTCAGAATGCTATTAACCATAGCCATTAAATAAAGTCATTAAGTCAGTTAGTATAAATAATCAATATACCCTTTAAAATTTTCACTTTGAATTGTGGTGGTGCCTTTAAAAAAATAAATGTCTGGGCGGGAATAATCAAAGAAAACATTATTGGACCATTTTTTTTTAGAGAATTTTTAAATTCAAATCGTTATTTGCAATTTCTGCAAGAGCAGATTGTCCCAAGTTTAATCCATTTATTTACAAAACAACAAAATCTGCAACAATTGGCAGAAGAAATTTAGTATCAACAAGATGGAACCAGCTCATTTTGGAGCTAATGTGCAACGATACTCTTAAATGAAACTTTTCCGCAGCGATGGATAGGTCGAAGAGTATATATTGAATGGCCTCCGCGATCACCAGATAAATGATAAATCCTTTAGACTATTTTCTTTGGGGTCATTTAAAATCTATTGTATATAAAACCAAACCTCAATCTTTAGAAGAGTTATAAGATCAAATAAAGATAGCCGTTCACGAAATACCACTGCATGCTATCAAAAATTGCTTAAAATCTTTTGTGGATCGATTAGGGCATTGCCAGGCAGTTGAAGGTCTTTAATTTGAACATTTATTTGTAAAAATATGAAAGGAGAAGGTCACCTCGCTACTCGAGAATGTATTTTCTTTTAAATTTATTGTAAATTCCATCTTTTTTTAAGTATTGTGAACTGTAAATAATACAAAAAAATTACATTATTATTAATAATTTTAATTTAACAAATGATTTAAAACGTACTATATTTTGTTTTATTATTTTAATGAATAATTTGAAAACCGCTAGTCGCAGACCTATAAAACTTTATATCATTGTATTTGTTATAAAATTTTCTTTCTAAAAATTAAAAAAAAAAACACTGGGTATTCCATTTAAAAAGAAACTGATGATGTTGTCATATCTCTTGAAACAATGCTTGTATTAAAAATCAAAACACATCACTATATAGATAAAATTCCTACAAAAACTTTTATTAAGGTGATTTTTTATATAAACTAAAAATGCAGCTAATAATCGGGTGTTTCCATTCATTTACCCAACCCTGTATATTGATCTACATACATACATGTATGTACATTGTAAAAAATGAGTTAGTTAAATATTCTCTAGTTTCTAGTTTATTTTCATATATGTAGTAGCCGTGACCATGCGTAGCTATAGTGAAATAAACAAAACTAATGCTAGTATAACCTTCTGTATTGTTAACATTACGCTCAGTGATGCCAACAAGAGGGATTTGTCCCTTTTTTAGGTATTTTTCAATGTCTTGTGAGATTAAGGGACTTTTACTTAAAAAAAAGGAATTTTTTGATTAAATCAACTTTAAATTGAGATTTCTTGAAAAATCATAATTTTAAAATAAAATAGTTATTTATTACAAATCATATAAATCATATTTCTGGTTTTGCCGCGCTAGTAATACAGACAGCGCAGGTCAATAGGTTCCTGGTTACAAGTTCTGAGTTTTGAGTTTTGACTTCCGACTGTGCAAGTTTTCTCTGTCTCTGTCTGTCCCACACAAGTAACTTGACTTATGAGTAAGTACGTACGTTGTTGTTTGTTTCGTCTGAAACAAAACTGTCGTTTTCCTTCCGACAGTTTCCGTTTCTGTCTTCTCCTTTACGAAATCTTATTTCTGTTCTAAACGTGTCTTGTGAATTGTGCCATTGTGCGTGCCAACACTCAACAAGTGATTTTAGTGAAAGTGACCACGTGTAATAACAATAAGATGATAATTGAAACTGATCCAGATGATCTCTCCAGCGAGGAACTGGAACGGCTCGAAACCCCCGCAGTTCTTGATGAAGAATATGAAGATGTGGATATGATGATTGTGAATAATGTGAATAATAACGTGAAAAAACTGATCCAAAAGCGAAAAAAGTTACCGTCAAAACAAAAGATAAGAAAAAACAAATACGTATAACTGAAAAAAAGTTTTGTATAAAATGGCTGGAAGAACCTCAATTCAAATCTTGGTTATTGCAAGATAAGGACACATTTAAAGCAAGGTATAATATAATTTAATAATGTATACTTTTATTTATAGGAAAATCGTATGTATGCCTTAAAACCGCACACTTATTGTACATATTTTTTTTGTATTTAAAAGTGTAAATGTATAAGTAACTTATACAATATCATTTTATAATGAATACATGAGCGCATCTACCTGTAAGCAAAGGTCTACAATGCGAAAGTAGGTTTTCCAACAGTGTCATTTTGACCCGAAGTCTTCGGGTTGGACAATTATTCTTTGGGCTTCGGGTTTGACATCCATTTCTTCGGGTTTTTATTTACAATCCATTTATTACTTAAAGTAAGCCGAAACAAAATACAAATTATAGAATAGAAAAAATATAGAACAAAATATTACTAACATTGAATACTATTACACATCTCCCTCGTCTTCTTTCTTTTGTTTCGATTTAATTGCACTTTTATTAAACATTTTAATTAATTAATTTAAAAAATGAATTGATGATTATCACCTTACATTTGAGAAACTATTTTTGTTATTGTATGTTGACAACGTTTATTAAACTAGTGAGTTTTGATTAATATCGTCTTTGCTGCCCCATCTTATACTATAATGGTTATTATCAAACTTGGATATTTACACTTATTTTTGTTTTGTATTATAAACTAATAATAAGAAAAAATAGTTATGTTGAATGTTATATTTACATAATGTACTAAGAATATATATAATTTTTTAGATGCAAAAACTGGAAAAACACCTCAACAGAAAAACATGAAGCAAACATGAATAAATGCAAAGGGATGCATGATTTAGTCACAATGTTAAGTACACATAGCAATAATATAAAAAAAACTGAAATTAAGTTGGCAATATTTTTTGCTGCTAATAAAGTAGCACTTTCAGTTATGAGCGAGCTAGAGCCCTTTATTAAAACAAATATTTTTTGATAGCAAAATTTGCAGAGATATAAATATTAAGCGTACTAAATGTACAGAGATACTGAAAAATGTAATATGTAAAATAGAAACCAAAAATCTTGTTAAAGTTTTACAATTCAATCATTTCTCAGTGCTTCTTGATGAAACAACTGACATAACGGATAAAAAAATAGTGTGTATCTTAACAATATACATTACTGCCAATTTAAAAGTTTATACACGGTTATTGGAGCTGACCGAGATGAAAGGACTGGACATGGGTGTACATGAAATTTATTCCATTTTTAAGAAAGTTATGGAAAAGTATAAAATTCCTATAAAAAATATAATTGGTAAATATATATTTTGCCTGCTAATATTGTGTAAAATTAATTTAAAAATTGATTTAATTTTAGGTGTTGCTTGCAATGGTGCCAGCGTGATGGTTGGAGTTAAAAAATCATTTTTTAAATTGCTTTTCGATGAAGTTCCCCATGTAGTGCTACTAAGATGCATATGCCACTCGTCTGCTTCTGCTGCTTGTGCAGCTCTTCCCAGATCACCTGAAGAACTAATGCGATCATTATACAACTATGTGTCGGACAGTGCAAAGAGATCGGCTCAAATTCAAGAATTGCAACAATATTTTAAAATTGAACAACATAAAATTTTAAAATGATCTACAACTAGATGGTTGAGTAGACACCAATGTATCACTCGCCTATTGGAACAATGGACTGTGTTGACTTATTATTTTAGAATTGCAGTTGTCGAAGACTGATTAAAAAGTGCAGAATTTATACTAGGTGAATTTGAAAATGTCCATACTAAAGCATAAATGGAGTTTTTGAATTATATAATTCACATTTTTAATTCTTTTAATGGTTTATTCCAATCCCGATAAGTGTTAATATTTTATACATTGAAATTCATAAATTACTTTTGCAGTTATACAAAAATTATATACATTCATCAGCATTTGAACAAGACTTGGCAAAATTAAATCTTGCTGACCCATCATCTAAATTTATGGAAAAAGAAAAAATTACTGTTGGACCTAAATGCAAAAAACTGCTATCTAAATTGCCTAAATAGGGAAGAGAAATATTTTAAACAAATATACAAAAATTTTATGTAGTGGCAGCTGTCGATCTCCAAAAAAGATTACCTAATAAAATTTTTAAAGCATTTGGATTTCTAAATTCAGAAGTTGCATTTTCTAACTGCTATGAAGATCGAGATTTTGACTTTAATATTATATGTGAAAAATTTATAACCAGTTTTTCAAAAGATAAAACCAAGCTTCTTGTAGAATGGAATTCTTTACCTAATTATTACAGTGAAATTGAACTAAAACATTTAAAAAGTTTGCCAATAGATGAAATGTGGCTAAAAATATCTTCGACCTAAAAATACGATGACTCGTATGCTTTTAAAAACTTAGGAAAGTTAGTAAGGGCAGTATTGATACTACCACATTCTAATGCAGAAGCTGAAAGAATTTTTGTTTTTTATAACTGACACCAAAACAAAAAAAAAAAGAAACCGTTTATGCGAGGAAGCATTAAATGCAATTTGCGTCTCAAAAAGCAGTTTGCAGGCAGCCGAGATTACTGCACATGTTTACAAAGTAACTGAAAAAATAATTAAATTACACAATGTTGATATGTATTCTTTTAAAAGAAAGTAATATGTTTTTACAGATTTTTAAACCTTAGATATGTTCAATATGTGTATTGCAGCACCTTCGATGTAATAGTGGCACAACTTTTTTTATAGTAGTTGTAGTTAGTAATGTGGTCAAATACTTATTACACAAAGATAATAAAATTTTAAAATGCAGTTTATTTTTTGATTTTTTTAGTTGTGCCACTATTACATTCAAGGTGTTTTTCTAAAAACGTAATTTTACTTTTTCTAAGTGGACTTCAATAAAAAGTGATATAGTAAAGTGATAACAATTGTTTGTAAAAAAATGTGATTTTTATTTGTTTTAGGGGCACTTTATTAAAAAAAGTGATACACAATTGTTTATATTATAGAGTAATATTTATATTTTTGTTTTTTTAAATGTTTAAGCAAATGCTTTAATCTGTGAGTTTTATTAGTGCACTTATGTTTATTAAAAAAAGGACATGTGATGTATTATTAGAGAGTATTATTTATTTTTTGTTTCTTAAATAATTGTGCAAATAGGTCAAAATGTTATTTTTATTTGTTTGTATTATTCATTGAAACGTTTCCTAAAATGTTTAAGCAAATATGTAAATAGAATAAAATTTTGGTACAAATAAATCTTGTAGAAACTGATTTGTTGTTTTACAAAAATATATAATTTTAATTTTTCAGGTTACATTTTTTTTAAATTGAATAAAATGTTTGTTCATCTAATACCCATATGAGACTATCTATAATTCTATATATATATAATAATAGATGGAAGTAAAAAATATAAAAATTAATTCAATAAAAGAGATGGTAATGGTAATTAAATCCCGCGCATGTTTCTCTAACTAAAAAAAGGAAAATGCATATATAAAAGTTAAAATCTACCCCCCCCCCCCCCCCCCATGCAAAAGGGATTTTTTTGTGGTAAAAACGGGATTTATTTCTCATCCATCTTTGGAGGATTTTTATGTAGCCGAGGTTGGCAACACTGATTACGCTATTGAAAATAACATTTGATAAAATAAAATGTTTATTATTTTAATTTAGTATTGTAAACATATACATGTTTGATGCTAATAATTTATCTGCAGGTGCAGATATTATTATGAATGTCATTAGAAAAAAATAATATTTATTAGATTGCAAACATATAGTAAAACTTTAAAAAAATCTTCAATTTACATGGCATTGAATATTAATTATTCTTTACTTATAAACACTTATACACTTTGATAAACTTTACATAATGCGACGACCATATTATTATTCGTATGCTTTTATTAGAATATAAGAAGCACACACTGAAATCAGTATAACCATTGATTGTGTTACTTTTTTAAATTACTGTTTAAACTGAGAATCAGTAATAGTAAAAAACTAGAGAAATAATTCAATTGAGCTTTTTTGAATACAATTAAATCCCACGATTATCTAACAATATTCATTCAAACTCTTATTGCATGTGTACATTATTATTTATAGAATAAATTAGCTTTTGATTTCATAACTAACTGCTGCAAATATAAATATAAAACTTAAATATAAGTTTATCAAGATGCATATTTTGTAGTTGTTTGATATCAAAGTATTGCTTAAATTAATGTTTCTGCCAATCTTTAGTGTTTTTTTAAATTAAATATTGCATAAAAATGAAACTTAAAATACAATTGACAAGTGTAAAAATCAAGGTGCTTTTTTAATTAAAATGTCAATCTTGTAACAGCAAAATTAATTGTTCTAAACATGCTATAGAAACATTGAATGAATATTGCGACGCTCACAAAGAATAACATCGTAACTCGTAAAAGACAGTTTTGTAGAAAACACGTTTGAAGTTTTCATACTTTTTTATTAATAACTAAGCAATCTTTTAAAATTAAAATTTAAAATTTTTACACAGAATAATAATGACGTATAGACATGTATTCGCATATATTAAATTAAAAAAAAAATATTAATTTTTCTAACAAATTAATTTTAAAAAGATACGATGTAACTATTTACTAGTTTTAAGTTAAAGAATAGCTTATCTATAGATACGATGTAATTGCTTCACCTTATTTTAACAGTTATTTTCATATCTATAGATACGATGTATGTATTTTTATTTATTAAATTTTATTTAATCTTATCTATAGTTACGTAAATTTTCAGAAAAAAAGAATAAATGAAAATTTATACTTATGGATGGGATAGTAGTAAAATATTTAAAAAAATAATGTCATAAAAGTATAAATATAATATAAAAAAATACAAATATTTAAGGTGTTACAAAAATTTAAAAAATAAAAATTTATATTTTATTAAGTTGGTTCATCATCTTTTTGGATGTCTCCAAAAAGAAGATTTTTATAAAATCCGTGGTATGTTTCTGGTACGCCGTTCTTGCACAAAAATTGAAAAAGATAGTTTTTTTTTATACATTTTTTGTACGCTTTTACTAATTCATTAACATTTTTAGATTTACCTTTTGTTCTTTTCGTAAATTGTTTGGTTAAGTTTAGCACGCAGGTGGCATTTGTGTCTATAAAATCGTATTTTATGTTTATTTTAAAGGGTTCATGGTAAGACCTTACATTGTCCGTTTTCATCAGTCTTTCAATTTTTATCTTTTCCTACTAACTGTTTTAAATTATATATCAAATTTTGGTTCACTTTTATCACATTATATGGTTCACCCGTAACTTTGGCCATTTTTATTAACATAATCCATTGATCTGGAGTATATATCACTTTACCCTTTCTTTGTCTTTCGATTAAGGCATCTCCTTCATTTTGGGTGTGTCCTTTTTCTAAAAACCGGTGTGTAATTGACACATTGTATTTTTCTACAGCGTATGCATACATTGCAAAAACAAATCTATTTTGGTTTTGACCAGCGCAGTTGTCTGTATAAAATACAAAAGTGGTAACTCCATTTTGTGATTGTCTTTTTATGTAATCAAAGATAAAACTACCAATTTTGTTGGCTCCTCGTTTTGGAATTATCTCGTGCCATATGAAACAATCGGCTTTATTGTTACCAACGTCAAATAAGGTTAAATTATATGTACTATATTTAAATTTATAATAAAATATACTAACATCTTTGTAAGGAGATACTAATATTTTTTGCAAGGCATAATATGCTTTATTAAATGATTTGTCTTTTTTTGCTTGCTTTTTATAATTTTCTTTTAATTTTCTTACAGCTTCTTTATTTTCTTGGTGTTTTTTCTTTATTCTTCTAATTCGTTTTTTTGAGCATCATTTGCAAATAAATATCTGTCACAGATATCACAATGGTCTTTTTTGGGTAAATAAAAACCAATATTGTATTCATGTTCAAAAACATAGCGGTATTGTCTACATGTGGCAACTGGTATATTTCTTTCTTTAGCCCAGTCAATGTACAACCTATGCATTTGAGCTAAAGACTGTATATCAACTTGAAGATATTGAGGTTTTGAATCTTTGCGAATGTAGTGAGATTTAGTTGTAGGTAGATTCTTTATGTGCTCTTGTATGTATATTCTAGTCTTTTCAACAATTGGGTTTTTAGTGCTAACTTTTCCTCTAGCATCCGGACTTCCTATTCCAATTTGATTTTTATTTATTTTATTCATTACTGTTCTTATCCAATTGTCTGTTATGTCAAGTGTATAAAAAAAAAATGTTTTGCAAACCTTGATAAACAATTCCCCAATTGTAAAATTGGTATTCATGGTAAATTGACGTCAAGATGCATTATCTTTTACAATTTTCAATTTTTTTAGTTCTCTTATTACATGTTTTGAGAAAAAGTCTATATGTTTATTATGATTGCCTAGTTTTCAAAAGTTTTTAAATATTAATTTTCTTTGATCTTCTAAAATTTTTTGAAAAGCACTTGATTCTACAATTCTTTTTTTCACAATTTTCCTTTAATTGTCTTGCTTTAACCGTTTTCTATGTTGGATAAGATATATACTCTTCTCACAAATTTCTTTTCTTTTTAGCATCTTGCACTTTCCAATTTTGTGGATTGCGATATCTTTTTCTACCTGGTGATATAATATTATTTTTTAAACCTACATGAACAGATTCATTATCAATATTATTTTCTACAGTTGTTAATAAATCTTTTTCTGCAATGAAATTATTGTTTTTACTTAAGTTAGTTTGTATCAGATACAAACTAAAAATTAAAATGTAGTTATTAGTTTGTAATTTTTACTGTATAGACCATAGCCGTTGTTAGAGACAACGTGTTAATAATAGGTCTGTTCCAAGATACGATTTGGACAGTTTGCAAACCGTTCAAAATATGCACACAAACAAATTACTGTGTATAAAAGATTGCCTAAGGATAACAAATATTTGTTTGTGTGCACAGTTTGGACGGTTTGCAAACTGTCCAAATCGTATGTTGGAACAGACCTAATAACATCCTATTTAAAGTTACGATATAAGTGTAAGTAGGCATAGGTAAAATAATAACATTGTATATTAACTTAAGATAATAAAGTACATGTAATATCATTGTAAGTAGATATACGATGCTATTACCGAATGGTATTCTCAGTAGCTCTCGCGCAACTTAAGATACGATGAACTACTTATGTTAAAAGTTGGTCAATAAAATCGTATATGTAGATACGATTATTTTTGAGCAATTTTATGGCCAGATAAGATACGATAAAACAACTTTTTACAAAATATGGCAAATTTGATCTTAACTCATTTTCGCCAAAAATCGAGATACGATGTTATTCTTTGCGAACGTCGATTGTCAGGTTAATCACAGAACACAGGCAAACTGAGATTTATTTAATGAAATGAAATAGAGCCCAATTTGAATTAATTCATCTGGTTTATTTTATTACTTTTTATTATTAATTTAAACTACAATTTAAAAAGGAAATAAAAACAAAGGTTATTATGATATCAGATTGTACTTATTGTATTCTGATAGAAGCATACGAGTAATACTATGGTAGTTGTCGCATTATGTAAAGTTTAACAACGTTTATAAGAGTTTATAAGTAAAGAATATAATTAGTATTGCATGTAAATTCATTGAAAATCTTTATACTTGATTGCAATCTAACGAACATAAGTAAATCTAATTACATTCGTAATGATATCTGTTTTTCCAGAAAAATTATTAGCATCAAATATTTGTGATTGAAACTTAATTAAATAACAATCATTTTATTTTATCAAATGTTATTTTCAATGCAGTAACATTGTCATAAAATATTGTTATACCAGCACGAGCTGTGTTTATTTCACAATAATAACCGCACAGCTATTAGATGTAATCAAACTAGAAGCTAAAAGAAACTTCGCATTCTTACAATAAGATAGATAAATAAATTATTGGCATAAATCAAATAATAATGACAATTATTTGTTATTATATTAATAATTTATTTGTGTATTTTGAAATTATATTACATTTTTAGAAGGCCGTAATCTTAAAAATAAAAATGTAGTATTGTTGCTATTGATACAAAAACAAATATAAAATATTTAAGAAATATTTCATATTGAATATTTTTTTGTTACAATAAAATAAAATAATATTTTTATTTATACATAATATGTATGCATATGTATGTATGTGTACGCCGAATGTCGAACACGTCTTTAAATATCTTAATATTAGCAATTATTTGCTAATCATCTATAATGTTTATAATTATAATAATAAATTTATCTCCCTGACATAACTAATAGTATACATTGTGTTTGATGAATATTTATTTATGTGTCGTCATTGTTTTTGTTGAAAAATATGGTTGTAATGATCACGTGGTAAAACTTCTTAATTTAAGAAATGCATTAAATAAAATTGCTTATTATTTTCCCTTTCATATCCAGTAGACTTTAAGGTTGTTCTGATTACAAGGCAGACAGTTGGTTATGATAGATTTATTTATTAAAACACTCATTTAAAAATATTTTAATTAAATTTTCATCATATTTGATTGAACATCATTGTACATATGATTTAATCATTCAATTTACTGTCTTGTACAATTACATAATATTATTATTATTATTATTATGTAAAATACCGAGTACTTATTAATATTTTCAATAATTATTAACCGTATAAGATCATTTGCTATTTTTTATAATGATTATGTTGACAATTAAAAATCAGATACATTTTATTTGATTTGATTTATTCATTCATATATGTACATATATTATTTCTATAATCATTCAAACTCAGGAGGTTGATTCTGATCTCGGTGACTTTTGTCATCGGTTAATTTAGTCATAGAAATTACAATGATGAGGATGGTCTACGGTTATTATAAGAGAAACATGTAGTAAATTATTTAATAAAATAATAATGAAATAAAGCCATAATTCAGGTGTCTGTTTTTTTAAAGAATGTAGTTTTTAGTTTTAATTATGTTAATAAAGGCGGAATAACAATATATTTTCAATTAAACTAACTAAATATTAAGAAATACGTTAATAATAGTGGCTTGTATATTTTTCCATGATCGCATCTAGTATGCTATAAGATTGCTATTTTGGTTTTGGACAAGTGCTTGTAGCTCATTGCTATGGAGCTCCCGTATTTATTGACATTAGATAAAACATTTTTTTTTTTTTTTAATTTAAATTTAAATGGCCTCACTTCAATGCCAACAACAAGATGTTGTTGGCTTGGTATTCGAGACCTACATACATACATTTTTTTTACATAATATACAGTTTTTTACATTATATACAGTTCATTTAACTTAGTGTTAGTTTGGTATGGTGGTTTTTTACATGAATTTTAATATAATAACTTTGTATACGAGTATGAATGATACATTTATGTCGTAGTTTCAGCTATTTTGTTTATTTTTGTAGTATTTACCGATTTCTTTTTTGAATTCTTTAAGATTTTCAATTTTTGTAATTTTATTTGGTAGTTTGTTAAATTCATTGCTGCCTTCTACTAGTAAGCTTTTATTCAGTATAGTTGTTCTGTTTTTTTTTAGTAATTATATTGCTTTTTCGTCTAGTGTCATATCCATGTATGTTTTTTTTTTTTGTAATTTTATATTTGTTTTTATCTTGCCGTTTAGTATTTTATATATAAGAATACATTTATCTTTTTTAATTTTATTTTTAATGTTTAGTTCTTGTACTTTCCTGTATAACTGAATTGTAGGTGTTTTTCTTTCTAAGTTATGCAGAAGTTTTAATATTTTATTTTGTTGTCTTTGGATTTGGTTTATATTTTTTTGGGTTGTATCTCCCCAAATATTTATCAAATAATTTATTTTTGAAGTAAATAAAGTATTATAAATTTGCTGTTTGGATGCTTGTTGTAAGTAATTTTTTGCTCTATACAATGCTCCAATGGTAGCACTATTTTTCTTTGTAATAGCATCTACATGTGTATCCCAGCTTAGATTATCACTTATCCATATACCAAGATATTTAGTCTTAGATGTTTTATGTATTTCATTGTTGTTAATTTTTATATTGACGTCTATCTTTACTTTATTTTTGTTAGCTATTACTGTTTCGATCACGATCAGCCTTTTGATCGTGGTTTTGTTTGATCTAATAAACTATTATTAGATCTGTCGTTTAGGTATAATTGAGAATAAAAACTCGTAATGTTTAGGCGTATGTACTCTATTTGCTTTCAAAATATAACTGACTTTTTGCTTTACAGTGTTACGGCCACCAGGCGGCGCCACTTGCCGAACACACGCCCAGTCCGGAATGTGCGAGAGCCAATCACCGACAAGGTGATTAGTATAAAATAAATGCTTCGAGAAATTTCCAGTCAGTCGAATCTTACGAACGCAAACCTACGCTACTCCTGACTGGAAATTAACCGTCTTGACAAGCCATGCACCGTACAACTGACAACGCTCTACTCTACTCCTACTCGATGACGACCCCCGCTAATGCCCCTGGACATTCACCTGGACCTTCACCGACGACCCCTGCTATGCCTCCTGGACCTTCCGCACTCACGACGACGACGCCCGCTATGAATTATGACCACGAATTGGAAACTACGTTTAACCATTATGGAAACCGCACGATGACGACCTCCGCACCGACCCCGGCTCACGCCAACTGGAACTCCTTCCATACGACGACGACACCGGGAGCACTAGCTCCGCTCCCGGCCCTCTGCCGCCGTGTTGGAACCATACCAACACGGGACGGCCATTGTTATGATACCTCCTTGCCATACCATGGAGAAGCCCCGACCCCTGGGGGAAATCACTCATTATTCGGCGGTGGAGACGTGGAGACCGCAACTCCCACGCTAAACCACCCCCACAATAACATTTATCAGTGGCCACCAAGGTCGCAACAATTGTCCGGCCCCCCTCTCTTCCACTTTGAGGGGGAAACCGGTAACAACAGTGTTTGCCTTATATACTAAAAATATTGAGTGGAGTGGGTACGCAGACCCAAAAGTATTAATATATGGCTTAAAAATGCATCTGGCATTTCCTAATTACATCTGGGTTTTTCATAGCATTACTACCCGCATCAATAACCTATTAAATAATACAGACATAAATAAAGCCCGTAAGATATACACTAATCCGATTACACTAAGCTTACTAATATAATTCAAATTAACAACCCGCCAATATACATTACTGAAGTAATAAAATAGTAATTATTTCTTAATCCTAAACATGCCGCCGCCGTTGAAACGCCTTGTTTCAAATTAGGATGCGTCATCGGGCAAGATGCAGAGCTTATGGATAGCCCGTTTTATTAATCCATCTGATGTTTTTAATGTAGCTGCTCTGGTTATTCCATCTTTTCCCTGATGCAATTCTTGGATCCTGGCCAATTTCCATAATAGCGGGTGAGTGCTGCCATCTTGAATAACTGCTATTTGGTTCTTTTTTGGAATTGTACCTTTGTTTACCATCCATTTTGTCCTCTTTTGCAATTCTGATAAGTATTCTCCTTTCCAGCGATTCCAAAAATGTTGCTGCAATCTTTGCACGAGCTGCCATCGAGATAATCGATTCAATTTTATGTCTTGCAGATCAGGTTCTGCCACTACATTCAATGGCCTTCCAATTAAAAAGTGGCCTGGCGTTAGAACATCCAAGTCATTTGGATCTGCTGAGAGAGGAGTTAATGGTCTGGAGTTTAGTATGGATTCTACTTGAGTCATCAGTGTATACAATTCCTCGTAGGTTAATGCTGTTTCTCCAATTGTTTTCTTTAGAAGCCGCTTGGCAGATTTAACTGCAGCTTCCCATAATCCTCCAAAATGGGGTGTACGGGGCGGAATAAAATGCCAGTTTATACCTTCTTCTATCAGTTTGTTTTTTAGCCGCAGATTATTAACACAAAATAAGCGCTTCAACTCACCCAATTCGTTATTAGCACCTACAAAATTGGTGGCGTTGTCGGAAAATATTTCTTTAATCAATCCTCTTCTGGATACCAATCTTCTTAAAGCTCCTAAGAACGCTTCGGTGGTTAAGTCGGTTGCTAATTCTATGTGCACCGCCTTGGTAACCATGCAAATAAATATTATCACATAACATTTTACAAGTTTCTTAGATCGCCGGTTGCCTTCTTTCATTGGAATGGGTCCGCAATAATCAACTCCTGTTTTAAGAAACGGATGTTTAGGTATCACTTTTTGTCTTGGCAAATCTCCCATCATAGGCGTACTCATCGTTGGCTTGAATCGAAGACATCTGGTACATTTTCGTAGTATGCCTCTTACTGTGCTTCTGGCAGCTAGAGGCCAGTATTGACTTCTAATTACAGCAAGTGTTGCTTCGGGTCCAGAATGCAAGTTTCTTTCATGCTCGTATCGTATGATTAATTTTGTAAAGGGATGCTTTGATGGTATTACTATTGGAAATCGCTTATCATAAGGTAATGCAGCTCTTAATCTTCCCCCTACGCGTATAAGCCCGTCGTCATCAATAAATGTAGATTCAAGCATAACAACTTACTTTGTTTATTAACACCCTTTCCTTTCTGCAATTGTAATAACTCTGTGTCAAATTCGGTGGTCTGTATCATTTTAACTAATCGAGTCTTGGCTTGTTGTAGTTCATCTGTTGACAGTGCAACATTTTCAGGTTTGTTTTTTAGTTGACATATGTTGATAAATCTTAAGCACCACGCCGTGATTCTTACAAGCCTGGTTTGTTTGCATTATTAATATTTTTCTTTCAGGTACGTCTAAGTTTTCGTAGTTAATTATGGGCAAAGATGGCAGATTGGTTTTACAAAGAAACTGAGGCCCATGCCACCATAGGTATGAACCTTTCAGTTTGTCAATGGTAGTTCCCCGGGATATCAAGTCTGCTGGATTTTCGTTTGTGTTTACATGATGCCAATCTTCACTTTTGGATATTGATTGAATTTCGCCTACGCGATTTGCAACAAAGGTCTTCCATTTGTTTGACGATGACTTAATCCATGCCAAAGTTATTGTTGAATCAGAGTAATATGATATTTTCTTAAATTTGAGACCTAAAGCTCCACGAGTTTGTTAACTAATTGTACAGTTAAAACTGCTGCACATAATTCCAGGCGAGGGAGACTTACTGTTTTCACTGGTGCTATTCTTGATTTAGCACATATTATATTGCATGATATGCTACCCGTTGCTTGGTTAACAGATTTTACGTATATGCAACATCCATATGCCGACTCACTGGCATCTCCAAACGCATGCATTTCTAGATTACAAGCTTTATTTGTTGCCAAGTATCTTGGTATGCTGATGTCATGAATATCCGTTAACTGTATCAGAAAATTATTCCATTCTGTGTATATATGCGCTGGTACGGATTCATCCCAATGGATCTTTTCCTGCCATAGTCTCTGCATAAGTATTTTTGCTTTAATTATAATAGGCCCCATTAATCCCAGTGGGTCAAATATTTGAGATATTCTTGCGAGAATAGACCTCTTTGTAGTTCGCTTTTCTACATCAAATTTAGCACCTTTGTACCCGAATGTATCCTCTTTGGTGTTCCATTGGATTCCTAACGTTTTTACCATATCAGATTTTTCCAAAGTGAGAACCGTTGATTTGCCTGGGAGACTGTCTAGCAGCGCGTCTTCGGTGTTAGAGGCCCATTTATGAAGTATTAGTCCTGCTTTATTTAGTATTGTTGTAACTTCGTTTTTAATTTTTGTTAGGTCGTCGATGTTCTCAGCTCCGGTGATCATGTCATCCACGTAGAAATCCTCAGTAATAACTCTTGCAGCTGTAGGATATTTGTCTTTGTTTCTTTCAGCTAATTCTTGTAGACATCTAGTAGCTAAGTATGATGCAGGTGCAGTTCCATACGTTAACGTATTTAGTCGATATGTTTGCACATTTTCTTCAATAGTGTTCCGCCATAGTATTCGTTGGTAAGTTGCATCATCTTCCGAAACCCTTATTTGTCGATACATTTTTTGTATGTCTGCTGATATTACATACTTATGTGTTCGAAATCGACATAAAATGTTAAACAGTTTATCCTGGATTGCTGGACCAACCTTTAAAATATCGTTTAAAGATTTTCCGGTTGTTGTTTTCATAGAAGAGTCAAATACTACATGTAATTTGGTAGTTTGACTAGCTTCATTTATGACGGCATGATGTGGTAGATAATATCCCTTTTTCTCACACTCTATTGGTTCCATTAGTTGCATATGGCCAAGTGACTGATATTCTGAGATGAAATTGGTATATTTCGTTTTTAAATCTTCATCTCTTGATAGCTTCCGTTCTAATGCATAGAACCTCTTTAAAGCTAATTGCTTTGAATCGCCTAATGATAATGGATCCTCCTTCCATGGAAGTTTGACAATAAACCGACCATCTGGTGAACTCTGATGGGTGTTATTAAATTCAACTTCGCAAGCCTTTCCTTCATGTGAGCGGAGTCTTCTTAGCGGAAGTTCTTCTATTTCCCAAAATTTTGATATCCGACTATCTAACCTTAAATTGCTTATGTGGCATTTCACAGAATCTACATGTGGTGGTGTGGTTCCTGATATAATCCATCCCAGCAATGATTTTTGAAATAGCACCTTATTGTTTGTGGTACATATTTGTCCTACGCATAATAACTTGTAGAATATATCCACTCCTATGAGAAGATCTATTTGCCTCGATTCGTTGAACTTGGGATCCGCTAATTTAATATTTTTTGGAATTTCAATCATACTTTTGTTGAATGTTTGAGATGGCACGTTTGATGTAATTTTATTCAAAACAAATAAATTTAATTTTGCGTTGAAATTATTATGTCTTGAATGCATTATTGTGGTTGTCTGTAACTGGGCGTTTGTGGTTGACTCGTTAATCCCGGATATTGGTAAAGAAGTTGCTTGCATGTTTAATCCCAATTTCTTAGCCACTTCTGTTCTTACAAGGTGAACTTGAGAACCTGAATCTAGTTGGGCTCTAACCAAATGCTTGTTTCCCCAGCAATCATCCAAATATACTTCGCATGTGGACAATATAGCTTGAGCTGGTTCCTGCAGTTGTTGTTGATTCAGACATCCAATTATTGTTAAATTTGAAGCTGGCTCTTCTTCTTCAATGTTGCCATCAATATGTAATAATGTATGATGCAATTTATTGCATTTTCTACATTTAGTTGATCTGCAATTTCTTGCGATATGATTTGATTTCATGCAATTTATGCACAGTTTCTTTTCTGTTATTAGATTCAATCTCTCTGCCGGAGATTTATTAATTAATTTTGGACATGTGTATACTAGGTGTTCTTGATTGCACAAGTAACATTTCAGTGCTCTTGTTGCGGTCGTAATTGATAAATTCCTTGCCATTTTGGGTTGCGGCACTTTCATGTCTTCTTTGCAAGATCGCAGCGTTCTACATTTAATTGTCAGAAATTCTCGCAATTGATTAAATGTTGGAACATCCTTCGTCACCAACGATTCTTCCCACTGGCTTCTTGTTTTGTCGTCTAATTTCTGAACTATTAAATGTATCAACATGTCATCCCAATGTTCTACCGGGCGGTTTAATATACGAAGCGCATGAATGTGCTGTGTAGATTTATCCAGTAGTGAACGAAGCGCCTCATGCGAAGCTTTTGGCATCAAAGGGAGTTTGAATAATCCCTGTACATGGCACTGCACTATAGCTCGAGCATCTTCGTATCGCTCTTTTAATAGAGCCCACGCTACATCATAGTTGTCGGCAGTTATAGATAAGGCACTAATTACTTCCGCCGCTTCCAGTTTAGTCGCTGCTTTTAGGTAATGCATTTTCTCAATTTTCTTGATGTCGGGGTTTTCATCTATTAATGAGGCAAAAGTATTGTGAAATTCTACCCATTTGTCGTATGCGCCAGCGAATTGGGGTATGTTTAACGCCGGCAATTTAATTTGTGACGTAATTCCGCTTCCAGATGATGCTGTCATCGAAGTTGTTTCTACTTCAGCTTCGGATATAAATTTCCAGGCTTCATCTCGTACTTGATAATATCTAGCATCCAAATCCTCATCTGAGATAAATTCGGTTTCTTCGTCGATTCCATATAATTGTTCTTCAAGTTGCGCTAGTGTTTTCATAGTGTTTTCGCATAAATCGAGACGATTTCTGATGCTGCGTGCTGTAGGCTTCGGATTTGCTTTGAGCGTATTTGAGAGACGCGTTAATTCTTGTTTTAATCGCTTACTTGCTCCCTTCAATTGAGCTATGATTTGTTCAGCCATGTTTTGTTTTTATTTCCAATTTGATTAAGGCGAATTAGGAACTGCTGCTTGCTTGAACTACTGGTTGCTTAGTTGTGTTTGGATTTTAACAACAAATCCGGTTCGAAGGACCATGGTTCGATCACGATCAGCCTTTTGATCGTGGTTTTGTTTGATCTAATAAACTATTATTAGATCTGTCGTTTAGGTATAATTGAGAATAAAAACTCGTAATGTTTAGGCGTATGTACTCTATTTGCTTTCAAAATATAACTGACTTTTTGCTTTAGTGTTTGCCTTATATACTAAAAATATTGAGTGGAGTGGGTACGCAGACCCAAAAGTATTAATATATGGCTTAAAAATGCATCTGGCATTTCCTAATTACATCTGCGTTTTTCATAGCATTACTACCCGCATCAATAACCTATTAAATAATACAGACATAAATAAAGCCCGTAAGATATACACTAATCCGATTACACTAAGCTTACTAATATAATTCAAATTAACAACCCGCCAATATACATTACTGAAGTAATAAAATAGTAATTATTTCTTAATCCTAAACAATTACCATATATGTAGTTTTTTCTTCGTTTACTGTTAACAAGTTATTTTTAAACCATTCCATTACAGTTTCTATTTCCTTGTTTATTCTGCTTTCCATTTCTTTGAGATTAGTCCCACTGTACATAATACATGTATCATCTGCATATATGTACGGTTTTCCAGTTATGTTTAATTCTTGGATGTCATTTATATATAGTATGTATAATGAAGGAGCTAGTGTTCCATCTTGTGGTAAACCGTATAGTGGGGTTTTGATATTACTATATGTCGTTCCTATTTTTGTTTGTTGTTTGCGGTTGGTAATGTAACTTGTCATTAATTTTAGTGCGTTTCCTCTAATTCCCATATTGCAGAGTTTGTTAGTAAGCAAGTTTTTTGAGATTGTATTAAAGGCTTTTTTCATATCAATGTAAATATTAATTATGTAATTTCCTTCATCTAATTTCTCATACATATCTTGTACTAAGTTGGTGCACGCTCCAGTTGTTCCCGAATTTTCCTGGAAAGCATACTGATATGTTGATATTAGTTTATTTTCTTGTATGTGATCTTTTAGTTGTTGTAGTATCACCTTTTCAACTATTTTAGCAAACGTTGATAGTAGTGATATGGGCCTGTAGTTCTCAGGTTTAGTGTTATCTCCTTTTTTATGTATTGGAACTAAAATTGCTGTTTTTAAGATGTCTGGAAACACTCCTTCTATTAATATATTATTTAATAATTTTGTCAATGTTGGTGCAATTTCTTCAATTATTGCTTGTATGAGTTCAGTTGTTATTTTGTCATTTCCAGGTGCAGTTGATTTCTTCAGTTCTTTTATGATACTTTTGATATCGCATTCATTTATTTTTATAAATATTAAATTTTTATTAATATATGTTGTAAGTGCCAGGTTACTGCATGAATTTGGTATTTTTATTTTTTCAGCAAGATCTTTTCCGATGTTTGCAATGTATTTATTAAATTGATTTGCAATGTTTATTTCATCAGTCTTCTTTGTAGTTGATATTTCATTTATGTGAGCGTTTTTTTTACTTTTTTGTTTATTTAGTATTTCATTTATTTCATACCACATTTTTCTTTCATTTCCTTGTGCATTTTTTAATTTGTTTTTAAAATAGTTTTGTTTTCGTTGAATTATTGCTTTCTCTGTGTCTTTTTTTATTTTGTAATATTCAAATTTTAGATATTGGTTTTGAGGGTTTTGTTTGTATCTGTTGTATGTTTTTTCTCTTTCATTAATTTTATTAATTATTTCTTTATTTACCCAGTTGTTTCTTTCTTTTCTTTTAATAACCACAGGTTTTGTTTCACTATCTGCAATTTGTTGAATTCTAACTATTAACTCTTGCATATTTTCAATTTCATCCATATTCATTTCTTCCAATGTTTTTCTTATATTATCATAATTAATTTTATATTTAGTCACTTTTATATAATTATGTTCTATTTTTTCTGATTGCCACTTTGTTACTATTGCATTGTGGTCTGTAAAGGGAACTTGTTTTACATCTATACCAAAGTTTGCAGTATCTTGATTAGATATTACATGATCTAATATAGCTTGCTTTCTAGTGGGTGTATTCAGGTCATTCATAATAGTATATCCTTGTTCTTTTATTATTCGTTTATATTGTTTCGTATCACTGTTGTCAATTCCATTTCTTATATTTATATTAAAATCACCAATATGCGTTTTTTTTTCGACAAGTATCATGTTCTCCATTGTACTAAATAGAATAATGTTATTAACATCTGGAGGTTTGTATACTATTGATACATATTTATTATGATTTGTTAAGTAGATTGTGATAAAGTTTACATTATTTATAGAGTGATTTATAATGACTTTGTATTTATGTTGTTTTTGTATATAAATTGCTACTCCTTCTCCTTTGGTACTTCTGCAATAGAATTCAATATTGCTTTGGAGTTGAAAATACTCTGTTTCGTTTGGATATACCCAAGCTTCACTAATTGCAATTATATCTGGTTTGTTATCATTGCTACTTGCTATTATTTGCAATTCATCAAACTTATTTCTCTGACTTCTCATATTAATTGAATATAGGTAAAGATCCATTTTAGAATTGTATTTATGTTTTAGTTAAGATTATTAAATATTTCATCAAAAGTTTTTGTAAATTATCTAGTCAGCTGGTTTCTTATAATTATTATATTACTATTTTCATCTATAGAAATTAAATTTAATATATTTCTTTTATTAAAGATACTATGTGTGTTTAAATATAGTTTTTTTAGTTGTATTTGTTGTTTGTATTTATTCATTTTTGTTATGTTTATTAACTTGTGTAGTCAATTTTATCTCTATTTATTTGTAATTGTTTTATATATGTATCACAACATGTATCATTAACAGAATGATGAGGATTTATTCTATCTTTGTATTTTTTTATTCTCCACCAACAGTTTGAGCAATTCAATTGATCGGCTTGACATTCTCCTTCATGTTTTATTTCACAATGTGGACAAGTGGTTTCATTTTTGCATTCCTTTGTTTTGTGTCCATATTTATTGCAGTTGTAGCATCTTAAAATATTTATGTCTTCATATATACATGTTTCCTATCCTAAATTAATTGTTTCTCTATCAATTAATTTTTTGAACGTTGATCCATTTGTTTCAATAGATATGTTCCAACTTGTTTTATTAAATTTATTATATTTACTTTGTTTGCAGTATGTCACTTTAATTTCATCTTCATCTGTAATATAGTAGTTTTGTTGAGTCATCGCCTCCTTAATTTCTTCACTTGTATATTGTTTTTCTGCTCCTACAATTTTTATTGTTATTTTAATTAAGATTTAATCACAATTGTTTAATTATTTAATATTATAAATGAATCTGTAGCTACAGATAATAGCGTGTATATAAATAAAATAAATTAATTTAATATTGAGAAGTAGTCGTGACATGCATTATTAATTTTATTATATTTTTTTACTTTGTTATAAAGGATGTTTTTTTAAGAGCTTGAGAACTTTAAATAATAATACAAGACAGAAATATTGTTGGAATGAATTTTTGATTATTATAATCTGGTAGATAATTTCATGGCATTTATTTTTTAAATATGATATTCGGCATATGTCCGCCGCGGCTATCTATGAGTTACAGGTACATTTGATCAGTCCAATTTCTCACTACTTTTTCCAATAAATCTGGCCGTATGTTGGTTTGTCGGCATAAACCAATGACTTAACATAGCCCCAGAAAAAGTAATCGAGAGGCGTTAAATTGCACGAACGAGGGGGCCAGTTAGCAGGACCACTTCTGGAAATAAAGTTGTCACCAAATTGATGGTTAAGCGCTCTGTATGGCCGTCTTGTTGGAACCAAATATTGTCGATGTTAAGCTGATTAATTATTGGAAAAAAAAAACAGTCAGCATGGCTCGATAGCGCTCGCCATTTACCGTAACGACAGCTTTCTTCCTCATTTTGAAAGAAATAAGAACCGATGATGCCGCCAGCGTGTAAACCGCACCAAACAGTCAATTATAATTAATGTAATGTTGTTTCGCTAATGGCTTGAGGATTGTCTTCGATCTATACCCGGCAGTTTTGCTTATTGACAAAGCCATTTAACCAGAAATGAGCTTAATCACTAAACACAATTCTTCGATAAAAATGTTCATCTTCGGCCAGTTTCAAATTAGCCCAATCAGCAAAAATGCGACGTAAACGATGGTCAGTTGGCTTTAATTGATGCACAAGCTGTATTTTATAGGCACGTATTCTAAGATCCTTACGTAATATTTTCTACGTAGTTGAAGGACAAAGGCCAACAAGTTGAGAAAGGCGACGAATCGACATTTTGGCGTTTTCTTCAACACTTCGCGATACAGCAGCAATATTCTCTTCGGTACGCACATTTCTTTGTCTTGTTGATGGTTTTGAATCGAAAAGAGTAAAATTAGTGCAAAAACGATCAATTACTGCACGAATTGCTTGCTCACTAGACCAATTATGTTGACCGTAAAATGGACGAAGTGCTATATGAACTTTGCAAACAGATTTCTTTTTTTAAAAGTAAATTTCCACTATTTGGTAGCGTTGTTGTGGCGTTAAACGATTCATGATAAATTACCTAACCTTACTGAACAGAAAAGTCAAAACAGTTTGACATTCTCATTGACTATAGATAGACAACTACCATCGAAACTTCTCATGCATCTAAAAAAACACCCTTTACATACACGACATCATTATTTCAGTTTTTATGTAGTTGAATGAATATACTGTAGCCTCATCATTATGACTTTAAATATCTAGATAACTAAATTATTAAAATGATAAACAGAACATGTAAATAATCTCAATTTGAGTAATAAATCAAATTAAATTAATCATTGTAAAGACCTAGTTCTGCTGCATTTCGTGAACGATCTCAAAGCAGTGTCGTCAACAGCGCTGAAATTTTAATTTCACATAATTTTTAATTCATATTTGACATTTATTAAATCGCATTCGAACTTTTGTGTGAGCCGCAGTAGGGCTTACAAGTTGCCAGCGATGTTCGCTAAAAATCAATATTGTGATGCTTTTCCACCGCATTAATTATGCAAAAACTTGTCACATTTATTTGTGTATTTTCACTTTATTTATTTTATTGCGTCTTTGAATAATCAATACAAACATGTCATAAGTTTGTAATAAATAAAAGTGTCTTTTTGTGTCTATTTTTGTTTTCATAAGCCAGTTAAGGTTTTTTAATTTGATTTATTAAATATTTCTTCTGGAATTTATCTAAATCAAGTCGTCCTGTAAAATGAAATACGGTTTTTATAGATATTTGATATTTTATTAACAAACAAGGTTATCTATGCTTAAATGCTTAACATTGTGTGACAGATTGAAATGTATTGATTAGGAAAGGAAACATTGAAATTGTTGTTTTAATTAATTATTAAGTATTAGTACATAAATAACTAATATTGTAATGTTAATGTGAAATAAAATACCTTACATCATATAGTAGGATTTGATATATGGGCAATTCCATTTCAATGGGACCAGTGGAGAGGAGGGGATGCATTGAGAAATTTGTTTTAGTATTTTTTTTCAGTTTTTATAAAAATTCTACGATTTTTTTTTTCGGTTTTAACTTAATCGCATTTTTAACTCAAAAAAATAAATTTACTAGTAAAATCAATCAGAAATTTTTCGTAGAATCCAAATCTGGTGTCATTTCAAGTCTATACCTTATTTATAAGCCGCAAAAGCCATAAAACCTTGTTTTTGTTCTCAGTGGGCTGTGCAAAAAGGAGCATGTTAAAAAAAATAATTTAACCGCCAAAGTTGGCGTATTTTTATGTAAATTAATAGGAAAATATAAATTTGTTCTCTTTATTTGGGTTTTAAGGGTCTAAAACTCAAAAAATCTGAAAAGTAGGCCTATTCTTCAACATAAACTCTTACAAATAAATACACGTTTAGCCGCGCTCAGAAGAACAATACACCAAATATTATTAAAAATTTGGATTCTGGGGACAATTTATCATAGAAAATAGTCGTCTGGGTTTACTCATCGGCTGTAGAAAAGATCTAGAAAGAAATTTTCAGGCAAAAATTGCGTCAAAATTAATTATTTTTTCATATTTACAAAAAATATTAACACACTAGGGTGTGGCAGTGGCGGTTTCAGGGGGGGTAATCAAGTAATTACCCCTCCTAAGAATTTTTTGCTTATCAATTTTTATTGTTAAAAATTACTAATGTTCTATATCCAAAAAAATAACATAATCAGTAAATTTTTCCAACGCTTTAAAACGTTAGAAAAGGTCTTTTTCTATGTTGTTTCTTTGTTGTTCTACAAAAAATATATATATTTTTTGAATTACCCTTCCTAGACTAGTTGGCAGGAAACGCCCTTGGGGTGTGGTTTAAAACTTTTTTTTATCAAATTTTGATAAGCGCAGGGCGGATTTATGTTTGAATGCCAAAAATAATAGTATTCTCAAATTTGTTCCGCAAAATTGGTTCAAGCGACAAAAGATAGAAAAGAAATATAAACCAAATAATCTTTAGAAAAAATTATTTTTTTAGATGGATTTTTCTACGCCAGATAAGCACGACACTAACTATTTTTCATGTAAAATTGTTTGCAAAACTCAAATTTTTAATAATATTTGGTGTATAGTTTCTCTGAATTTGTAAAAGTTTATGTAGAAAAATTGGCTTATTTTTGCAGTTTTTTCAAGTTTTAGACTTCTAAAACCTAAATACACAAAATAAAATTATATTTTCCAATTAATTTACATCAAAATACGTTAACTTTGGCGATTAAAAAAAAAATAAATAAAAAATGTTCCTTTTTGCCCAGCTCACTGAGAACCAAATCATGATTTTATTGCTTTTGCGGCTTATAGACAGGGTATAGACTTGAAATGGCGTCAGATTTGGATTCTACAAAAAATTTCTGATTGATTGATTTCACTAATAAATTTATTATATTTTAAGTTAAATTAGCGATTTTTAAACAAAAAATGCGTTTAAGTTAAAAAAAGACAAAAAAACTAAAAATAAAAGAGTTTCATACCCCCACCGACAAAATTGGACCCCCCCCCCTGCTCTGGTCCGTTTGAAATGGAATTGCACATATATCATTACATTCAGGGCCAGTATTATAAAGACAAAATAAAAAATAAATCACCGAATAACAAATCTCAAATTAAATATATTCGACGAATAAACGTATTCCGGTATTATAAAACTAAATTAACTATTCGTAAAATACGGAATTGCAACCGCGCCGCATTTATGTAGAGCAATCAAAAGTTGATTTTCAACAGAAATTGCTCCACATTAAAAATAACCTAAGAAACATGACATGTGTCAAGTTATTCATTGAATAAATTTTATTCCCTAGATTTTGGATGATTAATTTATTCCATAGATTTAGTTACCTACTTTTATTATTTGTAAATAAAATATACAGATTTTAATGTTTTATAATTCTGGTCCTAAATTAAATATTTAAATTGAGGATTATATAAAAGTTATGTTAATAGTAATTTTTGTTAGCATTATTTATAATAGTTATTGTTCTATAAACATGTTATTTGCACAAATAAAGCGTCTGAGGTTGTATTAAGGACATATAAGTAATATACGAGTTATAGATTGTTATATTTGTTGATGGAAAGGTTTGCTAAATCTTAAAGTTCTAGGAGAAAGAGACTTAATTGCACAATGGCTAGGGGAACTTTTGGGTGTAATTTAGCTATGAGAGGTTATTTACACATATACCGGTCTTAGAGGTGTGTAATACAACGTACATTGGCAGTAAGGTCATCGAGGTACTTTGGCGGCCGAGGCTTGGGATTGTGTGATATCACTATATATATTCATAGATATGCTTTCCATAGATATGTGATATTTTAATAACAAACAAGGTTATCTATGCATAAATCCTTGACATGTGAGACAGTTTGAAATGTGTTTATTTGGACACATTAACCTTGTTTTAATATTAACCCTTAAGGGCACCTTATCAATAATACTGTCAATATTCTAAAATATTGACAGTATTATTGATCGTGTAAGGTCTAGTAGTAATGGAATGATGAAAATACTGAAGTATTTCCGGATAATCCGTAATCCAAGCATCAGTATTTCAATATCATGGCCATGCTGATAGTGTAAGGTCATTTTACATCAGTATTTCAGTACAGGGGTGCAATTTCAATACAAAATTGCTGAATTTTAGTAAAGTTTGATCAAATCAGCTTAAATTTAAAAAAAAGCAACAAAATATACTACATCAATGCGTAAGAATATATAAGCATTTCTAGTTTTTAATTTAACTACATTTATCCAGCATTTGAAATAAGTTATGAATTATTTATGATTACTAACATTTATTTTTTTTTGTGCAAACAATACTATTTCATTTAGCGTTTAATATAATACTCTGCAACTACAATATTTAACCAAACTAATGTGCAAATGCAAAGTAATAACTACCAAACATTTAATTTGTAGCTTAAATCAAACATCAAATCTAATATCATACATAATTATTATTTATATTTTAATTTTTTTTAAACTTATTGTGATGTTTTACCATTATATACATAATTTTTGCTCAAATTCAAAATTCCCCCGTTACCATTGAAATGAAAAAAAAATTAAATTGTCAAACGGTTGTTATTATTTGTAATCCCAATCCAGAGTTTGGTGCCGAGTGGGTCAGTTTCTCTTAAGTTTTGTTAGTTTTTTAAATAATGTTAGAAGACGAGTCCCATAAAAACATGTTTTTGAAAGAGTTCATCGAGATGTACGAAACACTACCGGAGCAATGGAACTCGTCTTGCGATAGTTACATATATGATCAAATTGAAGCGTAACGCAGCATTACATAAACTGCTGGTCATTTACAAAATAATTAATGATGAAGCTACTGAAACGTTTCTCCCGACCTTACTACTAGCCGACAGAACGTTCGTTGCTAACGGCAACTCTTATTGTCGGAGAGCGAGTCGTGGGCTTAATTTTCGTCTATTTTTTTTAAAGGTTGGGCTCCAATTGTTTATTAGTTTGGGCAATCCCAGGTATTAGGGTGCCTCTTGGGTATAAACAATAATTCCCCAGAGGTGTTTATAAAATTAAATTTATATCATTTACCCAAACATAAAAATTTAATTAAGACCTTTAAATAAATAGAAAGAAAGAAAATACAATTTCAAAAACTCGTATAATTAAATTGACTTTACAATACATAATCTGAATTAATTTTATAAATAGAAATATTATTATCAAAGCTGGAAAGGTCAACACCCTTATCCAAACTACCTACTAGTTCTGGAATGGTCAAGTATCTCAATCCTACTCGGTTTTGGTCTGGTCAAAACACCCAGTCCAAATTCAGTTGGTGTGGTCAGTACCCTAGTCCAACTCATGGGGTGCGCACTGTTATTAGAAAAAGTTGAATCTATAACTTTAGTGTTGGTTCATTCTACTGCGCAGCGCTGCGATCGCTAAAATTTTCAAAATCAGATAGTTGGCTATGACTGACAAATAACAATTATTGTGAGGACAAAGATCTGTCAAGTTTTTTTCATTAAACTGTGTTTTTTGTGTTATATGGTTGTGTTGTGTTTCTTGTGAACATAATTTATATAATATACTTATATACATAAGACAATTTTTAGTGAGTATTTAGGTTTACTATCGTTTATTAATTTTAAAGTTAGTATATTTAAAAAGTTTTATTAAAAATAAATCAAATCCTAACTTCTATATTATACAATTCTTGGGATGAATTAATACTTTCAAAATAGAATGAATAGAATTTGATTTGATTATCATTACTAATTAGGAGAGATGTAATGTGTTTACAACATTTTTTTTGCTTAATTCAATCATGTAAATTATGTATAGAAAATATGTATAAGTATGTTTGCAATGTATAATAAAATTTAAACATTAATTTAATTTTTTATTTTAAAATAATAAAATGTGAGTAATTGTTTGTTTTATAAATAATAAATAATACAAGGATTTCATCAAGTTGATATTAAAATGTAAGTATATGTTTTTTTTTTATATAAGTAAAATTTAATCATTTATTTAAAATAAGTTAGTAAATTAGCTTATTATCTAATATATATGTCATCAGTGAATATGTGTGCAAGTCTAATAAATTTAAATTAGACTTGCCTATTAATTCAATGTCCATAGATTTTTAATAAAAAAATAATATATTCCAGAGTTTAAATTTGCCGCGGAATGCAAATTAGTTTTGGTTCATTCCGACGTGATGGCGCAAACGTGGAAACAAGAGAGAGGCTGAGTTGCCGTTCTATATGAATATATGTTCTATGGTCCAACTGCCGGAACGACACGCTGCACGCGTTTATATACCCTCTAAAAAGGAGTGGGGAACATACATTTAGCCTGATTGGCCATTCGAGTCACGTGTCATACAAGTGACCCAACTCACAAAAAAAATAAACAGGGTTGTCAACCTAAATTATTGATTAAAATAATCACAACACTCTACAAAAAAATATTGACAATTAATTGTCAGATTCAAAAAAAAAAAATAGTCAACATGTAATATTAAACAATAACAAGAAATCATAGTTAACAATGTCTTTACATGAATTTAATAGATATTTAACTTCCAAAAACTGTCTTCTGATCACTCGCGCACTGGGTGTCGATAAAATTTAAGGGTTTCGGTCTCTGAAACGCGTAGTCGATAGCGCCGCACTCTGGGCTTCGCATCTTTTCTTTTTCTACTTCTTTTTTCAGCCGTAGGTGTTGTAGTTGTTGCAGGTGGCGGATGTGGATGAGTCACAAGAACTGCTTTTCTTTTTGCAAACCATGGGTGCTCCACCTCAGAAGGATAAGTGTACATTGATTGTACTACTACTGGAATTTTTGAATCGGTTTTTCTAACGACGTTGTCCCTGGATGTGGATGGCATCGGATTAGGCCACTCCAGGAAGACTTGCGATGGTGACGATGCTGGACAGGACTTCGGTGGAGTGTACAAGCCGAACAGCATGGCCTTTCGAAGGTCCCATTGCTTCTGTAATTCCGCCGCTCTACCAGGAGATGGTGGCAACGATATTGGAGAAGCATTTAATTCCAGGACATCCATATTTTCTGATCGCTAAATATTAGTTAAACATGCAAGACTTAACAAAGATTGAATTCAATAATATATAAATTATAAACTGGTAATAAATTAAATAGTTAAATTCACATTGTTTATCTCCACTGGTACGGCATCAAATTAAATTGGTCACATCAGCGCTCAATGAAAAGGTGTTCCTAAGAGTGAAACAGGCTCATCATTCGGTTTGGCCTAACCGAATGACAAGTAAGGTAAGTAAAATATGTAAACAATATTTTAGCTAATCCCTGTCCTTCTTTTTCTCAGATGATAAATTTGTAACCAGTAACGGAGAAGAAAACGAACGTTACACTACCTTGGTGATGTTCGAAAAAAACTCATTGTTAAGGTCTAACTTTCGAAAAGAACTTAAAAAAATCTTGTCAAGCAAATGGTCAGGCGCAGAAACCGAACAAGTGTACCTTCCAAGTTCTTGGGTTTTCCATGCCTTACAATTTTTAAGAAATACAGAAACCCCTATTACACAAAACTCTTTACAAGAAGTAGGTAAAAGGTATTATTGCCTCCGAACACCACACCCCTTATGATCGTGTGTTAAACATTGGAGTAACCCCTCTCCCCAACCTTTACAGCAAATCCAAAGCCAGGTGAAATAAATTATTTTTATTAACACAATTTTACCCAATACTGTAGTACCTACAAAACTTATTTCGAATATTTTTGGCTTACATAGTACTTTTCTTGGGGTACGCTGTAAACTGACTAACTCTTGTTCATTATCATTTTCAGTTGCACTGCCACTCACCCATGCTTGATAATGCTTTAAAAAAAATTGTGTAAATAACAGCAAGCCATAGTAATTGTTGTTGCCTTATCCGGTGAGAGCGGCATAGGTTTTTGAAATACCACATATCTGCTTGCCAAAATACCAAAAGCATTTTCAACATGCTGACAATCTGTAGTTAAATGTTTCTTTTTCCTTAGTCAATCCCTTACGTGAATATGGTTTCATGAGGTTATCGTTCAATGCTAATGCATCGTCTGCCACAAACACAAATGGATAACGATCAATCGTTCGGGGTAATGAAGTTGGGGCCGGTAAATTAAGTTTGCTTTTTTGCATCAATGCGCCAAATTTTGAATACAAAAAACACCGCCGTCTGAAATTCTCCCATTGATACCAACATCTATAGTTATGAATTGCTTTCTAGCGTTTACGATACCTAACAATACAATGCTATAAAACCCCTTGTAATTAAAAAACATTGAACCCGATTTTGTTGGTTTGGTAATGGCAATATGCTTTCCATCAATAGCTCCCACTATATTTTAGAAGTTATAGGAATTTGCAAAGTCATGAGCGATATTTGTCCACTCCTTAGTAGTTGTAGGTAGCTGAAACAATTTTTTTCTGGTTAGTTAGTTAATAATATATTATGGCATTGTAGATAGATTTTCATTTTTTAATATATATATATATATAAATATATTGTCACAAGGCATATACTCACGCTCATCAATTGATAACGCACCGATGCCAGTAGCAATAAAACGAAAACGTACAGTTGGGCCTGTAGCTCGTCAGAATGAGCTTCTACAAAAAGCATGCTCATTTTTAGAAAGCTCTGCCACGGTACACAAACCAGTACCTACAGTTGCCATAATGTGAGGTGAGAAGTTAGAAGCGTTAGATTCACATCAAAGAGTTTTTGCTGAGAAAGGCATTAATGACATTCTGTTTGAAGCTAGCCTACTCAACAGAAAATCAATAAAATTTAACCAAGAAGTTCCAATGAGTAATTTATCATCATCCACTTATAGCGGCTCATTTCTAAATTCTCCAGCTGACATTACTGTAACATCTCCACTTACTCCTTCATACCACGAGTTACAAAATCGAGGAAGTATGAATTTGAATATTCACAATTACAAGAAGATACAGCCCGGCTTATTATAAATTTTACCAATTAATTTAACAATTTGAATTCAAATATTTTCTTTTCTAAAGTTTGTTTTTATAATAATATTCTGTTAACTTTTATAAAATATAATAATAGTTCTGTTACATGAAATTTTTTTCTTGGGTATTACCATAGGGAAAAGAGGTAACATGTTATTCAAAATAACTTTAAATCAATCACTCCAAAATAGAGATGTTAAATTGCCCTGCAAAGTTTTAATTAAGTAAGGTACTTACTGTCATATAATCCTGTAGAACATATATAAGCGCTTCACATGTTTCATGTACAGATTCACTTATTACAGCGGGTGACATGATTTCGAATCCTCAAAGTACCTTTACGTAGCGATGTATCTCAATCTTAATCTTTCGTCAGCTGAAATACATGTTCTCATATTTGTATTTTGTAAACAGGCTGTAACATTGATAACTTCTTGTACAGATCGTTACTCATACGAAAATAATTCATGTAGTCATCTGCCTCTATCATAAGAATTTCTTTTAACAATACATTGTGCGAGTACTTCTTACGCTTCTTTAACCAATCTTTTATCCATCGCTTGCGCACTACCCTGCGTTTTGTACTAAAAGCGAGAATTATTGCAAGGCACGCTTTTTTTTTATTATCCATACTAAAATACGTCTGTACTAGCCGGTATCTCGTATAATACTGAGGAAAATACTGGCGGTGTGGAATGACCGTGTGAGGTGGACAAAATACTGATTCAATATTTGCTGATACTGTCAGTATTTTGGAATGTCTGTATTATTGATCGTGTAAGGTGCCTTGTAGTAACGCGCGCCCAACTGGCGTCACTGGGCCCAGTCAACTGGCTCATAATCTTGCTCAATTTATTCAGCAACCCACAAATTTTTTTTTTGTAAAGGACTTCTTGTTAAACTAAGATTATTAGATCTGTATCTGTCAACTATTCCAGAGATTATAACAACTATTGTTGAGGCTGCATTAGAAATGTCCAACGATTCACTTATTACATATGTTGTTGAAATTTTTCTTCCTATTACTACCAAACTTAAATCGCGCCTCAACTGTCATTATTCTAAAATAAACATAGTAAAAATGAATAAAAATCTTAATAATTTTGATTTTGATATTCATTGCTTATATTCTAAGAATCCACATATACCAACAGAAAATCATACAAAAACTATACAAAATGCCATCAAAAAATTTGTTCCGTTTTGTGTTATTAAACCAAAACAAAAGTACTTGTTTTCAATTTAGATAAAACAGGCAGTAAATAAGAAGCAAAAAGCATTTAAAAAACACATCAGTAATCGTTCCGAACAGACTAAAAAGGTTTATAAGTATGATGCCGCCGTAACCGAATCCGGTATCCGGCGGATCCGGCCAGTATTTGAAAGATTTGGTTCCGGCCGGATCTTAATAACTATCCGGTCAGATTCGGCCAGATCCAATTTTTTTAAATAAATGAAACTAATAAACGTAGAAATTTACTTGTTTTTTTATCTATTACTCCAAAACCACCTTTTTTCATACGTGCGCCAGTTAAAAATATTCTTTAGACATTCCAAATACAATTAAGTATACAGGTCGCTAAGCTGTAGGTAACGTTTCTGTAAAACGACAAATTTTTGTCTAATTTAATAGGACTAAATAATCAATATTATCAATAACACTTAAATTATAATATAAGGATTTTTTTTTTTACTATTTGCGTTCAGTCAATTTTATAGACATCTTCAGCTTAAAAAAATAATCTTTTGCTGAAGACGCTATATGCCGGCTGATATATATTATATTTTTATGAATCCGGTCGGATCCGGTCTTGGATTTGGTTCCGGTCCGATTCCGGTTTGTAGGTGATAGTTCCAGTATCCGGTTCCGGCTAAAAAGTAGATCCGGCGGCATCACTAATTATAAGTTAGCTCGTAATTTTTGTAACAATTTAATACAATCTGAAAAAGATAGGATTGACAGAATATGCTTTTATATGCTAATCAAATAGCTTTCAATAAATAACCAACAAAATTATAAAACAATTAATTTATTAAAAGGTAGTACCAAATCTTTAAACCCTTTCTTCAAAATAATCAAAACAATCTAGTTACTAATCTAAAAAAGCAGATATTTTTGCAAACCAATTTTCATCTAACTATTATTATAAATCCTCCTCATGCTGTACCTACAATTCCGGCTAGTAGAAAAATAATGGGTATAATTTATTTTAGATTGTCAAATATCTTATATATCTTCTTAAATTAAATATCAGATAGGCATTATTTGCCTTATCATACAAAAATAAAATATTTCCAAATTGTTGGAAAATTGCAAATGTTTAAAATCTTCATAAGGAAGACAAGTCTGATTCTTCAAATTATAGACCAATTGCATTATTGTCCAATCTGTCAAAAATGTTTGCAAAATCGGTCGACAACCGATCTTCTGACTTGGCATCCTAATTTGTCAACAAGCTCAATTGTATAGGTGTTGCCGGCATCATCTTTAAAGAAATTGGGGCCAATGGTTCCACCAGCCCATAAAGCACACCAAACAGTGTGTTTTTGTAAATGTAACGCCGTCTCAATAATGTCTTCTGAATTTTTCTTGCTCCAAATCCGACAATTTTGTTTGTTTACGTAGCCATTGAGCCAAAAATAAGCTTCATTGCTGAACAAATTTTTTTGGTGAAAATGAGGATAAAGAACAATTTTGTTTTCTCCAAACGATGAATATAATGGTCACGCGGCTTTAGCTCTTGCACGAACTGTATCTTGTAAGCTCGTAAACCGAGATCTTTTTGCAAAATCTTCCATAAGGTAGATGAACACAGCTTCAATACGTAAAATGGACGTAGTGCACGGTAAGTTTTGTTTGAAAGCGTTGTTCTGGCTTAAGTCTATTCATGATGAAATGCCAAAACATACTGAGCAGAAATCAGCTGTCACCTATCAAATTGACTGTCACTAGAAACAGTATTGCTAAGTACATAGTCTATTTTTGTCCACGATTGCCCTACTTGTAAAGTAGCTCTTAATTACATCGATCAGAGATGTTTAGATATTTTTTTCTTTTCTTCAATTGTTCTATCCCAAGCCGCCGCATCGATCGTAATTAAGGCGCAGAACGTCTTTTTAATTTTATTACTAGGAATTTTTTTAACAATTTTTCTTGGGTCTAAAGTGGATCTTCCCTTCCCTAAAACCGTATTGAGAAATTGAAGATTTTTTTCTTCTTCCAATTTTTTTTTCCACTTTGCTACAATAACCTGTTCATATACTTTCCCTAACGAGTCGACGGGGCAAATTGGGCGATAAGATCTTGGGTCTTCTTAATTTTTACCGGTTTTTTTAATTAACTTCAGATTTGCTGTCTTCCACGGGGTTGGAAACTTCTTTTTTCTACATTGCATTTAGGGTAGTAGTTAAAATCATTTTCGGAATTTTTTCTGTTGTTTTCTTAACAATATCTGTTGAGATCATGTCTGACCCTTGCGCTTTCTTTGTCTTCATTTTATTTGCGGCAGTTCTGAGCTTTTCCACCGTTATTTTAGTAGTAAAGATCTTCTCTAGTTTTGTATTTAGCCACTTTATCTTTGCTTGTACCGAAAACAGTGTTCTTCTTACCTCGTCTTAGAAGGAATCTGCCAATTTAATTCCATTAAACTTCCATTTTTTTTTTTGTAATAATTTTGTATTCATCGCCCCAAATGTTGTCTTCAAGTTCATCATTTCTTCCACTTTATTTTACTTGAATAATGAATATATCAAGTGCTTTCTTGGCTGTTCTATGTTCTTTTTCCTTTAGCCTGGTATTTTCATCATTGCCCGTATAAAACGCTTCTAGAATGTTAATTTTTAGGCCGTTTTTACATTGATGAATGAGTTTTAGGTTGTTGTGAATGATGAAGCAGTGTTTGTGTATGCGTAGATGTTTGGAGAACGTGGGGTTATTGTTTTTTACAATATGTTCTTTAATTCTATATTAATCACCCTATCGAACTTTCTAACTTCTCTATCAACTTTCAATCAACATGTAATTTTGATTTCCTGTCCAAAATGTGTTTAGCTGGTAGTGGTGCTGGTTCATAATTTTGTTATACATATCATATAGACTGAACAATTAACGAATTTTGAAATTGGCGGAGTGTGCACCTCTACAAGTAAAGCATTTAGCTGCCATGTTGCTCGACTTTGGGCAGCTTTCTGTCAAGTGGGATTTAGCGCACTTTGGCTTCACGTAGCAGTTTGAAGTGGCGTGACTCTATTCCTGACACCTGTGGGATTTGTGTGTTTACATATGTCTCAAAATGTACAGTTGTTTAGTAAATATATTTAACTTTAGAATTTAATTTATTAACAGTTTGTTGGAGCCGGTGAGTTGTATATTGGATACCTAGTTCCTTGCATACGAGAACGTTTCAAAATGATAATTTTGTAAATGTCTAAAAATTCTGAAATAACTTTGATGTCTTTTAAATCGACTTGAAAAACCAACATTACAAATGTATGAGTCATCATCTTAAATAAGTAATTTATAACTGATTTTGAGTGAATTGAAATTTTGTTATTAAACATATATTTTAACTTGAAGTTTTGATTTATTTTTGACTTGATAAAATTGATGAGATCCTTATTAGAATCCATCTAAGTATAGAGAATTATAGGAAAAGTTTTAACATTAGTTGACAGTGAATTTTGAATTTCGGTTACTGAATTTAGATTTCCTAAATGCTCTAGAATGTTTTGTACAACGGCTTGTTTTGTTGTAATAATATCAAAAGGTTTTTTAAACAACAAAAAATCAGCAGGTCGATGTCCTATTACCTGTGCCGCTCTAGACGCTTTGGATTTTTGCATCCCTTTTATTTTTTTATACAGTGTGTCTGCTTAAGTTCGCACCATGGAAATCTTTTTTATTATTAATTTTACAAAAAAAGTTATTCTTTATAAAATGTTCTGCATGTATTAAAATCTAAAATAGGAAGGTTGGCGATTACGCCATTACAATATCCATCGAGACGGCTTACAAAATCTATAAACGTAGTAAATTTGTCGCCTTCTGATTTGCAATTTCTTAACTATTCGTTCAACGTTCTTACTGATTTAAGTGTTGAAGAAATGCCGATCTGCTGCCAGAACTGCTGCTGTTGGGAAAATTGTGCAGCTTCTGCTCGTTGTTTTAGTTCATTTCAGGCATTTTGAATAGGAGGCAGTGCTGGAACATACGATGTTTGGATGTTTTCATTCTGTCTATTGTAGCCAATTTTTCTTCGTTCCTGAATGTAATGCAGCTTCTTCTGATAAAGTGGACATTCGCAGGGCAATTTACAAATAATGCTGCTTTTTTTTATATTGTGAGTTCACACGTTTTTCTGCACATTTTAAATATTTAGGAATTATTTGGCAGTATACTGGCTTATTATTTTTGAATTTCTGAATATTTTAAATGTCACTTTAGTGTGATATATGAATTTTCATTAACGATTTTTTTTATTTTAATGTTATTTTTTGTTGTTATTACATAAAATGGGAATTGAGTTCCTTTTAGCAAGAAGCATTTATTGCCAGAATGGTTATAAGATGGTTTTAATTCATTAATATTTTTGTCCGTATCAAATTGACTTACAAGCCTAACATGACAAAAGAGTGTGTCTTTTCTGATTATTTCGTATATGTATGAAATTCTATTTTTTCGATTCTAGTCCATCTATTATTATAATCCGCAAACGTTGCCATGTTAGTGATTTATCGCCAGATCTGGTGATTTTTTGTTATATTTGTGACTTGGTGATTATTTTCACAAAAAGGCCGAAATCTGGTGATTTTGGCAAATTCAATAAATCCCGTAATCCAATTTAATATATTTTAATATAATATATTAAAGTGTTTAGTTACGTTTCAAAATAAACAAAATTTAATTATAATAATAATTTAAATAACCCACCATCGATTAATAAACTTTAACATGTGTTGCGCAGCATGCGCTATGCAATATTGCGCAATATTACAACAGCATGCTTGACACAAAGTTAGCATGCGATCGCTGTTTACTATCTATTCTATTGAGATTATTTAGAATATTAAGATATTTAAGATTGAGACAACTGAGTGAGTGAATTATGAATTGTGAAGACAGGTAAATTAATTATAATTAGTAAAATTTATTTTCCTATTTAATGAATCTCTAATTAATTTGTAGAAAATGGATTCATCTGAATCTGATTACAACAATAGTACGCCGCCGCCACGAAAAATCGCCAAAACTACTAGATCCAATTATAAACATAAATATAATCCTTTGTGGGAAAAATCATTCTCGTGGATTAGTAGCAGTAAATTAAATAATTTGCATTTCTATTGCAAATGCTGTGCCATCAATTTGTTAGGAGGCTTGGCAGCTATCAAAAAACATGAGAAAACAACAAAACACAACAAATTGGCTAATGCTGTTACAATGCAGCAACCAGTAATGGACATGGTAGCAGTTTCCGGACTAAAATCAAAACAAATTAAAGTTAAGGAGCTGGAGATTCGGATGACATCTTTTATAGCCGAACACAATATAGCGTTCAACGCAGCAGATCATCTTGAAGGTATTATTAAAGAAGTTTCTAAATACCCAGAAGCTGCAAAAGCAATTTCTATTAAGCGAACAAAATGCAGCTTAATAATTAAAAATGTAATTGGTCAATGTTCATTTGATAATTTGGTAGATAGAATTAAGAAATGTAAATTTTCAATTTTAGAGGATGAATCAACAGATCATTCCATTAAACATTTAGGAGTTATTGTTAGATATGTTGACAATTTAGATGTGTACGATGAATTTTTGGGTTTATTACCTATTGCCGATGGGTCTGCCAAAGGAATTTATAATACTATTATAAATTTTTTTAATAAAAATTCTATAAATTATAAATCTAATTTAATTGGTTTGGCTGCTGATGGAGCATATGCCATGATGGGTAAGAAACATTCTTTACAGGTGTTATTAAAGAACGATCTTCCAAACTTAATTTCCATAAAGTGTGTTTGCCATTGTCTTGCATTATGTTGTTCAAATGCATGTTTAAAACTGCCTCAAACACCAGAAGATTTGTTACAAGATGTTTATACCTATTTTAAATACTCTTTTAAAAGACAAGAGGAATATAAAGAATTTCAATTTTTTTCTGAAGTAAAACCTCACAAGTTATTACAAAACAGTCAAACCAGATGGTTGTCATTGTTAAATGTTGTCAAAAGAGTAATAGAACAATATAATCCATTGAGACTTTATTTTCAATCGCAATATTTAGATGATAAAATACAAGCTTCTGAAATTATTCTCAATAGATTAAATGATCCAATTAATTTATGTTATTTAGAGTTTATAGAGTTTGTACTGCCATATATTATAAATATTAATATTGAATTTCAGTCTGCAAAACCCAAATTATTTTTATTATACAATCGAATGACAACATTAATAATGACAATTTTAGAATTTTATATTAAACCGAAACTTATAAAACTTGAAACTTTGGCCGATATTGAATTTAAAAATCCTAGACTGTTTTTAAATTTAAACCAAATTTACTTGGGTCCTAAACTGCAAGCTAAATTTGCAACTACTGAATTTGAAGATCAACAAAAATATGATTTTGTAAAAAAATGTTTAGATTTTTACACAGAACTAGCGTCACAATTATTTTTAAGATTTCCTATGAAATCAGATTTTGTAAAGATTTTAAAATTATTAGATTTTATGAATCCAAAAAACATTAAAAATGTAATTTCACTTGAGCCATTATTAAACACGAGTTTAAAATATTTTATCGATGATGTATTAAGTTTAGACCAAGAATGGAGGATATTGCGGAACACTCTAACTAATGAAATATTAGAATTAGAAAGTGAAGAGTTTTGGAAAACTGTTTGTAATATGAAGAAGAGTGATGACAGTATTTTATTTCCACACATAATAAATTTAGTAACTTTAATATATACTCTGCCACATAGCAGTGCTGCAGTGGAAAGACTGTTTAGTTAGATCAATTTAAATAAGACTAAAATTAGAAATCGATTAAACACAGACTCATTAAGCGGTATTTTACATTTTAAACGAATTATTTCTAATAATAATAAATGTTGTCACACATATACTATAGATAAACAAATGATATCTAACCATAACTCCGATATGTTTAATTAAATAATAAATATTTTGTAATTATTCTAATTTAAGTTTTCTGTAAAAATTGTAAAAATAAATACATGGTTTCTATAATAATTACATGTTGATATATTTATTCAATTAAAAAAATGCAATCCCTACTTATTTTTGTTGTGTATGAAATTGGCAACAAAGCATTGTATGTCAGTGAGCAGATATATATTACAAAACTGGCAACGCTGTACTGTTTTTACATACATGTTTTGTTGATCTGGTGATTTTTTACAAATAAATCTGGTGATTTAAAACTTTGCTTGCTGGCAACACTGCTGTATTGGCATGTCCCGTTTGCGCGGCGGCGTCGGTGTTGTCTTCTCTCGCGCGGTACTCTGTTGTTATTAATAATAATTATTAATGGGTATTTATTAATAATTATTATCGTTAATTATAATTATGAATACTAATTATAATTACGAATTATTATTCTCCTTTTCGTTAATAACTGGTTTCATTAGTAATTATGAACCGCGTACTGATGATGTTTTTTCTTATTAGTAATTAATTATGATTATTAATTAATTAACCGATAACGGCCAATACGCTCCGGTAACAACTGCGATCTAAGCTGTCGAAAGGTAAATTCAAAATATGCAAGATGAAAAACAAACATGGAATCGTCATTACAAATAAAACCGAAATCAGAAATGTGATTAAAAACTTCTATACGCATCTGTATAGCTCAACCGTTCCAGAACCAGAGCCAAGAATTCGGCAACAAACGATAATAAATGTGGGTTCGGAGGAAATTCCTGATATCGATAAAGCGTAAATGGAAATGGCGCTTAAACAAATGAAAAACAGGAAATCACCCGGGGAAGATAGAATAACGGCTGAAATGATCAAACTTTTTGGAGACGTCTTGGAGAGACAGTCAGAATACTCTTAAACAAGTGTGTCCACCAGGGAGATTGTTCTACTATTTAAGAAATCACCTTTCTTTAGCATGGAAAACTATCGTCCAGTAAGTTTGTTGTCACACATGTACAAACTTGTCATAAAGATAATCACAAACCGTTTATCTAAAAAACTTGATTTGTATCAGCCAGTTGAACAAGCAGGGTTTCGTAAAGGATTTCGTACGGCAGATCACCTGCAAACAATCCGCAACTTTATCGAACAGTGCACGGAGTACAACATTCCTCTTCATCTTGCTTTCATCGATTATCACAAAGCATTTGACTCGATAGAAAAATGGGCAACCTTAACAGCCATGAACGAGGCAAGGATAGACACGAGATATACGAACCTCATAAAATACATATACCAAAACGCAACACTCCAAGTTCTAATCGATGAGGATTCAATGACCGATCAAATCCCAATCAACAGAGGCGTTTGTCAAGAAGATACGATCTCTCCAAAACTTTGAACATTGGCCATGGAAAATATATTCAAAAAACTATCTTGGGAAGCTAGAGGTATAAATATAGACGGAAAATACCTACATCATCTTGATAAGCAGCGATCCCAATAAACTGAAACATGAAGACCCAACTACAAGAAGTTTCTAAACAGGTTGGATTAAAAATGACCTTAAATAAGACTAAAATTATGAGTAACGAATAATTACATATAACTACCGACAACCATGTCTGCTGAGATCACCAGGAGAATACGAATGAGTTGGGCTGCATACGGGAAGTTGGGGCATATCCTAAAAGATGTGAATATACCTATAAATCTCAAGAGGAAGGTATATGATGCCTGTGTTTTGCCAGTAGCTTAACTTATGGTTTGGAAACTGCAACCCTAACACAGAAAAGTGCAGAACGCCTTAGAACAATACAGAAGGCAATGGAAAGATCCATGCTCGGAATAAGCTTGCGAGATAAAATACGCAATACAGAAATAAGAAGACGGACAAAGGTAAAAGACATCATAGAGCGGGTAGCTGAGCTAAAGTGGCGATGAGTGGGACATGTTGCAAGGCAAGATCCCAACAAATGAACAATTCGCATTGTTAAATGGCGGCCACGACAATCAAAACGGAGCGTAGGAAGACCTCAAAAGAGATGGCTTGATGATATAAAACAACTTACGGGCAGACACTGGCATCAAATTGCCCAAGACAGAATCGCATGTAAAAATATGGAAGAGGCCTATATTCAGGAGTGGATGAACACAGGCTGAGAAGAAGAAGAAAAAAAACTTTTCATACTTAAATCGACCGATTTCCAATAAATTTCTATTACTTTTACGGAGCACAAAATCGAGGTCTCCGCCCGCAAGAGTTCGTGGTATGGCTGCATCGATGATTCATAGCCTACGAGCGTTTTTGTACACACGGGACTTCAAGTTGGACAGGAACGTGTAAATAATAATAAAAATTTAAAACAAGTTTAAAAAACGAACGATGACGTTTTTTTTGGAATTTCAATACATTGCTCGGACGGTATAAATTTTTGCAGCGTGAATTTGGTTCTGTTTTTGCGCGGCTACTGAAACTGAGTAGATTTATTTCCATCTTATGGATTAGTCCATCAGTCCATCCTCGCTTTTTTAACATCAAGCAGAACATGTCAGTCACTTTGTCTGCCGATGATCTATTTGTTTTAGTAGAGGCTAACAGCAGACGACAACTGGAAACAATGGCCACAAACTATGCCAGGACGATAAAAGATTGGGGATTAAAAGTTGGAGTTGATATATCAACCACCAAATCGGCGATAATGCTTTTAAAGGGGAAGCTGGACAGACGCCCAATTGTGAACCTGGACGGTAGCCCGATACCCTATCAACTAGAGGTAAAGTACCTGGGAATTTTAGTTGGTGAGGGGCTCTCTTTCCGAAGCCACCTACAACACCTAAGAGGGAAAATTGGAAGAGCCATGCATGGACTAAAGAGAGTTCTGCGTAAAGAATGGGGATTGAGGAGAAAAGCCATATGCACTATATATGATGGCTGGCTCACGGCTGCAGGCATGTATGGTGAAAGTGTATGGGAAGAGGCAGCAAGACTGGGTTATGGACGAAGACTCCTAGACTCTACAGAGAGATTGGCGCTGTATGGTTGCTTACGAGTCTGTAGAACAGTGTCAACGTACGCCGTGGAGGGCATACAGTGACCATGTAGAGGAAAGCCCCACTAAGGAAGGATGCATAAAATCGTGCATGAAAAGCAAGAATGGAACGATGCTAACACTGGGAGAACGACATATGCTTACATACCCGAGGTCAAGTGGGTAGCCATTAACCCGTGGTTTGACCCCTCTCTCCAAGCGTGCTTCCTGTTAACAGGCTACGGTAGCCTAAATGAATTCTTGTCAAAACGTGGTGCAGCCGAGTCAAGTCTCTGCAGTTGTGGTCAAGTTGAAGATTGGGTACATGTGCTGGTTGAATGTGCAAACTATATGGAAGAAAGACCGGACAGCCTCACAGCGTTAAACCGCGAAAGTGTGCTTGGGCAGTGCAGCAACCTAATAGCAACGAAAGTATGCTACAAAGAATTTAGCGAATACGCCAAAGCGGTATTCCTTAGAAGGAAAGAATGAGTTGTGAGGCACTGACAGTGAAAGAGAAGAATGTAGCTGTGTGCCTGCATATATGAGTTGTGTGCGAGTGTGTGGTGAAAGATATTGAAAGTGAGAGAAAAGAATGCAGCTGTGTGCCTGCATGTATGAGTTGTGTGCGAGTGTGTGGTGAAAGATACTAAAAGCGAGAGAGAAGAATGCAGCTGTGTGCCTGCATATATGAGTTGTGTGCGAGTGTGTGGTGAAAGATATTGAAAGTGAGAGAAAAGAATGCAGCTGTGTGCCTGCATGTATGAGTTGTGTGCGAGTGTGTGGTGAAAGATACTAAAAGCGAGAGAGAAGAATGCAGCTGTGTGCCTGCATGTATGAGTTGTGTGCAAGTGTGTGTTGAGAGATACTGTAAAGGAGCAAGAACAAAAATGCAGCTGTGTGCTGTATGTACGAGCTGTGTGTAAGTGTGCGAGTGTGCGAATAGGAAGAGGCCCGGAGTAAAAGTTTGCAAGAACTTTGTACTGGGAGCTCACTAGTGCTGAACTGGTACCACGGGGATCGGGAGCCCCCAGGATGAAACCTGGCCCGGTCATTCAGGTTGGACTCGTGGTGGCAATGGTTAGGCCGCATGCTAGTCAGAGGTGGGTGCACGGCGTTATTCTTGATTATGTCGGGGGTAGCGTCCGTGTACCTGCTTCGGCGGGTGAGCTGCGTACCAACAGCTCGGGTACCAGACCGCTTTCTGGGAGAATATGGATAGAAACTCGCTCCAACCAGTGAGGATGAACGGTCTTGCAACCTGAAGTCGATACTGGTAGCTATGCTTGCATGGCGCGCTAATGTGGGCGTATCCCCATCCCTGTCCATAGGGACAGTGTCGGTAGAGCCCTCTGGGCGGGTACGGCACTCTAAATACGATTTCAGTTGTTGTTGTTGTCACTTTGTCTTTATTAAAGTTGATGTTAATGTCATTGACGATTCTAGCTATTTGCTGAACCGTCCCATGTCCGTTTCTAAAACCAAACTGATTGTAAGTCGTCTGTTGGGTGTTCGATTCAAAAAAACCAAATCTTTTTATAATTATTTTTTTCAGTCAGCTTACTTAACGTTGTAAGTACAGGTATTAGTCGATATGAGTCGGGTGATGTAGCTGTCTGGTCAGATTTGTGTACGGGCTGATTATTTCATTTATAATGTAGTGCAGTTGAATTAGTGTCTTTCGTGTAATGTGTTTTAATGTAATGTTTTGGAATTTGTCATGTCCTCCTGCATTTAGTAGTGCAAGTTTTTAGATCGTTTCTCAAACCTCATTTGGACTTGTCAAGGACATTTTGTCCTGAAGAGGTTGATACTCGAACAGAAAATTTTCCACTTTGGTAGTAATTTGTTTTTGATTGTCAGTCAAAGTCTTCTTCCAGAACATGTACTTTCTCTAATGTCGTTTCCAGCATTTCTGCTTTGTCAATGACAGTAAAGGCGGTTGTAATACCGTTTTTACTTGTCAACGTCAGTATCGTTACTGTCTTACGTTTGATCGACTTCACCAGGGCTCAAACTGCATTGTCGCTGTGTAAAAGTCTTTCAGTTCTGTCATTCCATGATTTATTTCTAAATTCGTTAATGTCAGATTTAGTTTGTATATTCAATTCTGTGATGTTGTCTTTCTCGTGTCATTCCATTAGATGGAAAATGAGTTTGTGTGGGTGGATGCATTATGTGTAGTTAATGTGCAATGGACATGTTGTATAAACATGTACCATTAGGATAGTTTAGATTTAAGTTCCAGGTACTATGTCTGGCATTCAAATCCCTGTCAAAAAGAACTCTGTTCCACTTGTCGAGGAGACTCCAGACATCGTCCTCACTAAACTGAAAATTTGGACGACAATACACACCTATCAATGTCATGCCATTTTCTAACCTAATAGCGGCATGTTCTAAATTGCCGTTGCAATTTATTTGCATGTAGCCGATAGAGTTTGTTACGAAACCGGCTACCCCAAAAACGGCAAGATTTCGGTCTTGCCGTTTAATGCGGTACCCATTCACATTGAACTTTACAGTGGGTTCTAATTTTGATTCCGCGATCACTAAAATGTACACATCGGTTCTTAAAAGAAATTCTATCAGTTCTTCAACTTTTGATTTAACACTATTGGCATTCCAATCAAAGATGTTCAAATTATTAGTTATTTAAGACATGAATGATAATATAGTTTGGGCTTCAGAGTGACAACACTCAAGCCTATCATTCTAGTCTCGCAATAATTTGATTATCTTTCTTAACCTGTGTATTTCCCCCATGACGCTATTATAATCGGCATAGCCAAGAAATACAAAAGAATTTTGACAGGATTTTTTTACTTCTATGCTGTGATGACAGATTTCCTCGTTGCTGAAGGTGCTGGCTCTGATATATCACTGCGGCATCCACTCTCCGCTTGGCCCAAGCGTTCACTTTTGGGGCGAGCGCAAGAACATATTTCACTTACTGCTGTTGTTGCATCCTTTGTTTCGGAAACGCCCTAGACCGCTGTTTTTCTATGGTTCCAATTTCATTTTTATAAACCTTGCAGTTTACGGAATTAGCAGGATGCTCCCTTTCGTAGTTAACGCAGCTTGCACCCACGTCTCTGCTTTTTGAAACCGTGTTTCACATAAAATTTATTATTTGTATTTTTTTTATAAAATCAAAAAGATCTTTCAAATTTTTGAGTTTCGTGTGCAAGACAATCGGAGGACTTTTAATTTTGGTAGGTATTTTATTCGTAATTGAATTTTGAGATGATATTAGAGTATTATACAGGGTGTTTTAACTTTGTAGCGGAAAATTAAAACAAGAGTGTGATTTCTTGGGTAATTACAAGAAAAAAAGTTCCCATTAACATAGTTCTGCAAACGCACCGTTTTTGAGATACAGAGTGTAATTTTTTTTTTTTTTAAACGATATCTCAGGAACGGAAAGAAAAAGTAGCATCATGATCACAAAATCTTTATTTTATAAAACTAAGCAATAACATAAAAAACAAGAAAAATCACTAAAGTTGTTACGGTAACGCAAGCTTCCAACCTACGTCTTAGTGACTGACGTACCCGTTCGAAAATGCCTGGAGTGTTTCGTATCGTATTGCAAGATGCAATAACGCGGTTTCTTAGTTCTTTATAAGTATTAACTGATGTAGGGTAAACTAAACTTTCTAAGTGACCCCACAAAAAAAAATCCAAAACATTTATGCCCGTACTAATAGTCAGAGATTAAATTTCGGATTAATCCTGGATTCATGAATCCGAATTCATTTTGGTAATCATTGATTGGCTCTAAGCCAATTCACGGATATCATTAGTCGCAATCGACCAATGCATTGCTCGCTCGATTCAAATAATCTTGGGTCCACCCAAGATTGTTTATTAGTGTGTCATATATTAATTCTGACGTTTGATAATAAAATACATTGGCCGATCGCAACTATATTTACCATCACAATATCCGTGATTTGGCTTAGAGCCAATCAACGATTAGCGAAATGAATCTTGGATTTATAAATCAGAGATTTAATCTCTGACTATTAGTACGGGCATTAGATCTGGAGACCAAGGAGACCAAGTCTGTGGGTCTCTTCGACCTATCCAAAGGTTCCTATATTGTTCATTAAAATGTGCAGGAGCACCATCGTGCATGAACCACATTTCGTTTCTTAATTGAACAGGAACGTCCTCTAAAAGTTCTGGCAGCTTTTCTCCAAGAAAATTACGATATGATTGAGGATTTAGACTAAACGGCAAAAAATATGGTCCTATTAAATGGTCTTCTATAACACCTGCCCAAACATTAACGGAAAATGTTTGCTGATGATGGGCTTCCATTATGGCATGTAGATTTTTGTCGACCCATACATGATTATTATGGAAGTTCATAATCGCATTGTAAAAAAAATTTGCTTTGTCCGTAAATAAAACTTATTCTAAGAATCGAAGATTTTGCGCAATTCTTTCTTGAAACCATTGACACATAGCCAATCTTTGCAAAAAATCTGCCAGTAAAAGAGCTTGTATTTGCTGTATGTGATAAGGATATAACATCTGGCTTTTTATTATCCTCCACACTGTAACGTGGCTAAGGTTTTGGTTCAAAGCTATTCTTTTAGTGCTAGTTGATGGATCGTTTTCAATTTCTTGAAGAACATCTTTTTCAATTTGCGGAGGTAGCAGGCGAGGTTTCCCATTTCCTGCAGCTCTTTTATGTACATTTCCAGTTTGATGTAGACGTTCGTGAATACGAATGAATGTTCTTTCATTTGGTACCTGTCGGTTTGGAAACCTTTCTTGATAAATTCGACGAGCTTTTGCTGCATTTCCATCGGCAACGCCATAAACAAAATGCATATCCCACATCTCGCTATCACTGTAATTATTCATTTTGCTATCACCATGCAAGCAAAATATTAAGATTGAGCAAATTAATTGGGTAATAAAGATAATATGTTCTCGCGATATTGACTCCTTTTGAAAAAAGATCATTTAACAACTAATTGACAATTGTCAATAACTCAAATGCATGAATGCTGACGATTAGATCAAAAACAAATGTTTTTATCAACAACAAAAATGTTGCTAAAACGGATGACTTTAGAGCTTTTGACTTGGAGTACTTTTTTTGTGTAGAAAATATTGGTGCTTCACAATGTGCTTTCAGAATGCCAATTTTCCAAGTGTCTAGATATTAGAGTCATAAAAACTTCACGCAACCCTAAAATCTCCGTCAATGGCACATAAAAAAAATTGAATAAGCGCTTAAAAAGTAGCGAATATTAATGCTAAGATGTGTACAAAACTGACTTTTGTATCTCAAACGGTTCCTGAGATATAGTCAAAAAAATTCCAAAATAAAAATTACACCCTGTATCATGAAAACGGTGCGTTTGCGGAATCATGTTTAATAGGAACTATTTTTCTTATAATTAGCCAACCAATTCTACCCTTTATTTTTCGACACATGTTTTGAAACTTCCTGTATTTTTTTATTTTATTTAAATTGGAATTAATATTAATATTTGAAATGAGTTTCTCTCTCACAATGGCTCATCGTCTATCGCGGTTAATACCTCGAACCTATTGTGGGTGAAAACTTCACCACTTCGCTTACCATACGCCGAGCCAGACTTGGACTTGTTTCTGTTTTAATGTTTTAATTGAACTTACTGCTCTTGAGAGTGGGGTCTCCATGCTACCGCTGTTTTTTTTTTCGTTTAATCCTTAATTTAGAAAATTGCGCTTCAAATAGTCCACAAGAGTCCAAATCGAGAACTTAACGAGAACCTATGTGTTCAACTGTTGTATATATATATATATATGGGCAATTCCATTTCAAACGGACCAGAGCTAGGGGGGGGGGGTGCATTGAGAAACTTGCTCATGTATTTTTTTTTAGTTTCTATAACTTATTAGTAGTCTTTTGATTGATATATGAGGGTATGAAACCCATAAAAAATATTCTACAGTTTTTTAAAGTTTTTTTGTCGTTTTTTAACTTAGTTGCATTTTTTGTTTAAAAACCGCAATTTTAAGTCAAAAAAATAAATTTACTAATGAAATTGATCAGAAATTTTTTGTAGAATCTAAATCTGGTGCCATTTCAAGTCTATACCCTGTCAATAAGCCGCAAAAGCCATAAAACCATGTTTTTGTTCTCAGCGGGCTGGGCAAAAAGGAGCATTTTTTTAATTTTTTTTAACCGTCAAAGTTGACGTATTCTGATGTAAATTAACTGAAAAATATATATATGTTTTGTGTATTTGGGTTTTAAGAGTCTAAAACTCTGCAAATCTGCAAAGTAGGCTTATTCTTCAACATAAACTCTTACAAATGCACGTTTAGCCGCGCTCAGAGGAACAATACACCAAATATTATTAAAAATTTGAATTATAGAGACAATTTTACATGGAAAATAGTCAGTGTTGTACTCATCGTCTATAGAAAAGTCCATCTAGAAAGAAATGTTTACAAAATTTTCAGACAAAAAATGCGTTAAAAATTAATTATTTTTTATATTTACAAAAAATATTATAAACACACTAGGGTGAAGTTTAAAACTTTTTTTTTAACAAATTTTGATAAGCGCCAGGAGGATTTATGTTTGAATGCCAAAAATAATAGTATTTTCTAATTTTTCGCCAATAGATCGAGTCTAAATTTGTGCCGCAACCGCAAAACTATCAAACAAAGAGTAAAATGACCCAAAACTGGTTCAAACAACAAAAGATGACTTTGTTAAACTTCTGAAATAAACTTAAAAAAATATAATCTAAATAATCTTTGAGAAAAATTAAAAAAAAAATTTTAAGTAAATGATGAACAAATTTTTTTTTTCTAGATGGGTTTTTCATCGCCAGATAAGCACGACACTAACTATTTTCTATGTAAAATTGTTTGCAAAACTCAGTTTTTTAATAATATCTGGTGTATAGTTTCTCTGAAAACTGCTAAATGTGCATTTGTAAAAGTTTATGTTGAAAAATAGGCTTATTTTTGCAGTTTTTTGTGTTTTAGACCATTAAAACCCAAATACACAGAACAAATTTATATTTTCTAATTAACTTACATCAAAACACGTCAACTTTGGCGGTTAAAAAAAATTTAAAAAACGCTCCTTTTTGCGCAGCCCACTGAGAACAAAAACATGGTTTTAAGGCTTTTGCGGCTTATTGACAGGGTATAGATTTGAAATGGCACCAGATTTGGATTCTACGGAAAATTTCTGATCGATTTCATTAGTAAATTTATTTTTTTGATTTAAAATTGCGGTTTTTAAACAAAAAATGCAACAAAGTTAAAAAACGACAAAAAAACTTTAAAAAACTGTAGAATTTTTTTGTATGGGTTTTATACCCTCACATACCGATCAAAAGACTACTAATAAGTTATAGAAACTAAAAAAAAATACATGAGCAAGTTTCTCAATGCTCTGGCCCGTTTGAAATGGAATTGCCCATATATATATGGGTAATTCCATTACTTTTCGACCTTTTTGAAAAAGTCGACCTTTTGGATTTTGCTCAAATTTTCAGGGATCAAAATATGGATTAAAAAAATGAGATTCCTAAAATTTTAGACCTTAAAATATCGTCTGTTCAAAATGACACACATTTGAAGGTTGGAAATTTCATAAATAACGTCTTTTTTTGCTTATTTTGTATCTCAATTTTTGAACCTCTGGAAAAAGATAAAAAAGTCCACGATGGCTTAAATTATTCCTTATTACATGTACTTTAAAACACATATTCGTATATTTAATTTTGAAACAGTCATTTTGATATATCAAGCTTCAAACATTATTTCAAAAAAACACGGAAATTTAGCAAAATCGTAAAATTATGCTTTCTTTAAACCGTTCTAACTTTGTCAAATGTTAACAAAATTTGATTCTCAAGGTCTAAATTTGGTCGTGTTTAATTTTTGTTTAAAGTGATCAGACGAGACTTATAGAATTATTACGTATACACCACTATTTTGATGCTGGATGTTGCACATGTTTTCGCAATCTTCAAAATTTGTAATTTTCAAGTCCCAAAAAAGCTCTGTCACCCTATGTCGATTTTAGTAAAAAAATCAGTAAATTCTCTTTAGACCATAAGAAAAAAAGGATATCATTATGAGAAATGGTATATTTGGATTTATCAAGAGGTTTTTGGTAGTCAAAAAATGTCAAAATCGGCGTTTACATAAAAAAAACTTTATCATTTCAATCAATGACTCAGTTGTAAAAATGTTTCTATTTGTGTAAATATATTACTTTTTATGTCCATAAATCATATTTAGCAAGTATATCTGTATAAATTTAAAAAAAATAATATTAAAAAAATAATTCTCATTGGATACGTTTGGAATTTTAGGTAAACTTAATAGCAACTGAATAGAAAAAATAATATATTTTTCAAGTATACAAATTTTCGTATATATTACTTTACATATTTATGTATAAAGGTTGATTTTTATTAAAAAATTTAATATTATTATGGTAATAATGTATTTTCTGTCTAAATATTGAATACATAAAATTAATTGAGTTTTCGATTGGTTTTTGGCATCTTAAAAGTAAATTCTTTTCTTTCTGCCTCAAATGAAGTGCGCTTCACTACCATTCCATTTTCGTCAACAGGTATAAAGCAATGAAATTCCCTTCTAATATATTCACGTTGTTAAATCTATCTTCCAAAAATCTCCGTCGTTTTTGTACTTCTGTATTAGAAATCCATAAAACCCAATTACAAAGTTTTTATTTTTATTTAATTCCACAACAATATTTAATGTATTTACTTAATACTGGTCTTATCCCTTGATAAAAATTCAAACATCTCTAGTGGCGTCGTAATTTGTTTATCTGGAGGAGCTCTTAGACAATGACGCATACAAGTCCGCTTACAACAACTACCAATGCCATCACAAGGGCTCTTACCATGGCTTGTTGCAAAAAAATTATAAGAAAGAACTTTATATTTAAAGTCAGATTCGTGCATACAAATATTTTTTAGATGATTCCTAAAATTTTTAAAGATCAATAAAATTTTATTAATAATAATTGCGTAAAATATACGTAAAAAACAATAAGCAATTTCCTCACTTGTTTTTATATTAATTTGGAGCTCCGTCGGAAAAGTAAATAATTTCTTTATATGTGGAATGGTTTCTTTTAGAGTCTCCGTTATTTTCTCCATAAAAAGATGTACTGAGTACGCAAAATGATTTTTTGTATCACTAATGATACAAAAGCATTTACTTTGCAATTTGTCCTTGATTCACCAAATATTTATACGAGATATTGTCTTTTGTATAAAATGTATTTGCGGTAACTTCTCTGATTTTATATATACCAGGACACTCATTGCAATCAAGTAGCATACACTCTTTGCTATTTGTATTGCAGACTGCAGCTTCTAATAAATCTTTATATCTCAATTTGTTATTCTAAGCAGTCAGTTTTAATTTAACATTTTCGTGAACTTGGCAGACACATATGGTGTGACTACCGGGGTCTCCTGCAACGAAGCATTCGACCGGCTTCAAAGACACAAAAAAAGAAAATTTTGGTAAAATAGTCAATTTATCGCGATACTCAAGATAATAAATAAATTTTGAAACAAATCATGTAAAGTATAAAGGAGCAGTTTTTTTTGTAAGGTGATCTTGTTTTATTGAGAATCCTTTACATTTACAAAATCTTTTTTCCCAGAAAAAGTGTAGCAATTTGCTTGATCAGTATAATACTTTTGAATACATTTTACTGTTCCTCTGGAATTTTTGAGTACATTTTTCTTGTGTAGATCTTGATTTTCTCTGGAAAAAAAATTGTTCAAAATTATAAATTCATATCAACAATAGTTGATAGTATATCTAGATGATTAATGGACCAAAAAATATAGAAACTGAGTTTCATTTGATTAAATTTTTATCATTTCAATTCAATGAACCAATATTTATATGTAAAATTGACATTGTCACTACAATACTGAATATAAAAAATAATGCCTTACCAATATCTCGATCTAATTTGTTTAATTTCTTATACAAATAGTGCGATATTTTAAAGTGATTTGTAATTTTCTGATAATTCCAATCGTGAGGCAATATTGAAATTATTTCCAACTTTTTTGAAAATTTTGTCTATTTGATATTGCTTTTGTAAATTAGCTAACATTTTATTGAAAGAATCACTATCGGAAATTAACTTTTTGTAGTTATTGTTTGATTCTGGTAAGGATATATTTAAACCATTAGATAGTTTATCGTTGAATGCTTTAAGTACCTTCTCAGCTAAATCTACAGCAGTTGACTTTTTATCACTAATTTGAGAACAATTAATTGGTTCAATATTTAAAGACTCCAAAATAATTATAAATTCTGCTTGATTTTGGCTTAAGCTAATAAATAAAAAACCGTCTAACCTTTGATTTAATAAATTAGAGCCATAACTACTTTGAGATAAAAAGTTCTTATCTTCCTCATTTTGATCTATATTTTTCTCTTGCTGTTGTATGCGAATAGATCTACGGGCAGCTACTTCTGCTATTTCACCAGTAGTATATGTACTATTTTCAAATTGATCAGCCTAAGTAAAGAAAAAATTATATTTATACGTTATAATAACATTCTCATTTAAGCACGTCAAGTTCTAATAGGATTTTTATTATTTAATTGCTGGATGTTTAGATAAATGACAACTCTTACAATTATACAACAATCAGTTAATTCCAACAAAAAATGAAATTTTAACCAAAAATATAAATTTATATACAACAAGAAAACAGTGATCACTAAATTTAATTTTCTATTTTTGATTTAAGAAATTGAACTTGGCTCAGATGATAACAATATACATCAAAACTATCAGTTTAATATTCAATGCTTTCTTTATTTACTCTATGAAACTCTTTTATATTTATTGTTATACTCATATTGTTTCATATGTTTTTATTATTTATTAATTAATATATTATTTTACACAACATGTTTCGTTATCTTAATAACATTTTCAAGTATATAATATATTAAAAAAATTTTGATAGATTTATAAATAAATTAAATTTTTGTTTCTCCCGCATTCCCTGATATCCGGTTCTTTAAATCCTTTGAAGTTTGATACATATAAGATAGAGGTTATATTTGTTTATAAAAAGATACCAATATTCTAATAATTATTTTGAATTTTGAAGTTTTATTTATTTTTTATTTTATTAAAATGTCCATGAATCGTATAGCATTATTTGTTCATTTATAACTTCATAATTTTGATTTTTAATATGTTTTTTAATTTCCAAGTCTTCCAAAAATATAAGATTTTTATCTGAAATGTGTAAAATTACAAGTGTGTTGTGTACTGTGAATTTGGTTTATGTTTATTTAATAATAGATGTTTTGCAAAATTTGATTTATCTAAATATTTGTTTTTAAAATTTAGAATGTGTTCATTATACCTAATATTAAAACTTCTTTTTGTTTGCCCAATATATACTCCATTGCAGTCATTACAATAACCCACCCAAAAACAAGATAACACAAAAACAAAAATAAAACAGAACCAAACATTCCTGGATCGTGCAGACAATGGACAGCTCTAAAGAGACAAGAGAAGAGTTGACCATAGACAGTCCAAGACAGAGTACCTAAAGTAGGATACCAAAAAAATACCGTAGTCCAACAGTCCTCCCCTAGCCTAGAGACACCTTCCCTCGGGGCTGGAGCTCGGTGACTGATTGGTCGGCGAAAGGAAATAAGAAAAGAAATTAGGAGGCTGCCCATGCCCACCATCCAACGTCAAAACCCTATCATCTCAAATCAAATCCTGTTAACATAAGCGGAATCGTCATAATGGAGTAGTAGGGTGTCTCCCCCTACTCCCGACCGGAAAATAAATCTGGGTACCCACGACCAAGTGACACAAACTGAACAACACAAATCACAAGCATACCTCAATTATACTCATTCATACCAAGAGCTAGCAAGAAGAAAGAAAACACAAAAGTTATGATTATCCTGTCCGTCGAAAAATACGTGGACAAGTAAATAATCCGCAAGACCAAATTTTTTTTAAACAACCCTGTGCGGTAGCGGATAGTCACCCATAACAAGTTAAACACCTAAAGTCTACCAAATGTAACCCACCCACTCTTAATCGCTCAGTGACCAGTACTTGAAAATGGCATCTAGGCCGAAGGAATAGCTTCCCCAATAGCATCCAAGATCACTAAACTACCACTTAAATTTGACAACCGACGCAATAACCACACCTACAACACACAAATAAGTCGCTATCACCCAAGAGTGAGATGTTAAAAAACGCAACCCTGGGCCATTAAAGGGACTCTTACCCCACGCAGTATCACGGATGCCCTATTCTCATGCTGGGGTCAACACAGCAATACTGATCAATCAGAATCATTTGGATCCCCTTTTAGATCCTTGACATTCCACACACCCTTAAGCATACCGTGTTCGTCCCGCAACCGATATGTCCAAGGTGACACCTTTTCGTAAACGTTAAACGGGCCAACATACTTAGGTGCGAGTTTAGCCGTATAAAACTTTTGTGCATCGGATAGAGTGTGTCTTCGACGCCATACCAACTGATTTGGCAAGTAGTGAACATGCCTACGACGTAGGTCGTAGAAACGTTTGGACCGTTCTCCAGCCAACTTCAGCCGTTGCCGAATATCCTTAAAAAGAGCGGTTAACCTTTTAGCACGTTCTTCAAAATCAAGAGGTTTTTCCTGCTCTGGACCTTGCTTCACGTGCTCGTCACCCAATAGTTTAATTTCCCTGCCAAAGTTTGCAAAACACTGCGTAACTTGCGTGGTCTCGTGACGAGCGGTTCTCATAGCACAAGCAACTTTTGGCAGCAAATCATCCCATAACCGGTGGGTATCCGACACAAATGAAGCCTAACATAGTTTTCAATGTCCTATTTACTCTTTCTGTCGGGTTTGCCTGCGGATGGTAAAGGGCGTTATACCGAATCTTCACTTTGTAACGCTTAGCTAAGTCGTGGAACAATTTACTCTGATACTGAACACCATTATCACACAAAATGGATTCTGGTACCCCAAAGAGCAAAAACACTTCTTCCTCACAACGAGAATTTAGTAAAGTTGTCTGTCACGACCAAGATAAAACAGTTTCCATGCATCGACCTAGGGAGTGGTCCCATCAAATCAGTTAAAATCGTTTGCCATGGCCTAGTGGGAGGTGACCGAGTGGCCATCAACCTTGGCGGTCTAACATTTTCGGCTTTAAATTGCAAACACGTGCGACAACAAGAAACATATCGCGCTACATCGGCTCGCATCTTAGGCCAATAATATTTTCCTACCAACCGTGAAAATGTCTTAAACACCCCCCCGTGACCTGAGGTCGGCAAATTGTGAGCATTTCTAACCAACTCAAGTCTTCCGTCCCTGGAAACAACTAACTTCCAACAGACGGCCATCAGTAACGCGCCACTGGGGAAAAGACAGAGGTTTATTTTCTGCTCTATCAACTATCTTTCTATACCAAGAGTCAGTGGTCTCGGCCAACGTCCGACTGTAACCTCATCGACTAATGGGACTGATCGGGACAAAGCATCAGGCACCACGTGCTCCTTACCTTTTTGATGGACAACCGTAAATTCGTACTGTTGCAACCGCACAGCCCACCTGGCCAAACGACCGTTCGGTTCCTTCAGCCTATGAAGCCAAACCAAAGAATGGTGATCAGTTACAACCTCGAAGGCTGAACCCTCCAAGTACGGCCTGCATTTTTCGATGGCCCATAACACGGCTAAGCATTCCCGCTCCGTAGTGTGGAAATTCCTCTCAGTCCGCGACAAGGATCTACTCAGGTAACTAATTACACGTTCTTCGCCGTCGATTGTTTGTTTCAGCACGGCTCCTAGACCAAAGCCAGACGCATCCGTTTCTAGAACAAACGGGACTAAAAAATTGGGACAAGACAAAACAGGTGCGGAAACCAAAGCGTCTTTGATCTGTCGAAAAGCTTCCTCACACTCCAAAGTCCAGTTGAAGCTAACATTCTTTTTGGTCAAATTTGTCATTGGAGATATAATTTCCAAAAACTTCGGCACAAACTTCCGATACCAAGACGCTAGGCCAATTGCACTTCTCACATCGGAAACATTCTTAGGGGTCGGAATCGCTAACAGCGCCTTGACTTTCTCAGGATCAACATGGAGTCCTCTTGAATTCACTACATAGCCCAAATATTTCAATTCCGATTGGCAGAACAAACATTTATCCTTACTCAACGTGACACCGGCTTCACGAAGACGGGTGAAGACTTCTTCGAGGACCCGTAGATGGGTATCAAAATCCGGAGTAGCAATGACAATGTCGTCCAAATACACAAATGCGTGAGGTTCCAACCTAGGACCAAGTATCCCGTCAATAAAACGCTGCCAGGTAGCCGGAGCATTATGTAGCCCAAACGGCATTCGGGTAAATTGGAATAACTCACGATTCGGAATCGTAAAAGCCGTATAGTGTTTCGACTCGCTCTCCAGAGGTATTAGCCAAAAAGCCGATTTCACATCCAGAGTAGACAAGAATTTGGAATTTTGTAATTTGTCCAAAGTATTACACACGTAAGGTAGTGGATACGCATCTCTTGCCGTAACTTTATTCAACCGGCGGAAATCTACGCAAAAGCGAAAAGCTTTGTCTTTTTTTCCTACCAGAAGAATTGGCAACGACCATGCGCTGGAGGAGGGTTCTACTACACCCAGATCGAGCATCTCATCTAACTCCTTATCGATGTGCTTCTAAACGAGCGGCGATACCGGATAATACCGCTGTTTGATAGGGTCGGACGTAGTCCGTATGACATGTTCTACGTTTTTGGCCACGCCAAGCCGGTTTGTCTGTTTGGAAAAATGGCGTTTTACCAAAGAATCTAACCGAAGTTGTTCTTCCCCACTACACGCACCAACACCTATACTATCACACCAAACGTCGGCTAAATTTGTGAACGCCCAAACGTCATCCTTAAGGTTCGGCACAATTCCCATAGCTTTCCAAAAATCCAAACCCAATATTAAAACGTGACGTATCTGAGGAATGACCAAAACTTCCAAAACACACACTTTACCCTTTAGGCCAAAAGGTACGTTTACATGACCCGCACTTTGACAAGTTGTACCATTTGCTACCGTGCAACAGACTGTCTTGTTATTCACCAAAGGCAACCCTAGACGTTGAAAGAAGTCCCATTCCTTGGCTCCCAAAATTGTGCGAGACGCACCATAATCTAATAGTCCTAAAACAACCTGCCCAAGAACGTCAACTTGTAAGTAGGGTCGTTGATCACCCTCTGCGTGAGATAAGATGTAATCTAAAACTATGGACGTGGTTGGCAAATCTGCGGTTTGAGACGTTAAGCAACCATCTAACGCCTTCCCACCCCGTTTCCCTGGATTTTACTACATCTGGGGCACGAGAACTTAGTATACCCTTCCAGACCACAGTTATAACAACGTTTTCTAGGAGGTTCAGTACAAGCCCTAGCCAAGTGTCCTACTTTCTTACAATTATAACAAGCTCTCTCCGGAACATTGACAACGCTACAAATTAGATCTACCTGTACATAAGCTAAATCGGGTTCCAACTCAATCTTTTTCCTGGCGGGAGGCAAAAATTGCTCTACACACACTCGCTTGGCTTCCAACAATCTGCTTAACTTCAACAAATGATCGGTGTTGGTAACCACAGTCAAACTCAAATGGGTCTGATAAAAAGGGGAGACGTTGCGGAGCAATAACTGCAACTTAGCTGACTTTTCTACTGGGTAGCTCAACCGTGAAAACAAATTTTCCATTGCTACTAGGTAAGTCCCCTATGGTCTCATTGGGGCCTTGGGTGCGCCTCTTTATTTCATCGTATAACCGGTCATCGTAGTCGACCGGGAGATACTCCTCGCGCAACAACTGTACCAAGGCGTCCCAATTATCTACTTGGTGACGACGAGCCCTAAACCACAACAAGGCTTGACCTTCAAAAACGTCAATGGCGAACGCAAACAATTGGTCCTTAGACACATTCCGAGCTAACCGCAAATCTTCAACTTGTTGTAAGAAAGCGTTCACTGAAACCCTTGCTGAGTGACCCGAGAATTTCAAGTTCCACTTTCTAACGTGATCGGTAGGCATTGGCAAGTGGACGTTTGCCGCGAGCAAGGTAGAGGATGCAGCTAGTTGGCCGGCCACATGCGCTATACCGCTGCTACTAGGGGTCGAAGTAGAAGAGGGGGCAAAAGCTCGATGCGTCTGCATCCGTAGTTCTAATGATTTCGTACCTATCGGAGTGGTCAAGGTGTCCACCTTCTCGTCAAGCGCGTCCATAAGCTCCAAGATCTGTTGGAAGAGACCAGACCGAGTTTCAATATCTTTAGGAGTTCCTGGGCTTGCTAGCTCAACCCTACCAAGTACATGGGCCAACTGGGACAAAACCTTACGGCCAATCGTCTGAACCTGCTCCCTCGTAAGAGATTCTATTTAAAGCCGAATTTCTGTTACTTTTAATTTTGCAGCAGTCATATCCTCCTCAAACGTATAAGGATGCTCTGGACGCGATATACTTTGTCCTTCTACCTCAAGCTTAATTAATCGCCTAAATGACATTCTCATTTTTTCCACCGTAGACGGCTCCAAACCACGAATGGCCAACTCGTAGACGAGTTCGTCTTGAACCAGTCTGCCAAGTTCCATTTTCCTGGCTATGGTGAAAGACTCCACACAAGGTTGTTTCAAAAAGAGAACCCAAATACTACGTCAAATAAATTAAAACCTATAATCTAAAGTACACCCGCAAAGTGCAACACTAACCTAAAATAGGAAACAAATACACAATTTTCTGACACCTTAAAATTGTACCAAATATGCCCAAGAAAATTGTCCTCCAGCCCAAAAAAAAACTCCCAAGTAACCACAAAAACTTCAAAACACCAAAATGTATAAGCCAGTCTCAGGTTTTCTTTTCCTAAATTTGGCAGCAAGGTTTGCTAGAGACAATCTCAATTTTTTTTTTTTGGTTTACTATGCTTGTACTTTTTAACAGACCAAAGACCTATACATACTTGTTATTTGTTCCTTTCTTTTTTTTTTAACCCAAATTTAATTTTAATTTTAACCTAAGTTTAATTTTCAAGCCCCACGTTGGGCGCCAAAAATGTGGCGTCGATTCCCACTTCAACCGAGGAAAGTGCCTGCCAGCTCAGCGAAGACGGGCGGGTGTTAGTGTGAGCGCCACGAGCTTAATCTTTTGAGTCCGCTTGGTGCCACCGTGCTCCCACTCCCACTCCCAGTTTTCGAGTAATTAAAGGAACAAACAAATTATAGCGAGTGAGAATCTTGCTCTAGGTTGCAGATGTTAGTGACATCAAATTTAAATATAACAATAATAATAATGATACGCTTTTGTTAGCAATACCCAAATAGAACAGTAAACATTAACACACGGTTTAAATATGGTAAACGTCATAAGACGTACGTTGAATCGGTGTGAGGCACCACTACTTTTAAAAACAAAATAATTATGCAGAAATAATGTATTTAAATCAAGCCTTGTCTCCTGCGTAGTTCCTCTCTGCAAATCTGCAAACTCCAGTTTCTCCGGAATAATTCACCTAATTCATCCAGCCACTCAGGAATGATTGAGAAGGTCGGGTGGTTTTCACAACCCCCAACTTATATATACATATGTATATATACAGGGAGTTTATAAATGAATGGGATTATGTAATCACTTTAAATGTGCCGCTTTTTTTAAATTGTCGACTATATTATTTGTTTTGACAGATCAACTTTGACAGCTGTCAAACAAACATATGAACATATGTAGTATAGTAAACAATATTAAAAAGGCGGCATATTTAAAGTGATTACATAATCCCATTCATTTATAAACTCCCTGTATATAGAGATATTTGTGTGGATATTGTGTACCCATACGGTCCATCCAGATCTTCCCTTACGACCAGATTGCTGCAAACGGCTAGATTTTCTTGACGCGTCTGTTTTTTACCAAGTAAGTAAACCTGAGGCATGGCGAGGTGGAAGTTACTGCACTTCTAATAAGATGGCCACGAGGTGTGGGAGGCTCAACATCCGCAACGCGGTGGGGTCGATTATAAGCACATAAACCACTAACACTTGGCTAGAACGATATCATTAACCGGCTATATGCCGCGAGGATATACCTCTTTTTGGTATTAACGTTCAGCCGCACATGCACCCACACACCTCGAGGACCGGAAGTGAAAGAGAACCCCCAATGTCAAATTTTCACCGACACCCTCAACCAAGCGACAGTGTTGCCAACTGCGCTAGCAACATTCTCCCAAGTGTTAAATGGTGGGTGACAGTGAAGTGTCAACATTAGAATGGATTATCGAATTACTAAATCTGAGTAAGTATAAGCATGTTACCACACTACACTTATACTGTGAGCCTTAAAAATTGCAACATTGTCTTTCGTAATTTCCTATCACTCACTCAAGTCAAATTCTAAACATAATTTACATAACTTCCAACCCATAACGAACCAAACAATTTATCATAAAATCCTTTAAAATATTCTCCTCATTTCCTCTCTCGAGTAATATCTCACAACATTTACCCCTAATATTAATTCCAAAACTAGTTTCGATCTTATTACGAAAGAAAAGTAACCCTACTCGTAATTGCCAATATTAACAACACGAAATTTCACCAATTTTTTATTAACAAACATACCATCATACACACTAATAATTTCTTATTCTAGAACTAATGCCGAGACAGAGACCCCTTGAGGTAGAAGCAGTCCATATAATTTGTCGGGATCGACTAAAATGGTAAGTGTCAACCTATCACTTAAATCATAACCAACACTAATAAAAACTAATTAAGATATAGAAACTAACATATAACACCCTCACACTAACTTAATTAGTGTGAGAATCAATAATAAAAATTAATCACCCAAACCACAATGTTAGGCCGCCAAAATATCTATAGTGTATATTGGGTTGCATACGTTACCACCCAATAACTGCTGTCAGCTATCTAGGTTGCCTACCTTAAATTGTTAAATTGTAAAATATACTTGTTTGTTTCAGGTAACCAGCCGGCAGCTTCTTAGGCGGAATCGTGATGCTACAGACATTTACAGTGGTTGTTGGAATATTGGTAGACCCTGGTAGATTATTATATGTTTTAGCCTGAATGTAGATTTGTTGGTTCTAATTGATGTAAGATTTTGTAGCAAAGGATTATTGTAGAGTTTATTGTCGTAGAAGTTGTTCGACAATTTGTGGATGTACTCGGTTAGTAGGGGAACACCAGAGTCTAAGTGTATGTCTCTAATCCTTTCATATTTGCCATTATTGAGTGGCAGTCGTAGGCATTTATTTTGCAGAAGTTAGAGGCTGTTTAAGTTGGTGTTACCTACGCCGCACCAGACAGGACACGCTAAGTAAGCGATGGGCGGATGAAGCTTTGTATAGATGAATTTTCGTTGAAGACGATAGATGACTGTTTTTGTTAATAAATGAGTAGATTTGACGTATGGCTTGATTGGTTTTATGAATGACATGTGTAAGATGATTGTAAAAGTTAAGTCTGCGGTCCAATAGGACTTCCAGATACTTAACTGGTGATTTAATAGGGATGATTTGATGACTCACTGTTGTGGGTGTGAATGTTTTAATATTTGTGAGTTTTCTAGTGAAGAAGATTCGTTCTGATTTTATTGGATTGACTCTAATTTTCCATAGCTTAAAATACGCGTCCAATTGTCTGAAGTGGATCTAGTTTTGTGCCTGTGCAGCGACTACGTAGAAAAAACTAAAGTACACTGCCGTGTCGTCCGCATACAGAGCTAAGTTGTTTTTTTTAAAGCTGGGGATGTCGTTGATGAATATGTTGAATAATTTAGTGCCCAGAATTGATCGGAGATAATTGTGCTGAATCATTTTATATGTCAGTCCGTCTGTCCAAACTCTGTCAATTGCTTTTTAATGTCTAGCAGAACCATGTCTGTTACTTTGTCTTTGTTGAAGTTAACTGTATTGTCATTTTTTATTCTGGCAATTTGTTGAACAGTGCCATGTCCAGATCTGAAACCAAATCGCCAGTTTGATGTCAGTCTATTGTCAGTTTCAAAGTCGTCCAGTTTTTTTTTTTAATAATTCTATCAGTCAATTTACTAAGTGACGTCAGTAGAGAAAAAGGTCTGTATAATTCAGACGAGGAAATATTATTGGAGGGTTTTTTAATGGGGATGACGTGACCTATTTTCCAGTATTTAGGAAAACAGCCCACTCTGATAATGGCATTTATGATATAGTGAATGTAAACGATTGCTTTGCGAGAGACATGCTTAATAATGATGTTCTGTACATTGTCATGTCCCGCCGCTTTAAAAAGTGGCAATTTTGCAATAATGTCTCTGACCTCTTTTGGGGTGGTCAGATGTTGTCCAATATTAGCGTAATTACTATAATTAATAATGAAACGGTCCACGTCAGCTGTATTATTATTTTGGTCGTCAGTCTCGTTATCTTCTAAGTCGTGTATCTGTTCTAAACAGTCTCCAATCATGTCTATATTTTTGTCAGCACTGGTGAAGGTTGGTATAGTCACCGTCTTCTTTTTCAGTCTAATAACAAACGTCCATATTGTATTATTGTCTGTGTGGGACAGGTTTGCAATTTTCCTGTTCCACTTATGTCTCTGTATTCTTTAATGTCTCGTTTTATTTGTCGCGTTAGTACTGTCATATCATGTTTCTGTGCAATGTCGCCAGTTCGTTGCTACAGTTTTTTTGTTCCATTTCTGACACGTATTCTGTCTAAAATGTACTGTGGCAAGTCGTCTTTTAACATGTCTGTTCTCTTTGATTTGATTGTTTTGCTGATGGCTTGTTGAATTGTCTTTGTGAGAGTTTCAACTTCTCTGTTGATATCATCTTCACAATTTATTTGTCTATTAATTACAATATTTTTATCTAAAACGTGTCTAGTTGGAAGTTTTGTAGTCCAGTCTGTATTTAATCTGTCTCGATCTATTTACTGAATTATGTAGGTCAAATGATGTTAATACGTGGCCTGAGCTAAGCTCGTCAATAGTTTGAATGTCAGTTGTGTCAGTCACATTTTTATTTAATGTGATGTCGATCGTCGTGGGTGTCATGCCATTTGACGGGTAATGAGTATGATTAGGAAGGTAAAAGATACTAAAAGTATGAGCTAGGGAAAGGTTGTAAAGTCGGGTGCCATTGGGGTTGTTGCGATTCTAAGTCTTGTGTCTGGAATTAAAGTTGCCAGTAATTAAAACTCGGTTACCTAAATCTAGCATATCAAGTACATCCACGTCCTCAACATATATGTGGGGCTATTATACACCAACCTCAGCGCAACATGCTCAGTTCGAGTGTTGCACTGTACGCGGGTAAAATTAATTTCATTTCTAACCAGAACGGTGACCCTCCCCCCGGCTTGAATTGTTCGGTCCATTCGCTCGCATTTATAACCGTGAATATTGAAACAATAATTTATTTAATTCAATTGTTTTTTTATAATTACAAACTAGACAAAATAAACAATTAAAAAAAAACACTCTGGCGTCCATACTAGTAGTAAATATATTTATTTCATATTATATACAGAAAGATGATTTTATATAACATGTGAAAATGGTTGGTTGAATATGAAAAGGGCTATCGACCGAGGTCATTCTGCCCATTGGCGTCCATATTTAGGAGCGTTTGAAACAAACAATTTGTTTCAAAAGCTGACGCTCAAATAATACGCTCCAACGGTATAAACAATCAAATTTTATTGTGTAAGCACTTTATTATTTGTATGAATTTGTTTCTGATGGGCGAATAAAATGAGCGGCAAGCGCAACGAACGCACGTTTTTGTTTCTCTAGATTACGCATACGCAAGTATGCGTAAGTGATGTGTTTCAGTGTTTGAGTTTGAATTGAACGCTTGGCTTGATACTGTCTTTCTGTTTCTGTTATTATACTTATATTTTTATAAATTATTATAAAATATAATAATTAATAATATTATGGCCCCACCAAAGAGCAAGTGTTGGCAACATTTTACCAAACTAAATAAAAAATCGGATGTAATATTTGCTCTAAAATATTGAAAACGTCTGGCAATACGACAAATTTAGTATGCCATTTAAAACAAAAACACTAATACTATAACAAGAGTGCTAGTAGAGTTTACGATGGACACGATGGTGAAGGAAGCAGCTGCAAGAAAGCTAGAGTGGCAATTAATGCATCTAGTACAGAGAGCGCTGAAGAGGTAGTAGAGGTAAGTTTATTTAAATATATATACTTCAATATTTTTTTTATTATAATACTTTTTTTTAGATGATGGTGATAACAATTATAAAATTACAGATGCCATAGCCAAATTCATCTAGAAAGACAATTTTCTGTTTGCCACAGTAGGATGGGGAAGGATTTAAAAACTTAATAAAAACACTATACAAAATTCCAGCAAGAAATACCATTAAAAACATAATTGATAGAAAGTATGAGATGCAATCAGTTATTTTTAAAAAGAAAATGCAGTCTATTGATTATGTTTCTATAACAACAGATATATGGACTGATCTGCAAACTAAAGTTTTCTTGGAGTGACAGCTCATTTTTTAGAAAATTGCACATTAACTTTGGCTTGTTTGGGTTGTGTGTTAAAGAATTAAGAGAAAGCCACACAGCGGAATACGTAGGACAATGTATTATAAGTATCATTAATGAGTATCCCCAAAGAAAAAGTGGTTGCAGTAACAACGGACAATGGTACTAATATTGTAAAAGCAATAATTGATACTTTTGGAAGAAATCGGCATATACCTTGTTTTGCACACACTATAAATTTAGTGTGTGAAAATGTTATAAAAAAATTGCTTTTGCACCATTAATAACAAAAGTAAGAAATCTGATGATATGGATAAAAAAAGTGTTCAGGTTAGCGATCAGCTTTGACAAAAACAAAATGAAGCGGGAGTTCCTGATGGCAAAATTTTGAAATTAATTTTGGATGAAAAAACAAGGTGGAATTCCATATTTTACATGCTGGATAGGTTTTGTGAGCTAGCTCAAATAGTTAGTTAGTAAAATTGCTTTTGAATACCCGAACGCACCAGAAATGGTAACTGCTGGTGAAATGAGGCAAATAAAAGAGTCGTTAAAAATTTTACAACCTTTGGAAAGAGTTTCAAAAGAAATAAGCTCGGAAAAAAATGATAACGGTGAGCAAAATAATACCAATGATTGGATGCATAACACAACAATATGAAATGTTAGAGCTAAACTCGTTGATTGGCATTAAAATGAAGGAAGCTGTAATTAATGAAATTAAAAAACGATTTTCAAGTATTGAAAAGTCATTCATACTTGCAGTTTCTACCATCTTAGACCCCCGCTTCAAAAATATTTATTTCAAGGATCCAATAGCTATTTCTTCAACTTTAAGACATATCCGTGAAGAAATAAAACCTGATGTACCTGATGAAGAAAATTTCCCTAAAACTGAGTCGAAAAGTAACAGTTCATATGATTTGTGGGCCTACCATAAGAAGTTGGCACATACACAGCTAAGTAAAGAAAATGTTCGTGGTGGCAATGACGAATTAACGCAGTACTTAAATGTTGGGCTGTGAAATTTATTGGAATCCCCTTTCGTAGCATGGCAGGAAATGATACTACTTTATCCTAACCTATACAAGCTTTCTTGTAAATATTTAGTTGCTTCGGCAACATCAGTACCCAGTGAGAGGTTGTTTTGAAAAGCTGCAGCTACGGCATTAAAAACAAGAAACCGACTGCAATCTAAACGACTATCGAAATTGTTATTTTTAAATTGTATGCCTTAGGGCCGGTCTTTCCACTTTTTGATAAAGTTTGCAATTACTATAAAGAAGATAAATTTATTCCTAAGATCATAGAGAGCATTAAGCCTTTGCGTCTTTCCAATGATATTTATCTGTTCTATAGTTATGGTGATGATTTAGTAATGGTTTTTATGTTGGCAATGCTCATACGCAATCTAAACAGTGAGATGTTGCAAATTCTTACGTGCGTGGAAGCAAGAACGCACTAATACATTTTATAACGTATGTCGGAACTTGTATACATAACCCCATGACCCTACATTAGTTAAAGGCAAATGACATCTTATTGTATTTGATAAAATAGAAAAATGCCTTATCCAAATTCCAAAAGTTCTTTCGATTACATTCCTTGTTCTGATTTGTGCTTCATTAAGTAATCCTTGTGCTTTAGTATTTGGATTATTTAGTGGTGTCAATAAATACGAACGCAGACACTATCATCCAACAATATTAAATTTTCTATTTGACCTGTTTCAAAATCTTAATAGCTGAATTATTAAAAATGCAACTGTCATGAGTTGCACCAAAGGTCATCGCATAATAAAATTATTATTTTACTTCTTTGTACAGTACATAATGGCGCAAACGACCGCGCAGCGGCTGCAACGCGCCAAGCACGCATCTATCCATCTGAAACTGTTTGAGGTACGTTGCCGCAGCACATGTTTAATGACTTTGCCAAACAATCAAACACAACTCAAATCCTGCCGCGTTAATTATGTAACCAGATCAAATAAAGATGACAACACAGCATTATCACGGATGCACATCGGAGATAACGCACGAAGTGCAGATATCATATACTTAGAATTGTAATGATTAGATTAACACTTTATAGTTATATATAAACGCATGCATGCATTAGTAATTTCAGTCTTGACATGTACTTGTAACATAAGATTACAAATAAAATTAATTATCAAATAAAATTTATTATAATTACAAATCGGTAATTTTTAATTGGCGCAGATCGGTAGGATATTCGTAAAGATTCTATCGTAGAATCTAGTGAGTGTTTACTCTTTAACGGATTACCTATAAACAACCCAGAGACCCACAAGAATTCCATCGAGGATATTCAAGGATGTCATCAATGAAGACAAAAATAATTGTGTCTATGTAAGTAGAATACTCATGTCAAGCTCCTCTGAACCCATCGATTCCTTTAGTGAAAACGAAAACGATTTAGAGACGGAATTAGTTTATAATTTTGAAAATTAATTATTGACGAAAATTTATTAACGATAATCAATTAATTATGGCTGTTCGTGTTATTCCGCAATTGGATATCAAATTCTTAAGCGTAATTCCACACTACGATGGAAATGCAAATAAACTGCATAGATTCATAAACGCAACTGAATCAATATTTACAGCATTATTATGACGTGAATAACCCTCACAATTTTCAGAATGTACTTTTGTTAAACGGTGTTTTAAATAAGTTAGAAGGACGAGCTGAAGAAGCCGTCGCCATACACGGTGCCAACACATGGCCTGAAATTAAAGAAACATTAATTTTAAATTTCGGAGATTAAAGAGACGAGAATTGCTTAAATCAGGACTTGGTAAATTTAAAACAAAAAATTAATGAAACCCCATTTCAATTTCACGAAAAATGCATTAATCTATTAAATACAATTTGTAATTACATTGATTTACACGTAAATGAAGATGCCGAGCGTTTGAGTAAGAGAGCATTCTTTACAAAGCAAACATTAAAACATTTCTCGCGGGATTAAGAGAACCGGTAGGTCCTACAATTCGTGCTATGAGACCCGGTACACTTGCTATCGCTCTTCAATATATATCTGAGGAAGAAAATATAAAATATTTACAAAAATCTAATGTTAGTGGCAACACAAAAGTGAAATCATTTGCAAATAATAATAAACAAAATTTTAATCGACCCAAACAAAACTATTATAATGGTAGTTATGCTGATACACAACAATTTCAACATAAAGTAAATCCTTATCAAGGACAACAATATCAATTTCCGGGCGGTAAAATAAACGTTCAACAAAGACAAAATCTACCGGCGAGAAGATTCCCGACAAATTCTCAAGTCTTCGGAAAGAATGTCTGGAAACCACAATCGAGCATACCTCAAAATAAACCGACACCGATGTCAACTACTACCCGAAATACAACTCAGTCAAAATTTAGACCGTATCAAAATAATTATCAAAACAACTATCAAAATAGGAATTTTGTATCTGAATTTAATACAGAACATTTTGAGGAATCTACGGCTGAGGAAAGTGAACAATCAGATGATGTTCAAACAAATGATTACTTAATATACGATGAACAAACCGAACAGGTTTGCGAAGACCAAGATATAAATTTTCACATGGATTCCCATACGAAAACCGAAACATAATAGAATATTATGCTTCAACGGATAAAAATGAACTACCATACATTAAAATATATAAACCCCCATTAAAACTTTTAATTGACACCGGATCCACGAAATCCTTTATTAACCCCAAAATTGCATCAAAATTTTATCAAGATAAAATTTGTTTTGAACCTTTTACAGTATCAACAGTTTTTCAAACATCAGCGCATGATTATTGTGCTACAATTCCATTATTTCCAGAATTTAAAGAAAACTTATCATTAAAATTCTATTTATTTAATTTTCATAAGGTTTACGATGGATTAATAGGATTAGATAATTTAAAGATATTAAAAGCGCAGTTAGACTTTGTTAATTCCAAATTATTTACACCAACTGCCACAATTCTAATAAAGTATCAAAATTCAATTCAACAAGTAACCTTCAACTTAGAAATTAATGCTCACACTAAAATAATAACTAAAATTCCAGTCAGTCAGGTAGAAGGTGATATTATAATACCACAACAAACCATATTAAATTGCGAAATACCAGAAACCTTAACTACTTCTGTAAATGGTCAAGCTCTTATTGAATTGTCAAATAAAACTGATAAAAATATTAACATAACTTTGACAACCCCCATAAAAGTAAATTCTTTTAAAATTAATAATTATGAATTATATCAAATTGAAACGACAAATCGTAATAATTACCAGCAATTGAATATTGAAAATTTAATACGCACAGATCACTTGAATAGTGAAGAAAAATTTCAAATAATAAATTTGTGTAAAAAATACTTTGACATTTTCTATAAAGAGAATCAGCCATTGTCTTTTACAAACCAAATCAAACATGCAATAAATACACACGATGAATTACCAGTATATTCCAAAACATACCGGTACCCTTTTATACATAAACCCGAAGTAGACAAACAAATTAATTCTATGTTGGAACAAAAAATTATTCGTCACAGCAATTCTCCATGGTCATCGCCAATATGGATTGTCCCTAAAAAGGCTGATGCCTCAGGTAATAAGAAATGGAGGATAGTCGTTGATTATAGGAAAGTAAATGAAAAGACAATCGACGATCGTTACCCTTTACCCAACATTACAGACGTGTTAGACAAACTAGGAAGGTGCAACTACTTTACAACCCTTGATTTGGTTAGTGGATTCCACCAAATCGAGATGGACCCCAAAGATATTAATAAAACAGCATTCAACGTAGAGAATGGACATTATGAATTTCTTCGTATGCCATTCGGGCTTAAAAACGCCACAGCAACGTTCCAACGTGTAATGGATAACGTTTTGCGTGGATTACAGAACGATATATGTTTAGTATACCTTGACGATATCATTGTATACTCCACCTCACTACAAGAACTTATTGTAAGTCTTCAAAAGGTTTTTCAAAGATTAAAAGAAACCAATTTCAAAATCCAACTAAACAAATCGGAATTTCTAAAAAGGGAAGTTGCCTACTTAGGACATATTGTTACATCGGAAGGTGTTCGACCAAACCCAGACAAGATCATTGCTATTCAGAAATATCCAATACCCCGTACAACCAAAGAGATAAAAGGTTTCCTTGGTTTGCTGGGATACTACAGAAAGTTTATCAAGGACTTCGCAAAAATTACCAAACCCTTTACACTTTGCTTAAAAAAGGATTCTAAAATCGAACACACCCCTCAATTTATTCAATGTTTTGAAAATTGCAAACAACTATTGACCAATGATCCAATCCTGCAATACCCGGACTTCGAACAAGATTTTATTGTCACTACGGACGCTAGTAACGTAGCTATTGGTGCCATACTTTCACAAGGAGTAATTGGAAAAGACAAGCCTGTTTCATATGCCTCTCGAATATTGAACAATTCAGAAGCTAACTACAGTACTATTGAGAAAGAGTTGTTGGCAATAGTATGGGCTACCAGATATTTCCGACCATATTTATATGGCAGAAAATTCAAAATTTTGACAGACCACAAAACACTTCAGTGGCTAATGTCTCTAAAAGAACCAAACTCTAAACTTGTTCGATGGAGGTTGAAACTTGAAGAGTTTGATTTCAAAATTCATTATAAAAAGGGAAAAATGAATACAAACGCAGATGCACTATCTCGTATAGAGATACATACTAAAGAATTGTTTGATGGTACTCAAGAATCTAATGATTCAATATATCAATATGATCAACTATCGATACTTGGAAATGTAGACGAACCACCATTATTGGAAGACGTAGAAGAAAATATAGAGGCACGAGAAGATGCAATGTCTATAAATACACTTCATACATCTGAAAAAGACCCTGTACAAACAATACAAGCAACAGAAAAAGCTATTAATACTTTCGACCATCAAATATTAATTGATTTTGTACACCATTCACCAGCAAAGCCAATGAATAAACAGATATTTCCAAACAAAAAACGTTTGTATGTTCAAATATCAACAACCAATTTAAGAAATAACGTAATCAATCTATTCAAAAACTGTATTGAACCGAGATTCACTTATGCAATCTATTTCTATAACAAACATTATTTTCCAGAAATATGTGAAATATTAAGAACAATTTTTAAAAATTCCCCACATAAACTAATAAAATGCAAGACATTCCTAAAAGATGTTATAGAAAAAGATAAACAAAAAGAGATAATAACCAACTTTCATGAAGGAAAAACCAACCACCGTGGAATAGTTGAAACAGAATCTCGTATCAAAAGAACACATTATTGGAACGGATTAAAAAATGATATTTCAGATTTCATAAATTTTTGTGAAATATGTCAATGCAATAAGTACGACAGAAATCCACCAAAACAAAAACTAATGATAACACCAACACCATCAAAATTCTTTGAGATTGTACACATAGATACTTTCCAAGCACAAGGTCAAAAGTTTTTAACAATCATTGATACTTTCTCAAAATATGCGCAAGCATATCCATTAGTTGCACTATCAGGCATTGAAGTCGTAAAAGCTTTATTAATTTTTATGACTCATCATGGATCACCAACTCTAGTTGTAATGGATAATGGAAGTGAACTAAAAAATACAGTGGTACAAGAATTTTTAAAGACCCATCAAATAAATACACACTATATAACAATAAATAATCCTCAATCAAATGGATCAATTGAACGGTTTCATTCTACACTAATTGAACATCTACGAGTAATAAAGAATGTAAACGCAGCAAAAATTGACAAACCAAATGCCTTATGCAATTTTTGGTTACAATAGTTCAATTCATTCAACTACCAAACAAAAACCGATTGATATTATCAATGGTCATTTAAATAACCGAGATCCATTCGATATAAACATAAACGAAAACTTTATAAACAATTATGTTCAAAACCATCGTGAAACAACTAAAGAAATTTATAAAAATATTAACGAAAAGTTGACTAAAGGAAAAGAACAAACTATTGAAAAACATAACGAACTAAGAAATGAACCATTAACATATGTACCCGATACGGACATATACAGAAAAATTAAATCAAATTGCCGAAATAAATTGACTCAAAAATTTGCAAAAGATAAAGCGATTAGTAACGAAAAAATAAAAGTAGTAACTTCACGGAAAGCTTTCCATAAACAAAACCTAAGAAAACCTCGAACTAATCGTTCAAAACTTTTACAGGTTTTACCTTCTTGTACCAGCAATGCTTCAGGAAGTAAAAATTGTGAATCTGAGTAAAAACCCAGGAATACTTCCATTTAAATTAGGAGAAGCAAAGGTAAAATCAAGAACCCACACTTTTGTTCATTATTTTAACCTAAACCCTATTGGAAAGGAAATACAAAATTTACAATTTCAATATGCAAATATTTCAAATACAATTCAAAATAGTCAGAACCATTCGTAGCTTTTCGAACTAAAACATTTCGACCAAATATTATTTCACCAACTAAATAAAGTTGAAGAAAAATTTAAAACTATTAACCCGGAAAAGCGAGTTAAACGTGGACTCATAAACGGATTGGGATCAATCATTAAAAGCATTTCTGGAAACCTAGATGCAAATGATGCCATTTATTATAATCAAGCTATCGATGATTTACAAAATAATAAAAAATTATCAATACAAAAGCTAAACCAAGAAATATCTCTTACTTCAACGATCGTTAATAATTTCAATAAAACCATTACATTGATTGAACAAAATTAAAAAACTATAACCACTAGTCTTAATAACGTAAATTTAAAATTTGAAAAAGCTGTTTTTGATTTTTTAGACTACCTAGAGACTAGAGACGTTTTAGACCAAATATATTTAACACTTAATATTATTCTACAATTATTAAATGATATTGAAAATGCCATAACGTTTGCACGATTAAATAAACTTCATAATAGTATTATCAAAATCAGTGAACTTGAAAACATAATCAAAATCATTCTAGAAAATTATTCTTCTCAGGAAATACTATACTCAAATAACTATGAAAATATACATAAATATTATGAACTAATAGAAGTTGAAGCTTATTATTCAGATAATAAAATCGTGTTTGTACTTCATTTTCCGATAGTTTACCCAGAACCTTTTTCATACTACCATCTTTATTCAGTTCCTACTTAGAATAAAACAACTATTATTCCACGAAATTCCTTCTTGATTATGAATGAAAATTTCTACGAATACATGACACTACCTTGTATGGAACTTCACCCAAACTATTTTTGTCAAACAAACGACTTAATAGATGGAATAAAAGAAAAGGATTGTGTCTTCGAGTTACTACATCTAAAAACATCATATGAAAGCTGTCAACAAATACCAATTAAGATGACCAAGGATATAATCCAACAAATTGATGAATCCCATTACATTGCTATCTTTCAAAACCAAACAAAGATTCAAACCATCTGCAACAACACCGACTTCACTACATTATTGGGAAGCTATCTAATTCAAGTACCACTTGGATGCCAATTTAAAACAAATAAGCAACTTGTGATCAACAAGAAAACAACATCCAAAGGTCAGCCCATGATGCTACCAGAAGTCCAAACCTCACATAACAACACTCCAGTCAATGTTTCAAGAATAACCATTGAAAACGTTTCATTGGACAAGATCCACGAGCTTCAACAAAATGAAGTCGAGCCAGTTCATCTGATCTACAACGAACCAGCAACAGCCCACTATTGGATCTTACCCATCTACACCATACTCTTTGGCATAGTTTTCTACATGTCAATAAAATGGGCACTAGCCTATAGAAGATCCATGGAGGTTTCTACAACAACGAACCATCCTCAACCAACACCAGCATTTTTTACTCCATAAAATATGCTTCCCTCTTAGGATGGAGGAATTATGTAACCAGATCAAATAAAGATGACAACACAGCATTCTCACGGATGCACATCGGAGATAACGCACGAAGTGCAGATATCATATACTTAGAATTGTAATGATTAGGTTAACACTTTATAGTTATATATAAACGCATGCATGCATCAGTAATTTCAGTCTTGACATGTACTTGTAACATAAGATTACAAATAAAATTAATTATCAAATAAAATTTATTATAATTACAAATCGGTAATTTATAATTCGTTGCAGCCGCTGCGTTCTCGTCTGTCTCCGCCATAAGTTGATTTACTATTTGATCTAAAATATTATTTACACTTTCCTTGGTTAGTCTAATAAACACTCATTATTATCCCACAAATTGTCTGCTCCGGGTCTTACAGAATATGGCTTTCGTTCAAGATTAACAATATCAACTAAATCAATAAATTCATGACCTAGTAAAAGTTTCAAATCTTCAATTCCATGATGTTAAAGTTCATAAAAAATCATACAATACTATAGGTTATCTTGTCAATAAATATTTATGGTCTGCTTCAACTGTCAAATAACTTATCGATCAGATAAACTAACTTATAGAGAAGATAAGAGTTATGGTGAAACCGCTTGCTTGACTTGCTAAAAAATCAAAGGGTTCCTTGCGAACGGCAGCTCTGTGGTGGTGAGCGGGTCGTGGGCATTTTGTGCACAAACAGACAAAAAAAGGACAAACACAATTGGTTGGGCTCCAGCCACGACTAATCTCGTGACAATTAGTATTGATAATTATAAGAAAAATACTATTTATTAGAAATGATAAAAAATGTTTATTAGATAAATATATCAATAAAGAAAATTAAGCATCATGCGGCATTTCTTTATTCATTCATTTTCTTAAAATAAATTGATTTTTAAATGTTGAACATCACCACTAATTTTAAGAAAGGAAAGGTAGCTATAATGCAGCCGTAAACCTATCGTTTAGTTATATTACACTTGATTGGAATACCCCCTTGGTAAACTTACCGAAAGTTCACAAAAAATCGTATAATGTGTATTATATTTCGTTTTTGGCGATTGGTGATTAATTAAATATTTAAATTTGACTATTTGCCGTAATCGAACAGTTAAGAGATGATAATAAAAAAAAGTTAAAGAGAAAACATAAAACTGAATTAAGTACACGTGTGACATACGCGCCCGGCTTGATCGAATTTCCTTGGCAGCTTCAATGCACGAATCCCGCGGTACAATTTCGGACAACCCCGCAGTCACTAAGAAGCTTAACACACGGTGTGTTAATTAATTAAAAAAACAAAAAAATGTTGACTCACCTAGTTGTTATTGGCTTTTTGATTAAGCACGCGAGCGTAATTAAATTGCTTAATTGTTATAAACTATTTAAAAACCCTTTTATTTCTGGCAATTTATTACCCCGCGGTGCTCGGATATATAAGTTTACTTAACAAATTTTTAAAACTAGACGGGGACATCCGTCTCGATGCAATACCGGAGCCAAAGAGAGCGATTTGGTCTTCAAAATTCCTAATCTTTATCTGATTTCCAAGATCGTTATCACAGAGAACACTTCCTCGTTTAAATTCAAATATTTAAATCTGATTGGTCCACAGCGTACAATTCAATGCGCGGCGCCCTTCCGTGGCAAAATCAAGCAAGCTTCGCCTGACGTTTGTTTGTTTACTAACCTCGCTTTTTTTCGGTCGCGAGTGAATTATTAGAGTTTGTGTTGAAGTGTTAATGAGTGATCCACAACATTCGAATGTACCCAATGGCAATCTGCAGCAACGAGGATTGAATATTTACAAGGTTCCAGACAGTCGTGTGAGTAATTCATGTCAATAATTCTAACCCTAACCCGATAACAAAACATTTAACTAAACTTAAAACTAATATGATATTTATCCAATTTCAGTATCGATGGGACATACATAAGGTGGGACATTCCTTTACACACCAATATCCATAGGAATTTGGCAGCATAGAAGCTACGAGTGCATCCTTTGAGTGCAAGCGCTTGCACAGAATACATAAGAAGATTTATACTAAATGGACCGAGTTAGCTTGGCCAAACTAAAACAGTACAGATAAGTATATTATGCAACTCTTTAATTATGTAATGATTATCCCTTTTTTTAATATGTTTTAGGTGCGAAGATGTAATTAAATGGATATTTGATCCCGAAGATATATAAGATTGGACTAAACTGAAAATGGCACGTTACAATGGGTATATGGAAACACACAATTTCTACTTATCGAAGAGATAAATGTTATTGGCTTTATAGAGAAGTGGAAAGACCGGCCCTTAGTTAATTTTTTTGTTTGCAATATAATAAAAAATAGGGAGTTATTCAGCCGTACGTTTTTTGTCTAACACAACCGCACAGCCAAATACAGGGTGTATTTGGCTGTGCGGTTCAGTATTTATTATTTTATTTTTAAATTACTCTATTTACACAAGTTGCACATTTACAATAGTCAGTTTGTGTGCAATACTACTTTTTACTGTGTAGTTTAGTGTGCAATACTTATATTTGACTGTGCAATTCAGTATTATTTATTTTATTTTTATAAATGTTTTTATTAGTGATGCCGCCGGATCCACTTTTTGGCCGGAACCGGATACCGGAACCATAACCTAGAAACAAAACCGGAACCGAATCCAAGACCGAATCCAACCGGATCCATGAATATGTATATAAAAAAATAATCAATATATATCAGCGCCGGCATCCAGCCGCTTTAGAGAAAGACTAAAATTGATAATATTGATTAATATAACATTTTAATTATTATTTGTTAATATTATTATTATATCAGAAGTCACCTAATAAGCCGTAGGTCCCATCAAACTCCTTCAAACAAATCGTAAGACTTCTGAGACGATGTAAAAGCTGTAAAAACGCACAATAGAGACACATTTATAATTATTATTAATATTTTTATATTTTATTATTTTTTTGTTTACATTTTATTAATAAATTTTACTTGTTTTTTTTACATTTCTATTCAACTCTCATTAGTTTTAGTTATTTAAAAAAAAAATGGATTTGGCCGGATCTGGCCGAATCCGACCGGATAGTTATCAAAATCCGGCCAGAACCGAATCTTTCAAATATTGGCCGGATCCGCCGGATACCGGATCTGGATCCGGTTCCGGCGGCATCACTAGTTTTTATATTTCTCTATTTACTGTGTAGTTTAGTGTGCAATACTTACTTATATTTGGTTGTATAGTATTTTTTATTTTTATAATTGTTTTTATATTATGTATATACACAAGTTACACATTTACAATGGTCAGTTGTGTACTTGTGTGTGCATTTAGTTGATATCTACTTTTATGTATTCTCAATAGTTATTTCTATTCAAATAAATTTTGTTTTTTTTTTAGAACTTATTTTTTGTTTGTTTTGTTTTCGTTCCGATGTTTTCTGGCAATATATCTCTGTATAGATGTTTTTTATTCGATACATCGAATACATCGATGTACAGTTTCGATACATCAAATGATGTAATACATCAATGTATATATGATTTTTGCCATCCGTAGTTGCAGCATTCCTATTCCTTTTCCTATTCCACGCGTTCTCAGTCGGCGGGAAAGCCAGGCTATAGTAGCGTAGTTTATTGATATACACGGAGCAATTTATTGAGTTGGGCTGGTGCTCTCCGTCGCAGTATATACATTTTGCGGGACTGGTTATGGGCTTCGTGAATTCGTGTGTGGCGTGTTCGCCCGCATTATTATTATTATAGGCAATTACTTGTTGTGTGCCCCCATTCTTATTAACATAACGCTCCCACGTTACTCGGATATGATAGACGATTTTAATGTTGCTCTGTAAGTCAGTCCTTCAAATATACTTTATCGTTTGTTGTAACAATAAAAATGGGATATTTTGTATTTTTTAAGAGCGAATACGATACGACATTTATTTTCAAGGCATTTAATTCTTGTTTCACTTCTTCTGCCGTGAGTTCTATTTGAATTACGTGCAAAACGAATGTGTGCGTTTCTGCACTTTTTGCCGTGAATGAATGCCATTCGATTACATTAATTTTGAGTTTTTTTTTATTTTATGTAACCTTTCTCGCTATTTGTAAATATATTTATTCTCTCAGCAAGGAATTTTAAATAAAAAGATTTTTTGCAATTCTCTTTTATTAAATCTGCAAAGTCCTTGTAGTTCTCTAGTTTGGAATGCACGATTATTGGTAGCATTTTTTGTTCAGTTGTTTTATTATTTATTGTAGCAGTTTGTTCCGCTTGCACATTTTCCACTTGCATATTATGTGAATCATCTATTTGTACCTGTTACTATATATGTAGTAGGCACATGGCTTCATCGGTTGGAAAGTTCTTGCGCTTCAGGGAGACGCGTTGTTTCACTTTAATGGTGTAACGTCACAAGGACACGAACGATTTACATACAACACTAAGGACCGATCTTTCAATGCTAGTTTAAACTCTGAAACTAGTTTAAACTATGTTTGTACATATTTACGCAACTTTCAATAACGAGTTAAACCATGAACGCCGTTTTATCATGGTTAAACCTGATCTCACTAGCTTGACCGTTTAAACCACAGATTGGAGAATGTTTTGATGTTTTTTGTAATAACCTCAAATATTGTTTATGTCGCTCGCATTAATCATGTTTGAAAATATTGATAATATTCTTAATGATGATTTGTTTGATGATTATAATACTGATCCGGACGAAGATACTTTATCATACATACGGAGAATAAATGTAGAAAGATAACAACGAATTGTGAGAAGCCGACCAAATCATTTTCAGTTATGAAATGACGACGAATTTTTTAAACGTTTTGGCTTTCAAAACGAACCGTTTTATTTATTATAAATTTAATAACATAAAATATGTTCACAAACAACTAGATAAGAATAATTTTATATAATTATTTCAATGATTAATATTATTATTGTTTAGAAATGAAGCTCTTTCCCCATCAATAATGGTGTTGATGGTATTAAGATTTTATGCAACAGAGTCTTTTTGCCATCGGAGACTTTTTTGGAGTGCATAAAAGTACTGCAACCAAAATAGTGCACGTGGTTTCAGATGCCATTGCTAAATTGCGTCCACATTTTATTAAATTTCCAACAGAAGATGAAGAAATACAATTTGTGCGACAACAGTTTTTTTTAATATTGCTCGATTTCCACGTTGTGTAGGTGCTATAGATTGCACACATGTTAAAATCCAGTCACCGGGAGGAAATGATGCAAAGGTGTATAGAAACAGAAAACAGTTTTTTTCTATTAACGTCCAGACAATAAGTGGTCCCTATTTAAAAAAAATTGATATTGTGTCTCGCTGGCCTGAATCATCTCACAATTCAACAATTTTTAACAATAGTTGTATTCGAGGACGTTTTGAAAGAGGTGAAATGGGGGATAGCTTGATAGTTGGAGATAGTGGCTATCCTATAAGAAATTTTTTAATTACACTTCTTGCCAATCCAGTAACGGCTGCGGAACAATTATTCAAGGAATCTCAAATTCGTACACGTAATCCTGTAGAACGGTGCTACGGAATATGGAAACGTAGATTTCCTATCCTCGCAACAGGAATTCGAGTAAAAGTAGATAAGATTGAAGCAATAATTGTTGCCGCAGTGCTTTACAATATTGCCTGTGAAATGCGTGATAAAGCTCCTTCGACAGAAAATGATGTTGAAGAAGAAATTAATTTTATTAATATGCCAGCCGATCATGGAATTGTTCCAGCCGTAAATATCATAACAAGGATGAATCTTATAAATGAATATTTTTATATAAAGTGAGGATAGGAATATGTACAATAAAATGCTATTTTTTGAGAGAAAAAATTGGGAATAAATAAAATTGTTTTACAGACAAAAGTTCTTGGCATTGATCTGAATCTTATATTGAACGCCGCGGGGAACTTTTATGCAGTAGTTTAATTTGTTTGAACAGATTAAAATTTAATTTTGACTTTCTTCTAAGGTGGCATAGAAGTTTGCCATTGTATTAAATTTGTCCGTCACTGAATTACAGGTGAGTAGCATTTTGTTTAGTTCCCTTACGGCGTTCAACATAAAATTCAAATCCACACGGGAATGTAATATTTTAAATTCGTTTTGGAGTAAGTAAAACGTTTCACTATTGTTCTCTGCGGTGGGTGCAGCATTCGTTCTGTTACTCCAACTGAATGCTGGGGCTTGTTGGGAATGTTGACCGCGCGCCTCTGTTGGGTCTGGCCGGCACGGGGTCTGTTCCATCTCGGCGTTGGGAAGTCTTGCGTGCTGGTCGCGTTAAATGTGGGCTGGTTGGGTGTTTTGTTAGGTGTTGATGACACATTGTTTAATTTCAACCGATCGACGTAGGCTTGACAGCCGGTGAAGTTCGCGGGGTGTTGTTGCTTGCAGTTAACGCAAGTAGCTGCTTCATCATCACTTTTCTTACATTCGTGAGTCCAGTGCTGTTGTGCGCATTTTACACACCACGGATCTGAATGGCAGTTGGATGTAGAGTGTCCCAATTGTTGACACCGGTGACATTGGGTTAATCTTCGTTTGTTGATGTTTCTTTCCCATTTTATTGTGGTATGCAGCAGGTGGCGGGCTTTGGTGTTGAGTTTTTTTACTGTGACGGTGTTTGCTGTTACAACCAGGTAGTAATTGCCGGTATTTGTGTTCATTTTAAACACTTTGTTTGCTGGAATGTTTTTGTTTTTTAAGGCTTGGATTATTTCATCCACTTTTATATCAAGCGGGAATCCTTTAGCCACGAATGATCTGGTTTTTTCACTCTTACGAGTGAACGAGTGATAATTAATATTGTTACTGTTCAGTAAAAGTTTTAATTCTTCCCAATCTTTGATACTGGAAGTTTGTATCACGGTTGTATTTCTGCCGTACTTTATGTTAAAATCGCCGACCACTACGCTTTTTATGGCGCTAACTGTCGAAGCATGATCTTCGGTGGTGTCGTGTATGACAATGGGCGGGACTGGTTCTTTTTTAAGGCTGTTTTGTGTTGGTGCAGGTGCTGGTGCAATCTTCATCGTCATCTGCGTCGCTTAGTTCTTCGTAGCGGTTTTTAGTTTCAACAGTCGGCATATTTATAGTACTGTCAGACTTTTTATTTGCGGCTTTTTCTAGCTCTTCGTTTCTAGCAGCTATTTTTGCTAGTTCTTCTTGCCATGCTTTTTCTTCAACTTGGCGTATTTTTGTAGTTCTTACAACATCGGATAAGTCTATAACTTCTTTACCAGAACTGTTAATAATAATTCTTGATTTCATTATTTCAGTAAATACTGGCGGTTGAATTGTTTTTTCGGTTTTATTTTCGTCCTTTTTGCCGGATAAAATATTTATTTTCTTTTTCGACCTTGTGGTATTTCCGAGAGATTTAGAACATGTAGGATTGTTCGTTTTAACAATTTCAACTGTATCTGCATCTTTGTCACTCCCATGTGAATGCTGTCTCTTTGTGGATTTACTTGCAGTATCTTCGTTTTTCTTCACTACCGAACTAACTATTTAAAGACCTTTTGGTCTTTTTCAGGTGGAATAACAGCGAATTAAATAATTGTGTGTTCACGGCCGGGTAAACTCGTTTCGCGAGCCTGAGTTTGGGACCTCCGCGCTCGCTCGCTGCTCGAACGCGACTGGGGACGAGAACCGGTGTGTTCAACGTAGTATGGCCGCAAATTTTTGTAGTTATCTCGGCAGTCAAGGCGACACGACCCACCGTTGCTTGCTTGTCCTGCTGAGAGTACACGTGTAAACGGCTAGGCGGACGCTATCGCTCGACGGCACGCCCGTAAACCTCTGTCATTCTAGTCTGGCTCGGCAGTCCCACAGACACCGAACAAACAGCACACGCACTGCAGCTATTACCAGTTGGCATCTGGCAAAAATACAAGTTATATACAAAAGTATTATATAGGATAATTAATACAGTTGAATAAGATATTTTAACATAGCTGAGCTACGTGACATATACGTAGATGTTATATACATCTTTGGAGAATTGAAGGTAAGTAAGGCTTATGAAGAGGTTTTCTACAGGAAAAAGTACTTATAAAAACCTGCTTGAGCGCTATTTGCCTTTATTATCACTTAGAGTGGCATATTAAAAATTGGGAGGTGCTGATATGTTAGTTTGTGTTTAGGAGAAATTGGGTTGTTGAATCTAGTATTTGTGATGTTAGAGGGTTGCGAGTTAATTGATTCATATAAAATTTCTGGCCAATCCCATTAATGTATTCTGAGTTATATGACATGTTGGCATTTTTATGGAGATCTGCAATTCTGGCGTATCTATCTTGGTTTAAGTTGAGCTTCAATAATTTATTCTGGTAACGCTGTAGCTTGATTTTGTTTGTTTTAGATGCATGGCACTAAACTGGAGCTGCATAAATTATAAGTGGACTATTAATGGAGGTGTAGATTAGCCTTTTATTTTTGCTGTTCATTTTGCTTTTGTTGTTCATGAGCGGGCACAGCGCTCTTAATGTGCCAAAGGTTTTACGAAGTGTATTTTCAATGTGCTCCATGAAGGTCAAGCGAGTATCTAAGGTTACCTAAATACTTGACCGAGTCTTTAGCCTGAACAACGACACCCTGGATGGTAAATGGGTGTACAATTTTAGTATTAGTAAATTTTCTGTAGAAGGTAACAGTCTCGGTTTTTGAGGCATTGAGTTTCATTTTTTATTTATTAAAATATTTTCAATGTCCATAGTGACCATTGAAGTGACTTTCTTTTTGTTGAAGTTAAACAGAATGGAATGGGCCATTCGTGTTAGTTGTTGTTGTGTCGTATTATGTCTTGGTCTAAAACCGAACTGCTAGTCGATAGTTATGTGTTTCTGTCTGTCATGTTCGTCACTTCTAAATAATATTAATTTTTCAGCCAGTTTGCCCAGACCGTTCAGTAAACTGATTGACCGGTAGTTGTCGGGGTCCGACTTGGGTTTGCCTGCTTTGTGAATGGGAATGACTATTGCCTGTTTTCAGGAGTTGAGAAAGTTGGAAAGCTTAAACATATTATTAATAATATGCGTAAGTTGCACTATTGATTTTTTTTTGAGGTATTTAATTAGAAGGTTTGTAATTTGGTCAGGACTGGGGGCTTTTTGGGTATTCAGTTTGGAAATAATGTGTCGTAATTCTGTAGGTGACGTCCGTTGGTAACAATAGTCTGTTGGGTCCGTTAGATCTCTCTCAATGGTTTGAATGATATTGGTTTGTTTAATTGAAAAGTCTTTGCCTGTCTATTGAGTCTCTTGTCTGCTTGAGTTTTGTTTTGTTTTTTAATTAAATCTTTCGCTTTCTCACTTAATTTGAATTTAAATGTTTTGACTTTTTAATCTGTTTTATTGCAGCATCTGTGGCAGTTGTTATTGCCTTTGTCAGCATGTCGCAGCTTCTGTCTTTTTCTGCTGTACTATCTAATCGTTCTTTAATATAATAATTATTTGTCTGTCTAGGACCTGTCTGAAAGTCCGCCGGTCCGCATTTTTATAGTCTTACACTGTTTTGGTGTGGTTTGATGTGTTATGATCAAGTAACGTTAGTATTATTTGGTCGTGGTCTGAATCTAAGTCTTGTAATGTGTACGGTTGAGTGCACTGTACGTTTTTAACAAGAGCAATATCAATAGTTGTAGGTTTTCAATTTTCAATTTCATATATCACTTAATAAATCTTAATGTCTTATCTGTCTGTTATTCATTTGAAGTACGGTGCTCCATCCAACGTAGTTAATTCCATTTTTCCATTTACTTGAATTGGCTATTTTGAATCCATCATAATTTAGTTCAAAATTTCATTAAATGCAAATTATCCTACAGGCCTTAAAATCGAATAACACGTGATAGTACATACATAAAATAATTCATATAATTTGTTACAATTGTATTACATTAATGATCTAAACTAAATTGCAATAATGAGAATATTAGATACCTTTTAGTTGTTGGGCGGGGTCACTTTTATTAATTCCACTTACACTTGAATCAGTGTCTATTGTTTCGTTTGCTGTCTATGAAACTGTTAGAGGGTGTGAATTTGTTTGATATTTTAAGTGTAGTTTTTCTTTTGTCTTGAGTACTGGCAGTATCATCGTTTATTTTGGTTGTCTTCTTAAACATTGTCCATTTGCTGGATTGATTTGAGTTATTGAGGGTTGTTTGGTGTTCGGCATTGACCTTATGCTCTTTGTTTGTTATGATTGCTGGTTTTTCTTTGTTTCGCAGATATGGTGAATATGCGTGGACAGAGCGGCCGAAAGCTGTCTATAGGATATTTCCTTCTCACTCGCACATTGACCATCGCAGAAAAGAACGACCGCTCTCTGTTTTTTCAATTTTTCCAATTTAAAAAGGTCTTTATTTAATATAAACTTTATACAACAATTTTACAATTAATGTGCATATGAGTGCAATTTGTTTGTAAATTCCTGTCTGAAATAGACTTAATACTAAGACTATAATACTAATACTGATTTAAATATAATGGGGTAATTAAAGTAAGTAACTTTTATTGAGATTATTAAATTCTAATGGTCCAGGGAAGGGAGCGGGCCATTTAAAGGTTAGGTTAGGTTATTTATAGTGGTTGTTGGAAGATTGGTAGACTCTGGTAGATTAATTTGTGTTTTAGTCAGAATGTGGAATTGTTGTTTCTAATTGCCGTCAGGTTTTTGCAGCAGAGGATTATTGTCAAATTTATTGTCGTAAAAGTTGTTCGACAAATTGTGGATGTACTCGGAAATTAGAGGAACACCAGAGTCTAAGTGTATGTCTCTAATCCTTTCAGATCTGCCATTATTGAGTGCCAGTCGTAGGCATTTATTTTGTAGAATTTGAAAGCAATTTAAATTGGTGTTGCCAACGTCGCACCAGACAGGACACGCGTTAGTTAGCGATGGACGGATGGTAACTTTGTATAAATGAATTTTTCTGCTAGTTGAGAGTTGACTATTTTTGTTTATAAATGGGCAGATTTGACCTATAGTTTGATTGGTTTTTTGAATGACATGTGTAAGATGATTGTAAAAGTTAAGTCTGCGGTCCAGTAGGACTCCCAGATACTTAACTGGTGATTTAATAAGAATGATTTGATGACTGACTGTTGTGGGTTTAATTTTTTTTTGTATTTGTGAGTTTTCGAGTGATGAATGATGCGTTCTGATTTTAATGGATTGACTTAAATTTTCCATTGCTTAAAATACGCGTCCAATTGTCTGAGGTGGATCTGGTTTTGTGCCCGTGCAGCAACGGCGTAAAATGAACTAAAGTACACTGCCGTGTGGTTCGCATACAAAGCTAAGTTGGTTTTTTCAAAGCTGGCGATGTCATTGATAAATATGTTGAATAATTTAGGGTCCAGAATTGATCCCTGGGGTACCTCAGCTTTGATATGCTTTAGACACAACAATGTCTTTTCAGCTTTGACCTAGAATTGTCTTTTGTTTAAATAATTATGAATGATTTTTATTAGGTAAGAGGGATAATTGTGCTAAATCATTTTATATGTCAGTTCGTCTGTCCAAACTCTGTCAATTACTTTTTAATGTCTAGTAGAACCATGTCTGCTACTTTGTCTTTGTCGAAGTTAACTGTAATGTCATTTACTATTCTGGCAATTTGTTGGATAGTGACATCATGTCCAGATCTGAAACTAAATTGCCAGTTTAATGTCTGTCTGTTGTCAGTTTCAAAGACGTCTAGTCGTTTTAAAATATTTTTTTCTGTTAATTTAAGTGACGTCAGTAGTGAAATAGGTCTATATGAGTCAGGCGAGGAAGGATTATTAGCGGGTTTTTTAATGGGGATGTATAAAGGAAATCCGAGATAGTATGTAAAGAGCTTCCTAAAAACTTGGTTCATCAAAGCATTCTAGGCATACATCGCTGCTCAATCTCCTTTAAGCCCTTCAACAGTGGCCACTAAAGGAGCAGGGACATCTAATGCTGGTAGTGCTTCTCCTTGCCCTATTGCTTGAACATAGGCATTTGATGTACAGCAACCTTGAACTTAGGGTTGAGTGTCCATCCTCTGTACTGGTTTAATGAGCGTTTCCCATCCACCTTGATAGCTATTTCCTTTGCCACATATGCTAGGTTAGGATACTTGCAACAAGTCCTTGTTAAATCCATAGTAGGTATCTCCTTCTACAGTGGCCGCAGCAAAAGCAATGTTAGTGAATTCTGTAGGATACATGTTACATATTCTCTGCCATGGGAACTCTGGGTGAGCAGCTAGGGCCTGTCCAATGACGATGAGACTTGTTAAACCAGATCCTACTGTTTGCTGGACAGTGAAACTTAGTCGTAATGCTCCTGCGGGGAGAGTCCCATTCCAGTGACTGAGTCACTTAGTTTCACTGTGAACTGGAAATCATCTCTAATCCCATTACTTACTCTTTCCAGGAATGGCTTAGATTTTGTACCCTTCTTCAAGACCACTAGATACACCATCACGAGGAAGTTTAAGCCACTGTACCTATAGGGACCTAAAGACTTGATAGCCATTAGACGCAATAAGGCTATGCAATGTTCTAGGGTCCAATGGTCCGGGGTACGCATGAAGACATCAGTGAACGTCGCATTATGGGCTGCAAGGGCAGCTGGTGTGAAATCCTCGCAGACCTCCTATACTGCGTTAGTACTGATCAGAGCTTTAACTGCAACGATGAAGGCAGCTCTAGCATCATCTTGAGCAACTATATGGGCACTAGGGATCATCGGAGCCAGAATCTCAGCAATGGCAAACGTGAGGCATTTGTCTTTAGACATACCTGCATACGTGGCCTATTTTCCAGTATTTAGAAAAATTGCCCACTCTGATAATGGCATTTATGATATAATGAATGTGGACGATTGTTTTGCGAGAGACATCATTATTAATGATGATCTTCTGTACATTGTCATGTCCCGCCGCTTTAAAAAGTGGTGGTTTTTTAATAATGTCTCCGACCTCTTTTGGGGTTGTAAGATGATGTCCAATAGTAGCGTCATTTTCATAGTTTGTAATAAAACGGTCCACGTCAGCTGTAATGTTGTTTTGTTCGTCAGTCTTCTAACTCGTGTATCTGTTCTAAACAGTCTCCAATCATGTCTACCTTTTTCTCATTTGTGGTGGCGGTTGTTATGCCGTCAGCACTTGTGAGGGTTGGTATAGTCATCGTCTTCTTTTTTAGTCTGTTAACAAACGTCCATATTGTATTGTCTTTGTGGGACAGGTTTGCAATTGACCTGTTTCACTTTGTGTCTCTGTATAATTTAATGTCTTGTTTTATTTGTCGCGTTAGTTCTGTCGTATTATGTTTTTGTGCCGTATCACCAGTTTCTTGCCACAGTTTTTATGTCCCGTTTCTAACACGTATTCTGTCTAGTATATGCTGTGGCAAGTCGTCTTTTAGCGTGTCTGTCCTTTTTGATTTAATTGTTTTGCTAATGGCTCGTTGTATAGTCTTTGTGAGAGTTTCAATTTCTCTGTCGATGTCATCTGCACAATTTATTTGTCTATTAAGAACAATATTTCTGTCAATGAACTGTCTAAAACGTGTCCAGTCGACAGTTTTGTAGTCCAGTCTGTATTTAATCTGTCTTGGTCTATTTACTGTATTATGTATGTCAAAGGATTTTAGTACGTGGTCTGAGCTAAGTTCATCAATAGTTTTCATGTCAGTTGTGTCAGTCACATTTTTATTTAATGTAATGTTGATTATCGTAGGTGTCATGCCATTTTATGGGTAATGAGAATGATTAGGATGGTAAATGATACTAAAATTATGTGCTAGGGAGAGGTTGTAGAGTCGGGTGCTATTGGGGTTAATGCGATAACAATTCCAAGTCTCGTGGCTGGCATTAAAGTCGCCAGTAATTAAGACTCGGTTACCTAAATCTAACATTGAGTACATCCTCGTCCTCAAACATGAATGTGGGGCTATTATAAACATTTACCAGAATTATATTATCTTCAAACCTCAGCGCAACATGCTCTATTCGAGTGTTCCACTGTATGTGGGTGAAATTAATTTTGTTTCTAACCAGAACGGAAACCCCGGCTTGCATTGTTTGGTCCATTCGCTCGCATTTATAATCGCGAATATTTAATTTAGATGTTGCGTCAAATTTTGTTATTAAATTATTAAAATATCGACCGCCGTTTTGTTTAAAAATTCAATTAATTCACCCACTTTTCCTTTTACACTGTTGGCGTTCTATTAAAAAATGCGAAGTTTATTATTTATTTGATTATAATTATTCATTTTATTTCACTGATGAACTGAGTCATGGTTTGGAACCGTTCTGCATCTGTTCTGCACTGAGATAATTTATTGTTTATTTGTTTTTAATTATTTTTTCATTGCTCATTTATCAAATTTTTCCAAATAGATCTGGTTTTGTGCTTGTGCAGCAACAGCATTAAAAAGAACTTGAGTTCACCGCCGTGTCGTCCACATACGAAGCCAAATTTGTTTTTTTAAAGGTAGGAATGTCGTTAACAAATATATTGAATAGTTTAACGGCCAGTATTGATCCCTGCGGTATCCCGGCTTTAATATGTTTTAGAACAACAGTGTCTTCTCGACCTTAACCTGGAATTGTCTGTTGTGTAAGTAATGATGAAAGATTTTGATTAAGTATAAAGTAATTGTAGTTGTTGTTGTTGTTCTGAATCATTTTATATACCAGTCGAAACTCTGTCAAATGCTTTTTTAACGTCTAGTAAAACCATGTTTGTTAAAATTTACTGTAATGTCGTTTACTAGTCTGGCAATTTGTTGGGCCGTGCCGTGTCCACATCTGAAACCAAATTGCCAGTTTGATGTAAGTCCATTGTCTGTTTCAAAGTCGTCCAATCTTTTTAAGATATTTTTTTCTGTCAATTTACTAAGTGACGTTAGTAGTGAAATGGGTCTGTATGATTCAGGCGTAGATTGATTTGTAGATGGTTTTTAATGAGAATGATGTGGCCTATTTTCCAGTGTTTTGGAAAACATCCTACTCTGATCATGGCGTTTATGATGTAGTGTATGTGTACTATTATTTTACGAGTGACATGTTTGATGACAATATTCTGTATGTTTTCGTGTCCTGCCGCTTTATATGTTGGTAATTTTTTTATAAAGTTTTTGACCTCCTTTGGGGTCGTCAAGTAATGTCCAATAGTTGGATCATCATTTTGATAGTTGTTAATGAAACGGTCTACGTCAGCTGTAATGTTGTTTTGTTCGTCGGTCTTATTGTCTTCTAGTTCATGTACTTGTTCTAAACAGTCTCCAATCATTTCTACCTTTTCTTCATTTGTGACGGCGGTGGTTATGCCGTCAACACTCGTAAGGGTCGGTATTGTCATTCCCTTTTTTTTTAATCTGTTTACGAGAGTCCAGATTGTGTTGTCTTTATGAGAAAGATTTTCAATTGTCCTGATTCACTGTATAGTTTAAGAGGCCTCCTTAGGCTCCCAGAAAATTATTGCAGAGAGAGAAACTTAAGTTTAAACGAAGGCGAATGATATGCGATGGGTGGCTCGTTTTTGGATGATCAGGGCGTGGTTGAGGGTTTTTGATGTGCCGTGGCGCATATATGTTTTCCTCTGTGTTGTAGGTAACGACATCGAGCAGATTTAGACACTACAATATTATTAAAATATGTGATACTAGTTAGTAAGAAGCATGCTGTTATATGAGTAGGCATTTGGAGGTGACTGGTAAAGTACTGGAAATGGACATCGGGTTACATAAAGAAATGTTAGCATACATGCTATAGAAGATAAAATAGGAAAAAGTAAGAGTAATAGCAAAAAAATAGCAATTAGTTATTAGAAAAGACTGAGAAAAAACAATAAATAAGCAAAATCATACAAAAATGTCGAAAAAAAGAAATGTACAAAAAAATGAAGTAAAACAAAACAATTATTATAATATAAAATGAATATGCAGGTTTGTAAAGAAGTAAAAAATATAAGAGTGCATGGAAGAGAATAGTTGAGAGATATACAAATGCAAAAGCTTCAATTTACATTTAATAATAATAATCCCTATAATTATTATTTTTTCTATTTTGGATTTTTAAGTGGAATAATTCTAAATCCGAAAGAAGACTTGAACAGGCAAATAAAAATAACGTTTACTAAATACAAAGTAAATTAAAGTAAAGTAAGTTTATTGGTGCTACATAAATTATTACAATTTTTTTACATTATTCAAGTAAAATACTAAATCTAGATATTACAATAGTAACATAGGCACACATAAATAAGTATAACTGTAAATAATATTGTCGGGTATAATAAAATAAAATTTAAAAAAAACATACATTCTAGTACATATTAAAATATTCGCTAAGCGAGTAAAAACATTTATTAATTAAGAATTTTCATCATCCAAAATCTTGTACGCAAAGAATGACACTGCCAAAATCTAAAAGTAGAAGAGGTATTAGCGATAGTACACATCACAATAACAAATAATAGATCAACATATTACTTTAAAACTAAAGGCATCTAATGCCTCTAAATCTAGTTAAAGGCATAAAACTGTATAATATTGATACAACTGAATGGTCACAAAATAAATTCATGAAAAGCACTACTGCCATCTGCACAAAGATTGGATTAACATAGGAGTATCAAATGCGTAGCTTACCAATGAAAAATTGTTCTCTAAAACAGAAGGAACTATAATAAAAGTGTATCAAAACAACTCAACTATTTCAGTTAAAAACTAAAAAACTTTAAAACTTATAGTAATTTTTTTTTTTGCAAATACAAAAATTATAAAAAAAAATTTAAGGAAATACGTTATCTGCTACTCAAAAGTCAATTTTATTGAACGTTGCACATCACCCACATCACCCATGCTTAAATTAATACTTTACTTTTTTTAAACTAACTATATGTTTACCAAACAAAAAGTCAAATCTAATAAAAATAGTCCCAATTCTACAGACGAAATATATAACATGGGATAAAAGCTTATTACCAAACAGAAGCTGGGAATTAATAAATAAAAATATTAATAATAACTATTATTAAACCAAAAACCTCCCGCGGGAATGGGTAGTGCAAAAGAATACGTTTGCTAGTCTCTTTATTTACTGGCCGTAAAGGGAGACTCGTAGGCGAGGACATAAACTCACCTGCGTGTTTGTTGTGCTTACTTCTACAACTTCCGCCTCTATTTCTACTTATGGGTGATAACACTATGTGAGGTTTAAGTCAGACCGATGTACAAGATTGCAGCTTGCCAACAATACCAACTTTTTTATAGCTAATAGATTATGTTCTGCTATTCACTTTACAATTTCTTTTCCAAGTGTTGCACCAGTGTTTTTTTGGGAAATTTCAGAACATATTTATGACAAAGAACACTTTCTAGTACTTATTCGCGTGCTGGAATTTATAAAATTTATAAAAACATCATCGGAATTGAAGAATAAAAGATGCTGATTGGGATACATTCAAGTGTTTGATTATGATGACATTGTTACAGTAACTATCGACATTTTTTTTTCTGACAGAGGTGGAATCACTTTACGGACGAAGTGTGGGACTCTTTCTCTTATTCAAAAAAGTACATACCCACTAAACCACCACCCAAATGTAATCAAATTAGGTTTATGTGTATTAAACTAGAGCAATTGGCAACTCGAGTTAAATTTGAGGTCTTGAGCCATTTACAACTCGAGAAGACTCGAGTTTTTTTTAAAGGCTCACTCTCTTTGCTATTTTTTGTTGTGCTTCTAAAATTTCGGGTGGATCCCGGATTTGTAAACTTCTGGTGTGACGAAGATCTACTAATTCTGGCAATACAATTAATGTACAACTTTTTTAGCTTAGGAAGAATTTTTGTATTCCAAAATTGATTATCGCGGCAAATGTATTCTACTTTCATATATGTATATTCATCACCTGTCCTGTTCACACTCCAAAGAGACATCCTAGTCTTCCAGAAATAATCATTTGTCCCTGAATTTAGTAATACCAGGAGTGGTGTGTATTTAAACGACATCAACGATTGTCAAATTTCCAGAAAGTTATTTTTGATTGTTTAATTGCATCAATAAGATCCATCCTAAACGCAGAATATGAGCATTTTGTTTCTACAACCAAATTATTTTTTAGAATACCATCTCCGAGGTAAGGATGATCAATAGAAATAAAAAGATCACAATCATCAATTTTTTTGAATAGCCAGTTTAGTTTTTGCTGCCGGCTCAAAAGTTTGGCCGTGTCTTATAGACTGTGAATTTGTGATGACATCACTATAAATTTTTTATTTTTACAAGATTCTTACAACTTGTTAACGGTCTTCTGTTGCAAACGGTAAAAAAAATTGAAACTTCCTGCTTGTAAAATTGTTGCTATTTCTATATGTTTGCGATTTTTAGCAGTCTCTTGTAGAGTTTGTAAAAACCGATTTTTTTCAGCTTCATACTATTCTAGCGACAAATCAGGTTGCTCGCAAGAAGTACCATAACTTTTATCAGTGTCCTTCGATCTGAAAAACAGCCGTTTTCTTTGTATATAACCTAAACGTCTTGAGTTTCTTTTTGTACGTCTGTTTTCTAGGCGTTTTATTAATTTCCTAGGACTATTATTAAATATAAAAATAATAATGATGCTTTCCAGTATTAAATGAAACCACTGCTGCTTCACATCTGGCTTTATATGACCCTTTTAAAGAAAAGTTTATCCTTTTTCCACCAACAAATTTGGCAACAATTGAATTACAATGTTCAACAACATTGCTATTGACATCTTAAATAAGAGATCTAACATTCTTTGAAAAAGTTTGAAAGCAGTTTAATAACTTTGAATAGAACTTACCACTGTTTTTAACTGCATCTAAAATATTGGGTTCTTTTGATTCTTTTCGTTTGCAAAAATAATCTCTGCAATTATTGTTGTTCCAAATAACTACATGTGGTATAATAATACATTATCAACATCGTTTTTTAAAAAAGTAATACCATCTTGTAAAGAACCTAGTTCTTTTATTACGAGATACCCCCGGTATAATTACACACATCCCATTAAACAACGCAATTTGGGTTGCCTAACATGCCGGCATTAATTATAACTCTCTGAATTGCAATTAATCACTTCTCAGGCACGGTAAATAATGCTACCGTCCTCCGGCAATTATGGCCAGACCCCACAGATGATTTTTTTTCCAATAGAGCCGGCATGTGAGGTAACATGCAACCTCCATATGTACCGGCCATATAGAATTGAAATGTATCATGCAACACGAATTTTGGGTACTTACATATGTATTATTGTTCCCGGGAGGTCACCCACAACACCACACTGCTGTGTTTTGAACACACAAGCAGTGGCGTAACCTCGGTGTTTCCCCCGCACAATTAAAACATATGTATAATGCCCAATTCCGGCCCAATCAACCCGCTAATTAGTCTGGAATAATAATTAATTAATTGTAAATTGAGGGCTGACTGTATGCAACCCACCACATTTTGTTTATATTTTTGTATTGATATACAGTTATTTATGTATCATTTTTAGCGGGATTTGAACCCCGAATGCACAAAATTATGTAGGTGGTTTTGGGATAGTAATTAGACATTTAAGAGTTAATTATTTTATTTAGTTTCCTACAGTTAGTAACCCTGTGTCCATTTTCCATTCCTTGCTGGTTTGGTCACGTTGGCCAATCCCGTGGGTGCTGTACCCCCTCCAGTCAGTTCGACTTGAGTTGGAGTTCTGATCCAACTCTAGTGATAGCATCGCCGTCCAGTAGTTTTTCACTAATTATCCGTGTAAGTGACTTCAGATATAAACCCTGTTATTTCCTTCCCGTTGGCCAGTTAAGGTATAGGACTTTTGTTCGTATCTTCTGGTTTCCCGCTGCTAAAGAAGTTTTGTAGGCCGCCGGTTTCGCGACCTTAGCAGCTCTCCCGTTGTCATCCCGTCCTATCCTTACAAACTGTGTGGGTCCCTATAATAACTGTATATTATGTAAATAAATTTAAGATTGTGTAAAATGTTTAAGAAAAATTAAATTTTGGTTTTTGGTTACGTACGAATTATTATTTTTTTTCCACAACGGCTTTATGGTGGCGCCCTAGGCAACCCTAGAAAGAACCCTGTAGATCACGAGTGATTGCTACCCCGCCGTTTCCTACAAAGTAGGAAACGTTACAATCTTCTTTATATTTATTGTGTGCTGTCGCACCTACAATAGCATTTCTCATTCGCACAATATTTTTAAGACATTATTTCTTAACTTTAGTGAATATTTTGTGTCGGTTGCTATCGATTGTAATTTATTACAAAAATTTCTTAGAAGACGAATTCTACATTCAATTATACTATAGTATATAATTCTGGTACCAAAATAACAACGCGTCTGCTGTCAAAAAGAAACCAGTTATTTTGTAGGCGTTCCTTAAAAATGTGATGCGCAATAACAGCCAAGATTGGATATGTTACGCGCACATATTAATATAGTGCCGCTGTCTCCTGCTATGTGGACACATTACTATTGCCAAACAAACAATTATTTCATTTATGTAGAGACAAAAATGCGGCTTTATTACGCAAATTCTAGGTACCAAAAAATTTTAGGTGACTTGCAAGATCCTTAATTCCATTTTGATGGAAGGAATTTTTATAAAACGCAATATAACTTACGTAAAAAAGGTGAAATTAAATTTAGAAAAAAAGAAAGTATACAAGCTTTATCCATCATAACTAATTAATAACAATATTATTCTTAAAACCCCGCGATCTAACGGTAGATAAATGTTTAAGCTTTTTAAATTTAGTCTCGGATTGTAATTATGTTAACCGATGTATTATTAGTTATCTTGGCGCCCGTATACGTGTAATTCCCTATACTGGCCAGGGGTATAGAGACCTCTCGTTTTATTTGTCTCGTTAGTTCCGTCATATGTTCTTTTTGTGCTATGTCACCAGTCCGTTGCCACAATTTTCTTGTCCTATTTCTAACACGTATTTTATCCGAAATAAATTGTGGTAGGTCGTCTTTTAACTTGTCTGTTCTTTTTTATTTAGCTGTTTTGCTGATGGCTCTTTGTATTGTCTTTGTCAGTAATTCAACTTCCCTGTCAATGTCATCTGCACTATTTATTTGTCTATTTATCATAATGTTTCTGTAAATGAACCGTCCCTAAACCGTCCAGTCAGCAGTTTTATAGTCCAGCCAGGAATTCAGTTGTTTCCGTCTATTTATCGTATTATGTATGTCAAAAGTAATTAGTTCATGATCTGAACTAAGCTCGTCAACATCTTTTATGTCAGTTATGTCAGTCAAGTTTTTATTTAGTGTGATGTCGATTATCGTCGGTGTCATGCCATTCGGTGGATAATGTGTATGATTGTGAGGGTGCATGATGCTAAAATTATGTACTAATGAAAGGTTGTAGAGTTTTGTGCCGTTAGTGTTGTTGCGATGACAATTCCAGGCTGTTTCATGTCTGGCATTCAAGTCGCAGACAATAATTATTTGATTACCCAAATCCATTATACTGAGAACATCTATATCGTCAAAGTTGTTTGTTGGGCTGTTATATACTCCCACCAATGTCATCCCATTATCCATTCCCAATGCGACATGCTCAATACGAGTGTTACATTGAATTCGTGTAAAATTAATTTCGTTCCTAACCAGAACGGCGACCCCCCCGGCTGCAATTGTTCTGTCCATTTGCTCACATTTGTAACCGCAAATATTTAACTTGCATGTTGCGTCTAGTTTTGTTTCGCATATAATTAATATGTCGACCGCCGCACAGTGGGGCGAAACACACATTTTGTTGGCCAAAATTCTGAAACTTATGAAACTGGTCCAAATGAAGCTCATGAATATAGAAAAAATGATGAAAAAAATCTGATTGATAAATAAATTGGGGTTGATTTTAAGGGGTGGACATCAAAATTGCAGATTAAAATTCTGTAACTTATGAAACTGATCCAAATTAAGCGCTTGATTACAGAAAAAATTATTTTATTGATAAATTGGGGTGGTTTTTAAGAGGTGGAAATTAAATTGGCGAAGTAAAATTTTAAAACTTTGGATTTGTATAAAATTTGACCCTTGAATTAATGGTAAAAGTAGTGACAAAAATCTCTGGAGTAAAATAGGGTAGTTTTTAGAATGAGATAACCAAAAATTCATAACTAAAATCCTTGCAACTTTGGATAAAAATAGAATTCACCATCACATCAATAAAAAAGTAGCTAAAAACAATGAAACCTGTTTTCAAAGGATAAAAACTAAAAACATTTTTGTAGAAATATATTACCACAAACAATTAAAACACTATATCGCAAAAGTTTAATTTATTGAATATAAAAATAACAAATAGTCCAGTAATTACTATACATATAATGGTTTAAAACACCCCGGCAGCATTAGGGAAAGTAATAGTATCCTCTATAATGTTTCTATCAATTGTTGTTTGTAACAAACGTTTTACCGTATGACCAAGCAAAGCAAATTCTACTACAGTGGAACTAACTTCTATACCTTCAGGATACCATTTTTTTTGGTCTGATTTTATTAATTTGTATGACGGGAATATTTTAGGAGTACTATTTCTTATGACGTTGTATTGATGTCTAGTCAATTTGGCATCTAAAGCATCTTTACCTGACATACTTTTCCGCTTTGGTGAAAATGACTTTTCATACAATATTCTGTAATTAGTTGCACGTCTTGGAGAAGTGGTCGTGATTTTTTTCAATACTTTTGATGCATCCTGTTTTCCTGAAGTTCTCAAACTCATTTGAGTTGCGTAACCTAATTCTTCAATTGGAGTGAATTTTCTTAAATTTTTTATTTTTTTTGGCGTTTTGTCCTCTCACTACAAATATTAAACGGGATTGCCGGGCGGCCAGCAAATCTTTGATATCATTTTTATTTTCACATTTTTTTTTTCTTAATTTCTTTAAGTAACACACCTTCAGTTGTTTTATTCTCAAAATTTGTCAAAATATAACAAAGTTCAGATCTTGTAACAAACAAAGTATTTGTACGTCTTGCTAAAAGAAAAGAAAATATTCAACTTTTACGTTACATAAAAAAACATTTACATAAACAATTAAATTGTGCAAAAAGACGCAAAAACGCGCAAAAAATAAAAACGTTAACAAAAAGTACACTAAATTTGCTGCCAGAATTCACAATGAATAAACTTTGGACTAGCTTGGAACATAACTAAGTTGATGCATTTTTATAAAAATAATTAAAAATGATTAAACATAAAAAGGATGTTATTTACAATAAATATTTAATACAACTTATGTTTATTTAGTAATATTTGGTTGTAAAATACTAATACATACCTGACCATGAAGGATTCATCTCAACCGATTCAAAATTCACACTAAAACTATTAATTAAGGGCACTGAAAAACACGTTTTAAACGTCTCGGCAACAATACGCGTATGTAGTCTCCGCAAGTAGCTTGTTTCAACTGAAGCAAAAACAAGAGTAAAAGAGCTAGAACCTTTAAATAACCGGTTTTAGGTGCTTAGGATAGTTAACTAATCGGAACAAAATATAACTAATATTTAAACGCAATTTAAAATTTTAATTTTATGCCACCTTTTGGGTCTATTGGCCCCACTGTGCGCCGTTCTGTTTAAAAACTCTATTAATTCGCCCACTTTACCTTTTATACTATATGCGTTCCGTTCAAAAATGCTAAGTTTATTATTCATTTTATTTCACTAATAAATTGAATCATTGTTTGAAATTTCTCTGTTTCTGTTCTGCAAAGTCAATTTATTATTCATTTGTTTCAATAAATTCCTGCTCCTAAACGATGCATTTTCTGTCGGTGCGGGGGCCGACCTGTAGCGCACCGGGCGGCTTGTGCCACAAATTGGTTTGATCCGCGTCTCGCAGTTCAGTTTCTTCATGTTAGACCAGGGTGACCAGACATACTTTTTTTTAGTAACATATACTCTTTTGGAATTTAGAATACTCTTTACTTATTTTAATTAAAAATAACAAAAAATTTATTCTTTTTTTCAATTGAGTGCTAAGAATTTCAAACTCTTTATCCGGCTTCTAAATTAACAATCCAGTCTTTAAAATTGTAAATCAGGCTTTTAGAATTGAAAACAGAGTAACTAACGTGTTAAAATTTACTGCAAAACTTTGCCCGTTAAAACTGTAAATCCGTCTTTGAAAGTGTAAATCCGCTCTATAAAGTGTTAAATATATCAGCTAAACAGTAAATTTGGCTTTATAAATAGTCTTAATAATACGGTAAGCTATACTGATAATCTGTTAATTTGGCTTTTAAATTATAAATTTGGTTTTTAAAGTATTTTGTTTTTAAAAGTATAAAAAGGTTAGATTCTTTGATCGAAACAAAAACTGTTGAAAAGTAGAAAGATCTATTTATAAAAAGTTAAAAATAACAAAATTCTGTCTTGAAACATTAAAATATTGTCAGAAAGTACTAAAAGGCTATAACAGTTGAAAAGTTTTATGTTTTATAAAATATGAAATAAAGTGAAAAATAACAAATAATTTTCTTAAAAACAACAATAAATTGTTGAAAAGAACAAGTACAAGATTTTATTCATAAAATGTTAAAAACAGCAAAAGCTGCAAAAATTTATTTATAAAATTACAAAGTCGAGCCATATAGTATCAAAAAGCTTTAAAATCCGGCTTTATACTGTAAAAATGTTTAAAAATTTATTCATAAAACGTCAAAAATAGCAAAAATTGGGCATAAACCGTCAAAAAGTACAAAATTTGGCTAAAAAAAATCAACATATTTTTATAATAAATGTCAAAAATAGCAAAAAAATAGTCAATAGGTACAAAATTCTATTCATAAAATGTCTAAAATAGCAAAACCTGTTGAAAAGTGCAAAACTCTATTCTCGAAATGCTAAAAATAGGAAATTTTGAGAAAAATATTTAAGTATTGTCAGAAAAAACCAAAATTCAGTTATAAACTGTCAAAAATTCTGTTTATGAAATGTCAAAAAGCGCAAAATTTTATTTATGAAGTTGTAAAATCCGACTATAAAGTATAAAAATTAAAACTTTAAAAAGTTAAAAAATGTAAAATTTTATTTAGGAAGTGCTCAAAATGGGAAATTGCTAAATGGTATCCATAAAAAGGTCGAAACTTCACAATTTGACTATAAAATTAAATTTAAAAAATTGTCAAAAACTTTAAAAAAGTGCAACATTTTATTTATGGAACGTCAAAAACAACATAATCCGGTCATAAAGTATCAAAATATTTTCTAAAATACGGCCTTAAATTGTTGAAAAAAGTAAAATTCAATTCATAAAGTTTAAAAATATCAAAATCCAGTTATAGAATATCAAAATATTTTCCGAAAATTTGTTCATAAACTGTTATATACAGCAATGAAATATTTAAATATTGCAAAAATACAAAAACCCGGCTTAAATGTTTAAAAATATAAAATTTTATTTATGAAAAGTCCGGATGTGATTCGTTCTTAGTGTGCTGTGTACACACATTTAGAGGTTGTACCATAAGAGTGTGCTAGTGTTTTCGGTGTTATTCTGGCACAAGAAATACACGGAAATAGTCGTTGTGTGGTAAGTGGGTTCAATAGAAACTCAGAGTAAAATAAAGCTTTGTTGATTTTGCCATTGCGAAAGGCAGAGATTTGCTGAGTTTATATAAAATGTTGTAAATCTCTAGAGATAAATTTAGAGGTATAATAACAAATGCGGCTAAAGAGGATTAAAATCCGGCTACAAAATAATTGTGACAAAAACTTTAATAAAATTGGTCAAATTTTATAAATTCTCAAAATAACATTTAAAATAAAAACAAAATTTGACAAAAAAAATAAAATCCGGCCAAAAACTTTAATAACCTGCTTAAAATTGGTAAACTTTGTTCTAAATATCAATAAATCCGCTTATAAAGTACATACATAATTTCAAAAACTTGGCTCAAAATACAATAATAGACAAAAAAAGAATTATAAGTATCTAACTTACTGGTAAAATTTTAATATAATCTAAAAAATACGGCCGTTAATGACAAAAACCGGCTTAAGAAAAATAAATTTTAGACATTAAGTAATCAAATCCGGTCAAAAACTATAATAATCTGCGTTATATTGTTAAAATATGGACATAATTTTAAAAATTAAAATCTTGTCTTAAAATATTGAAATCCGGTAAAAAATCATAAAAATCTGCATAAAATTGACAAAATTTAGTCATACTCTTCAAAATCTAGTCATAAATAACTAAATCCGGTAAAAGAATTAAAACCCGTCCATAAAATAATTAAGTCCGGCCGAACTAATAGTAATATAGTAAAATACAAACAGTTTTAAAAAAATTGCCATGAAGTATCAAAATATTGTCAGAAAGTACTAAAATATAAAATTGTTTGCCTTTTCTACTCATGAAATGTTAAAATTAGAAAAAATGGGATATAAACAGCAAGATTCTATTCTTGAAGTGTCAAAAAAGCAAAATCCGGCTTAAGTTGTTGAAAAGTGAAATGTTCTTTTCATTCAAGGTGAAAACTATTAAACCGGCCATGAATTATCAGAATATTGTCAGAAAACACTAAAATTCGACCATCAAGGTTTAAAAAGTGCAAAATTCTATTCATGAAATTTCAAAAATAGCAATATTCAGCTATGAAATATTAAAAAAATGTTGAAAAGCATTGAAATCCGGTCATAAAATGTTAATAAACTGCAAATTTTTTTATATAAAATGACAAAACAGCAAAATCCGGCAATAAACTGCAATGTGTGGTCATAAACTGTTAAATAGTCTAAAATACTATTCATAAAATGTCAAAAATATGACAGTCAAAAGGTGTATTTTCTATGAAATGTCAATAATAGCAAAATCCTGTTATGAAATATAATAATATTTTTAGAAAAAATTAAAATCTTGTCATAAATTGTTGCAAGATTCTATTAAAAACTTTGAAAATAGCAAAATAAAAATATGAAAAAACAAAATTCAGCCGAAAAGTATAAAAATGTTGTCAGAAAGTACCAAAATCCGGCTAAAAACGGTTGAAAAGTGCAAAATTAACATTTACATTTTAGATTAAGTATTTTTACAGTTGACCATCTTTTATTGGTTATATTTTGACAGCTGCTATTTAAGATTTAGTAATTTTTGACATATTAGATTAAAGAAATTTTTTAACAAATGTATACTTGTTAGAGTACTCGTGTATCCGTTGCAAATTTTGCTACTAGGTGGTAAAAATATTACGGTTATGGACGTTTTTTTAAAAAACTACAAAAATATTTAGGAAAAATAAAAATCGACAACCTAAAATTTTTAATTGCCATACATTTTAAAATTAATTTTTCTCTCTGCTACAAATTTTACAAAAATCTATTGAGTCAGATTCGTGATTGCGTTTTTTTTTTAGTTTAAACATTAGATTTTAATAATTTTTAAAACAAAAAACTGTTGGAGTGCAAGTTTTTTTGATTTAGAATAGAAAAGTTAGGGACTTAAGAGTATGGTGGTGGCAGTTACTATGTGATAGATATAATAATAATAATTTATTAAACAAAACTGATCGGAATTCGACATTTGTTAAGTCAATACAATTGACAAAAGTCACAAATACAATAATAAAAACATTAAAATCATTACAATTAAATTTAATTTATACACATATTACTATTAAAATAGTTACTAAAAAGAAAAAAAAATCTTCTAAAAAATAAAAACAGTTTTGCATTAAAAAATGTTCAAATTTACATTTAAAATTTAATTTGTTATTACACTTTTTGATGTTATCTGAAACTTTATTAAAAACTTCTAAACATGACATGTGTGGCAATTTTTTATACGTTGTTGATCGATGTACTGGAATTCTTAGTTTATCACAGTTTCTTGTGTGATGGTTATGATGAACGGAGTTTTTGTAAAAGTTGCTATATGCATATGTTCCACATTTATAAATATATGTAAGGAAAGTATCCTCTATATTTAATTGAATTTAGTGATTGAATGTTGTTTCTTTATTAATTACAGGTAGGATTAATAATATAATTAGTTAATGTTAATATATTATAAATGTTGTATAAAATAATAAAGACTTTATTAATTACAGAAACAATTCATGTGTTATTCCTGACTCATCTTATAAAACAACATTCTCGTTGGAAATTCATGATAGCTGCAATTTACATTCAAAGTGCTATCAACTCAGAGCGATTCAAAAACAACTGTGATGTATTTAACGTCCATTGGCACACCAGACGGCCGAACTTATTCAGTTCTGCCCGAATATATGAGTACACAAAATCATACAATACTTATAGAAACAACAGCATATGCAAAGGTAAAGAAATCATTAACTAAAAGAGGCCAAACAAGAAAAGTTTGGATTAATCTAACAGAAAATTTTAGAGCAATTTATTTGGATGACGGAAATTTACAATTTGATAACATATATTTAAAAGAAGAAATTAACATTCAAGAAAATAAAAACTTTAAAACTTCAGATCAATCATTAATACAATTACTAAAAAAATTACTTGAAAAAAGCCAAGAAAAATCTGAAGAAAACAATATTGGTAAAATAGCTAAAGAATTTACAATTGAAAAATTTAATGGGAAAAATTCAAATGTAAATCAATGGATAACTAATTTCGAAAACAAATGTGAACGATTTAATATAACTACAAATGAGAAAAAAATTGGAATTTTAAAATCATTTTTGGAAAAAGGGGCTTCAGATTGGTATAGCTGCACACTTTTGAAATTAACAGTTCAAGGAACATGGAAAGATTGGAAGAAAAATGTTGTTGATACATTTGCAAATAATGGTTGGTAGCCAATAAGATATGCACTGCAATTTAGATATCAGACAGGTTCTATATTAGAATACGCAATAAAAAAGAAAAACTCTTACTAGAAGTGACAAAATCTATTGATGAGGGTACATTGATAGATTTAATTGCAATTGGCTTGCCAATTTTCGTAGCTGATAGAATTGATAGAGAAAAATTGGGAAAAACTAAAGACTTGCACAACGAAATAAGTAAATTAGAACATCTAATGCACAAGAAAAATTTTGAAACTAAAAAATATAATAAAAACAACAAAAAAAACAGAGAAAACACCATGCGAAATTTGTAAATAAAAAGGTAAAGATTCACGCTTCCATCCTGAAACTGAATGCTGGTTTAAAGATAAAGACGATAAGTTAAGATATATCAATAACTCAGCATTGAGAGTAGACCTAAATGACGAGAATCCAAAAAACTAATTACTCCACCATTGATTAAACTTAGGATAACATTAAACGACACTTTAGACGTTACAGCTATTTATGACTCTGGCTCAAATGTTTCACTTATCAATTCAAAACTAATACACATAAATAAAAATTAAATAAACATCAAAAAGTTAACCTAAGAACAATTAATGGTGTAAATAAAACAGAAGGATGAATAAAAATAAAAGCAAAAATATTGAATATAGAAGAATACATAAATGCATTCATTATTGATGATATAAATTTTGAATATGATTTTCTAATAGATTGTATAAAAAGATTCAAGTTAATTCAAAATGAAAAACTTGAGATACAACAAAAAAAAATCTGATACCATACGAAAACAAGAATATCAAATAAACTTTAATGAACACGTAGACTTAAGTAATTTTGAAATCTTAACAAACCACTTAAGTCAAGATAAAGAAGATATAATAAATAATCTCATAGAGAAATACAAAAACATATTTGCAAAAGACAAATACGATTTGGGGGTAGTAAAGGATAACGAAGCCAGAATAGATCTCATTGTGGAGGCATCCACCGAGGGACAAAGACGCCCGTGGAACCCGCTGGAAGTCCACATGATGGCTAGGAAAGAAGCGGCCTTTTCGGGTAGTTGTATGCAAATCAACATTCATCTATCCCAAGGGTCGGGAAGGTCTGTCGATGCCGTTAAGGGTAAGAGACGGATGGCCGACTACAAGGCGTTAATGGAGAGACTAAAGGCAGAATTACAGGAAGCAGCGGAAGAGGAAGAAGAAGGAGCAGTGGGACATGGAGGCACAGGGTCACCAGTAGTGCCTTCAAATCGGGAGTACGATGAGCATGCGCTAAACGCCACATATAGACAGCTTCCATTCCCAAGCGAAGGAGACGACGGGGATCTGGAATACGAAGAGAGAAGCATACTGCAGCCGGAATACGTAGCCCCGGCTATTGCGGAAATTATAACACCACAATCTCCGCTGCAGGACCTGGCATCGCCATCCAATGTCATTTGCAGACTTATTTATTTATTTATTATTTATTTATTTTTAGCTGTCTATTTTTCATTTTTTTGCTTGCTACTTCTTTTAATTATCTTTTTCATTAAATTCATTAGTAAATTCAGTCATTCTTCAATTTTAATTCACTTTTAACTTGAGTCTCCGTGCCTCAGACATCTAGAGGCACAGGCCCACTTTAACTTCTGAATACAGAAGAGTTAGGGTTGGTCCGTTTTTTACTAAACCAAATTTGTTAATTGTTCTGGATATTTTTACAGAATTGGGCCTCCCTTGTTAGATAGTAAGGCTACTACTAGCATTCACCGACATCCGATCACTGGAAGATGATTCCCTGTGACTGTGTAAAATCATTTGCTACTGAGCAAGGCCTGAAGCAGCACAAACGACGTCTCCATTGTCGGCGACGGCCATCAGCCGGAACCGACCCCCCTTACAATGACAGAGAAGAGGAACACCAAATCAGATGCCAGTATTGACCCGCTCATTTGCATCCTACGCAGGGCGGCGGCAACACAAATGTAAGGCGCATCCGGTGGAATATAATGCCGAAGGCGAGGAAGAGGCATCCACCGAGGGACAAAGACGCCCGTGGAACCCGCTGGAAGTCCACATGATGGCTAGGAAAGAAGCGGCCTTTGCGGGTAGTTGTATGCAAATCAACATTCATCTATCCCAAGGGTCGGGAAGGTCTGTCGATGCCGTTAAAGGTAAGAGACGGATGGCCGACTTCAAAGTGTTAGTGGAGAGACTAAAGGCAGAATTACAAGAAGCAGCGGAAGAGGAAGAAGAAGGAGCAGTGGGACGTGGAGGCACAGGGTCACCAGAAATGCCTTCAAATCGGGAGTACGATGAGCATGCGCTAAACGCCACATATAGACAGCTCCCACTCCCAAGCGAAGGAGACGACGGGGATCTGGAATACGAAGAGATAAGCATACTGCAGCCGGAACCCGTAGCCCCGGCTATTGCGGAAATTATAACACTACAATCTCCGCTGCAGGACGATGCCATCCAATGCCAGGTCTATCATTCGCAGACTTATCAGAAGATCCCCCCCCCCCTTCCCCCATCAATCTCCAAGAAGAACTTCAAATAGAAATAATGCTGCTCCTGCTCTTAGCCTTGACAGTCGCAATGTAGCCGGCGCGTTGAATTCCCTTAACGACATCGACATTGCAAGAACAGACGAAGAAGTAGAAGAAGAAAAAAAGCCACCTCCAGCGACCATCGACATTAACCTGATAAGACATTTGACCGATATTTTTAGTCAACTGACCGACGAGACAGACAAGCAGTTTCTGGAGGAATTTTTAGTAGAGACTGGGACATTAGAGGACAGAATTTTACTTTTTGACAGGTACGTTGACAGTTTGACAAAAGCGACCTACAGACGTCAAGACAGAAGGGACAGACAAACGGACATGAGACAGACAGATCGCAGGCAAACAGACCGATATAAAGCCTACCAGCAGGCTTACGGGCGTAATAGGGCCGATCTGGCCGGTAAAATTATCGACGAGATTGACCCTACTTCGTCAAATATCACTCCATCGCTTGAGTCCATCGAGGCAGAATACGGGAATATATAGGAATCCCCAGGCATTGCCAATGGGAATCCATTCTTACTACCCGACGAACCCATCGATCTCTCTCAACCAATCACACAAGAGGAGATCGATGGCGTCGTCAAATCTAGCAACTCTTGCGCGAAAGGACCCGATGGACTAACAATCGATGTTGTGAGGAGATGGGCCAAGCACCGGCTTGGGATTATCGCAAATGTGATGCTAGCCTACGGTCACATTCCGACAATTTTAAGACAGAACAGGACGATCTTAATACCGAAGGGCAATTCCAACCTGGAATCGGTTGGAAAGTGGAGGCCGATTACCATTTCGTCGGTAGTTATCTGAATATGCAATTGCATATGGGCGGAGAGATTGAAAGCAGTCGAAATATGCTCGCTTCAAAGCGGGTTTAGAGAGGTGGATGGGTGTATGGTTAATTCCATCACCCTCCAGTCAATTATAAAAGAACACCGCGCAAGTTCAAAACCCCATTGCATAATTACTTTGGACTTGCGCAGAGCCTTCGACTGCGTGCCCCGCGAAAGTATATTTGGTGCACTCCGGCGGTAGGGTATTCACGGCAATGCCCTTTGGTACATCATGGCAAACTACCAGGGAGCCAGTACCACCGTATCCTGTGGACCCTTAAGGTCCCGGGAATTCCACCTCCTTAGAGGAGTTAAACAGGGTGATCCTATGTCGCCGTCCATTTTCAACCTTGTAATGGATGAATTAATTGCCTGGCTCCCTTGTGAACTAGGGCTAACTTTTGGGGATTCAAAGGTCGCATGTCTTGCCTACGCGGACGATCTGGTACTACTCGCACCTACCAGATTCGAAGCGCAGGAACTATTGAAGGCATGCAACCTTTTCCTAGATAGAAGAGGACTATGCTTAAACGTCGAAAAATGCACGGCTTTGGTGACGGAACGGGTCCCCGCAAAGAAGAAACTCTTTGCGAGGACTACGCCGGCTTTCTTTATCGGTAGGAAACCCATCCGACAGGTGGGGATAGACATGTTTAAGTATTTGGAGTTTCAATACAACTTGTTCGGTGTTTTATCACCGAACCTGGGTACCCTCCGTGCCTCGGTGGACCGCATCTTTGCTGCGCCGCTCAAGCCTTCACAGAAGTTCTAAACCATCCGGAACTTCTTGATCCCTCGGTGGATACACCGCCTTCAGCAACTAAGAAGGCCTTGAACGGAGCGGACAGGATCGTGCGCTTTGGCATTAAGAGGGCACTACATTTACCCAAACAAACCTCAAATGCATATTTGTATGCCGCCAATCGGGATGGGGAGAAATCTTCTCGTTCGCACAGAAGATCCCAACAATTATGTACAACCGGGTCAATAACGTGGCCAACTTAGGTCAGGAGCATCTTCTATCTAGAGCGTTGTCTTCACAAACCATCAAACTGCGAGACAGGCTGAGTAAGATTGGGGGCGGACTGCTCCGAACATCTAGAGCAGTCAACGAAATGAATAGGCAATCCCTGGAGTCAGGCTACTCGGGCAATGGTATTTATCATTGTGCCAGCACCCACGCTTGCTCGGCTTGGATCGATCATCCGTGACAAGAGGCACGGAAGGTCCTCGTAGCCTTTGGGGTAGCTACGAGCTAAAAAGGAGAAAATACTCCAACCCAAAAGATTACCTTCTGTATAGCCATGATAACAAGAGCCATGAGACCGACGCCTACAAAAGCTTTGGAGACAATCCTGGACATAGCCCCGGTCGATCTAATGGGCAAGCAACTTGCCATTACCACAGCACTCAAACTAAAGTTGGTGCAAATTTAAAGGGGTGCCCAAAAACATAGACCGCTGTCTAGCAACACCTGCTTTTGGCAACAAATTTTCATACCAAATACCCTCTAAAGAGGAGTGGATGGAGAAGAAAGAGATACCAGCAGGACACACGCAGGTCTATACAAACGGCTCACGCAGGGAGGACAAAGTGGGAAGCGGAGTTTTCTCCAACGACCTCAACCTCAGAATCAGCCTACGCCTGCCAGACTACTGCAGCCTTCTACAGGCGGAGGTAACCGCCATAAAAGAAGCAGCAGAGTGGCTGATGGTAAATGGGAACTCTAGTGAACAGATCCACATTTACACCGATAGCCAAGCTGCTCTCGGGGCAATTACTATTATAGTGTGTGCACCAACTCAACAGTGATCTCTGACTGTCGGAGAAAACTGAACGAGCTGGAAGCACACACAAATTTGAAATTCATGTGGGTACCAAGCCACAGCGGGATCCCAGGTAACACAGAAGCGGATGAGCTTGCAAAAAATGGCACAATCCTGTACTCAACCGAAGTATTACAGGATATTGATATTTCATTTGCCTCGTGCAAGGAGACCATAGCCGAAATAACCTCGAACCTAGCGGAGCGAAGGTGGAGAGATGAAGACACCTGCGAGGCAACCAGGCAAGTATGGCCTTACCGAAACAGAAAAAGAAGTACCAACATCGTCTCTCTAAAAAGAAACGATATCAGACTGGCAGTGGGAGTCATCACGGGACACTGTCCCATTGGCAAGCACGCTGAGAGACTGGGTATAGCAAAGCGGGACTACTGCAGAGGCTGCCTGGACGAAGAGGAAAAGGAGAGTGTTCAACATTACTTATGCCAATGCCCCTCTCTGTCCGCAACACGATTGCTCTTCTTAGGCCGACCTTTCTTTGATGACCTCTCTGACCTCGCATCACTAGATGCGCAGACTCTCATGAGGTTTATTCACGGCTCGAAATGGTTTGACAAAATTCCCTGAGGAGGGTTGTACTTTTAAGTACTGTGGTAACACAACGGGCCTATCTGAGGCCTATGTGAGCGTTAGCTGCCACTAACCTTACCTAACATACATTACAGCAAAACAATTAAATAAAAAAAGACAGACACGCTAAAAAACGACTTGCCGCAACACATTTTGCAATATGTGTTGGAAACGGGACACAAAAACTGGAAACGAACTGGCGATACAGCACAAAAACATTATATGACAAAACTAACGCGACAAATAAAAAAAGACATTAAACAATACAGAGACACAACGTGGAACAGGACAATTTAAAATCCCCTGCTACAATTGCAAACCTGTTGCAGAAAAACAATACAATATGGACATTTGTTAACAGACTAAAAAAGAAGACAGTGACTATACCAACCATCACGAGTGCTGACGGCATAACAACCGCCACTACGAATGAAGACATGATTGGGGACTTTTTAGAAAAAAATAGACGAGCTAGAAGACTGACGAACAAAACAACATTACAGCTATTTCATTACGAACTATAATAATGATCCTACTATCTTACATCATCTGATGACCCCAAAAGAAGTCAGAGACATCATTAAAAAACTACCAGCATATAAAGCGGCGGGACATGATGACAACGTACAAAACATTATCAGTAAACATGTCTCTTGCAAAACAATCGTCAATACTCTTTACATTATAAATTATATCATCAGAGTGAGCTATTTTCCAAAATACTGGAGTATAGGCCATATCCCCATTAAAAAACCCTGTAACATTATTTTTTCATTACTGACGTCACTTAGCAAATTGACAGAGAAAATTAAGTCATAAAAACTTACCTACGCATGCCTTGTCTTGTTCGGCGTTGTCAACATCAATTTAAATGGCCTTCAAATCTTACAGAATAAATGTTTGAGACTGGCACTCAACAAAGGCAAATATGGACGAATTAGAGACCTACACCTTAGACTCTATCCCTCTACTATCAGAGTATATCCACAAACTATCCAACAACTTTTACGACAACAAATTTAGTAACAATTCCCTGCTACAAAACCTGACCTCAATAAGACGCACCCACAACTACACATTCCAAATCAAACACAAATTAATTTACCAGAGTCTCCCAGTCTTTCAAGAACTATTGTAAATTGTAAATAAAATGTAACTATAATATATGTATATACTGTTGAACCAACTTTCTTTTTTTTATATGTTTATATTTTTTCTCCTCTTCATATGTAAATCAATAAAGATATTGATCGACCAAGACATTTTTACAATATTTCACTAAAATGAACATTACAAATTGAACAAAGAATAAATTATCATTAAATTGAGATTATATTGAGTAGCCTGTGTTTTAATAACAAAAGTAACAATAAACATATGCTTATTTTGACATTTATAATTTTTTTGTTGGTCCCTTCAATATGCCTTATATTAAAAAAAGATGCAGATAATCTGAAAAAAAAAACAATTTTGTGCATTATATAATAATAATGAAGATTGAAGAGCACTCGCAAAAACATTGGGGGTGGCGAAGGAACAGCATATTGATGGGTAAAAACCCAAACAGAAGTTAAGAAAACAAAGAACTAAAATACGTGCTAAACATCGTATTATCATGGAACAATACATTGAAAAGAATCCAAAAATAACTTTGAAGCAAAGCACTGAAAAATTCCGAAACGATAATGAAATTAATGTTTCTAAGGAATGTGTGAGAAAATACTTGGATGGGTTAATGTTTACACTGAAAGATATAAGAAGAGAGCCTGAGAGAGGCAATTGTGAAGAAAATAAAAAAAAAGATATGATATGATGAGATATGTTCGACAACTTTTAATGTACCAGGCTGATAATATCTCAATTGTTTACATAGATAGATAGATTTTAACTTATTTATTTCATGAACAAATGGTAGATCTAAAAAAGGCACACGTTGCACCCATATTGCTGCAGGCAGTAGAAGGTCGAATATTCATGCTATTGGGTGTATTGGAAATATGGGGTTAATTCATTATGATATTCGAAGAGGATCATTTAAGAAACCACAGGTAAGAGTTTATTATGTCTTTAAAATTCTCAACATTTATACCAGTCGGCAGATTAATGGACAATACCCCTTGTCATTCCACGATTGAGGAAGTATTTCGGGAAAATGACTTTTTACATCACCGTTTATTAAGGCTTTCTCCATACATTCCGATGTTGAATCCAATTGAACTTGCTTGGTCCAACCTTAAATTGGGTGTTAAACAAGATTTGACTATTCAGATGCCACATATTCTGGCTGGCGAGAATAGGAGAAATATTACACAAACTGAGTATTGCATGCAATCGCTAGAAAATATTATACAAGAAAATATTAATAATAAGCTTACTGTCAATAATTGTACCAAATTCAAAGCTCATAGACAAAGATTTATACCTGTTGTGTTAAATATGGCAAGCCTATATTTTTAATTCATTAGCATTTGTATTAGCTGTGTAAGAAGTGTAAGTTAATTTAATAATAAATTATTCTTTGTTCAATTTGTAATGTTCATATTGGTGAAAAGTTATTATTCCCAATTTGAAATTGATTATTCTCAATTTGAAATTGATTAGTCTCAATTTGAAGTTGAAAAGGTAAAGAGTCACTTTTGATAGATTTAAGAAAAACAAGAAAATCACGCAGTGTCATCGTTGCCAGCAATTGCCAACAAAAAATTGCAATTGTACCCCGTAGTGTTTAAAACGTGCGGGAACGCACTGGACAAAAACTTTTATTAAAACAAGAGGAACTAACTACAGTAAATCTTAGATTTACTTAATCAAAATAGAAGAGAAAGAGCCTTACATGCCTCTTATTTAGAACAGCCAAGAACCTTCACAAAAGGCAACCTGAGATAGCAAGACAATTCCTTCCATGGACTGCAACCAACGCTCTAACTTATTCGAATAGACAGAAGTTTGCTGAACTGAGAAGTGCGTTTGAAGAACTAAATAAGAACATTAATTTAGATTTTATAATCAGTGCAATTAATAAACAATGTTTAGTTTAAAGATATGTAGGTGGATCGCAAATGGTAGATTTAACAAAATTAATCAAATTGCGAACTTTCTTATATAAACCGTGATAGATAATTGTCTTATTAGTGAAACAAAAACTCAACCGGCAAATAAAATCAAAATTAGAGGCTTCACCTCTATTCGATCGGACCGTGCAGACGGTGTGGCGGTTCTTATAAGAAATTCCATTTCATTTATGCACATTACACATAACATTAACATTACAATTGAACATATCCATATACAAATTTCTGAGCAAACTCACTTAGTAATTGGATATATGTGTCTAATTTGTTCAACATTGGTAACATAGTGGTTGTAGTAGATGACTTGAATGCAAGGCAATTGCGTAATCACACATTCAGATTTACACACACACTTTCCGCTTAACGGTATTACACCTAATTGTTAAAAACGTACAGTGTACTCATCCATTTACGTTACAAGACTTAGATTCAGATCATGACTCAATAATACTGACGCTACTCGACCATAACAGATCGAATGACACGAAAATAGTGTATGATTATAAAAATGCTGACTGGCAGACTTTCCGACACGTACTAGACAAACAAATAATTATTAGAGAACAATTAGACAGTATAGCAGAAATAGATAGAAGCTGTGACTTGCTGACAAAGTCAATATCAACTGCCAGAGATGTAGCAATAAAACGATTAAGACTGCAAACTAATAAATCAAATTTAAGTCAGCCAGCAAGAGATTTAATTAAAAATACGCAACAAAAACTCGCAAAAAATGGAAGCAGACAAAAGACCCAATAGACAGACATAGACTTAATGCATTTGGAAAACTAGTCAAAATCACAATTTACAGAAAAGAAAATGGCAAATAGAACAAGAAATTATCAAACCTTTCAACCAATGATAAATTATCATGGAAAATCACAAAAGATTTAAGAAGATATTTCGAACTGAATCCTGCCTTGACAGTTAATAATGTGACAGCACTAACTGACGAGGACAAAGCCAAACTGCTGGCCGAAACTTATAGACAGTTTTATATCAATGACAATAATAACTCAGTTGAAGAAGACAAAATCATTCAAAACTCTTTAAATTTTATTCGGACAGCTTTAACAAGCATAACAGATTATCGTAACTAACCCACGTCACCTACAGAAATAAGACAGATTATTGTTAAATTAAATACTTTTAATACTCCGGGTCCGATAAAATTACAAACCTATTATTAATTAAATATCTGACAAAAAAATCATGTTTTAACTTTCATACTTCCTTACCTCTTGGAAACTGGCAACAGTTATTCCAATTTATAAAGCAGGAAAACCTAAATTAGATCCCAACAATTATTGACCGATTAGCTTACTGAACAGTCTCGGCAAAATAGCTGAAAAAGTAATCTTATCTAGAATTGACAAACATGACAAATATAACTATCGACCAGCAGTTCAGTTTTAGACCAAGACATAATACGACACAATAAGTGAATCGAATGGCCCATTTTATTCTGTTAAATTTCAATAAAAAGAAAGTCACTTTAATGGTCACTATGGAAGTTTTTGAAAAGTTTGGCAGATTGGACTGGTCCATAAAATAATACAGTACGAATTTCCACAATATACTTCAAAACCCATAACAGCAGAAGTACCACAGAGGTCGATCCTCGCACTCAGACTGTTTAATATTTTTATTAATGACATTCCGACCAACTTTAATACCAATACTCACTCATTCAGCGCAATTATTGCAAAACAGACAGCTACAAATTGAATTACTTACTGAAATACTGTAACAAATGGAATAATAAACTCAATGCCTCAAAAACTGAGACTATTACATTTCACAGAAAGTTCACAAATACTAAAATTATACAACTACTTACAATTCAGGGTGTCGTTTAAAAGTAACACTAGATATCTGCATGTTCATTGAGAGCCAAAAGCCAAATCAATGTCACTAATAAAAGTCTAATTTACACCTCCATTATTAAACCACTCTTAGTTTATGCCGCCCCAGTATAGTGCTATGCATCCAGAACTAACAAAATCAACTTGCAGCGTTACCAAAATAAAATCTTGAAGCTAATATTAAATCAAGATAGATATGCCAAAATTGTTGAGCTACATAGAGATTTCAGATTGTATGAATCAGATTAGTCAGAAATTTTACATGAGTCAATTATCCCACAACCCTCTAACATCAAACATTACAAACGCTAGATCTAGATCTAACATCACAATACCTTCTGAACACAAACTAACTTACCAACACCTTTCAATTTTTGATATACGACTGAATTCAGTGATCATTAATCAAATATTCTAATCAGTTTTTATAAGTACTTTTTCCTGCATAAAACCCTTTCTAAATTTGATTTATTCTCAAATCCCAAAAGATAACAACTAAGTGTAAATCAAGCAACCTCAACCATGATTAAATATGCTAAAACAATTGTACTGATAGTTCTACATGAACAGGATCTCTACAACAACATTTAATTACCATAATATTAGTCTTGTATATAACTAGAATTTTTAAGTAAATAAACTTTTTTAAACTGGAATTGGAATTGGTTCTCGTCCGATCTCTTTTGTTGTTTTTTGTTCGGGATACGTAAACCATATATTTATTATTATTTTTGTACTGTGCAGTTTTTGACGAATTTTTGTAAAAACAGCAAAATCCTTAAAAAAATCTTTTCAGTTGGGTTTGGGTAATTGATTTTAAACCTTTGTTTTTCATTAAACTATATTTGATTGACTACCTTTTTAGACATTGCAATTTGGTTGACAGTTGTGATACTGAAGTTTTATCGATGATTTTGATTCTTTGGTTAAAGCAACATGATGAAGCTACAACTACTTTGCACCACCAATTATTTTAAATAATAAGTACCAAACAACAAAAACATAATAATGTCATCTATCTTTAATTTATGTCATCTTGTTTAATTAAAATATTTAATAATAAACTGTTTACAAAAAATAGAAACAATTCAAACCAAATGCAATATAATTTAATATAATTACGTCGAATTCTACTACTTATTGTACAAGGTACTTATGTATATACATACTGATGAATTAAAATAATTTTTACTGTTTACGAATTTAGCTATCAATATATTTTAATTTTGAAACAGATTTTATATGTTCCAATAAATACATTTTAATCTGTCATACATGTCAAGGATTTATGCATACACAACCTTGTTTGTTAATAAAATAATACATCTATGGAAATCATATTCACTTTTTCAGGATTACTTAATTTGAAAAATTACAGTCTACCAAAAGAATGAATAAAGAATAAAATGAATTGAAAATCCAAATAAAAATAATAAAAAACAAATTAATTTCTTAAGATTATAAATTTATGGAATGTTGTGGAAAAAAATTGTTGTATATATACTGATTCTTAGAAGACAAAAGAACACGAATATATAAAATAAAATAAATGCACACAAAAAAATGTGATTATTTAAAAATGTTTTTTTGCATAATATATGTATATGCAGTGGACAATATTAACTATCAGATTTTTAAAAAATATTGTGTTTAACAATATTGATGAGGCGGAAAAATTAGCTAGTAATATTGACAAGCCGGGTGAGTCGGAGAAGTGTCACAATAGGGTACTGGCGGCACTGCTGCACGTATCTATATGAATAAATGTGGAGTTTTATAAACACTTCAGCGCTGTTGGGTCTTTACGACATTCTGCAGAAATATGTCTCTTCAAGTTTCCGAATTATTATATTAGATGTCGTTGTGTATTAAAATGTATTAAGAATTTGATAAATATTTATTGTTTTATTCGTCAGTTCAATTTGTTTTGTTAATTAAATTGACATTAATTTGAATAAATTACTTTGTTTTGTTTGCAATTTCAACCTTTTTCCAAATGATTTAAAACGCAAATAAGACCTCAATTGGTCAACATAACGGATATAAATTATTAAAACTATTTTATTATAAATTTGTTATTTATTTAGGAATAATAACGAGTTGCCCTAATAATTATTATTACAATTTTCATGTAGTACAAATAAGGTTGCAGTCTGTTTAAATGAAAATAACACCGAAACTCAGTCGATTGTAAGCACTGGCCGCGTTCACTTCGCTTCGCTCAGGCTTTCTGCACAACTCGAATTGGATATTATTCAATTAAATACATTTAATTTAATTATTATGTTATAATTTAATTAAATAAATCTAACTTATAAATTTTAGTAATTGAATAATGAATTAAATTTGAAAATATCGGTGTAGAATATTATTATAGATTAAAATAAATGGATATATTTTTATCATTATTTTCGTAACAAACATATACATATCGCTGTTTATGTATATTAGTAGTAGTTTCATTTATATTTTAAAACAACAACTATAGGACAATATATATATAATATGTAATTAAAACATCAAGCGGTAGTTTAAACCCGAGGAGATATTATAATATGTCCAAAGATTTCAAAGTAGCTTGAATTCCGTATTGCATATGTTTTTTATTTTATTTCGTATCTAAAATCTAATTTATTATCTTTAAAAAAACATACATTATGCATCATAACCATGGAAAATTGTCTACAACTTTACAATCGACAGTATAATAATATCTGCTCGGATTTAAACTATTGTTTGATCCTAATTACATAATATATAATTTTTGTTATTGACAACGGATATAAAAGAATACTTTATACTATTATTTTTAGTATATAAATAAATGTTTAAAACACAAAATGAAATAAATAATATACACATGTGTATATAAACCATTCACATCTATTAGATCATGGTCGTTTGACATATTTATGTGTAAATGAAATGACAAACAACGTTAAATGACAAGTGTAGTTTAGGCATTGTCAAGATTTTGGTCACTTATAATATGAAATTGTTTACTGTTTATTGTTAAATATTATTGTTTTTAGATTCAACATCTGCATATACATTACTAATTTGGTTAAATTCTGTATGCCACAGCAGAAAAAGTAACAAAACTTTGTCGTAATTTTGTCAAAAGTATCGTCTTAAAATTACCTCTAGTGCAACTTCATTATAATATCTTTCGATTGTGCATTATATTTATCATCTAATTTTAATTCATTGCCAATGAATAATAAAACATGTTTTTGAGTGATATGTTTAGTCCAGTTTTTCACAATAAATCACATTTGTTACAAAAATTTTGCCACATGTCTCTGGTATATTCCAAAAAAGCTTCAAGTCATAAATTAGCAGATAGGGTTTTTAGTCTTACCGCAAAATATTGAAGGGTCTTCTCCTCAGGCGGATTAAAAAAAAGTACAGTTTTGTCATTTTTTTTAAATCCTGTTATTAACTGTTAAAAAATGTAAAATTTTATATACAAAATTTGGTTTTAAAACAGGGTTTGAGTTATTACAATGACGTAAAACATGGAAAAAAACCATATCCCACCGACCGCAGGACACTTGGGAGTTACCAAAACATTGAATAATATAATTGTGGCCTAAAATGGCAAGAAATATTAAAAGTTTTGTGAAAGCTTGCCAAGTATGTCGTCTATACAAACCGTCTCAGTCAAAGATCCCAGGACTAATGAAAGCTTGCTCCATAAAATACCCATGGCATACATTATCTGCAGATTTTATGGGTCTATTTCCGAGGTCTCTAAAGAGAAATTGTTTTCTGCTAGTACTTGAAGATAGGTTCACAAAATGGATCGAATGTGAAACTATTAAGACAGCAACATCTAAAAAAATTAAAGATGTTATTAAGGATAGAATAATATTAAAATTTGGATCACCAGCCATAAATACCGACAACGGCAAACAATTTGTTAGTGGAGAATTTAAAAACTTTCTGGAAGAATCTGGTATACGGAAAATTGATACTTCACCCTACATTCTACAAGCTAATCCTGTGGAGAGAGCCAACCGAACGTTTAAGTCCATGATTGCCAGTTACTGCAAAAATGTTCACCGCACATGGAATATGTATATTCAAGAACTGCAATTTGCATTTAACTCGGCCACTTCGGAATCAACCAAATTCTCTCCATCATACCTCAATTTTGGAAGGGAGTTAAGGACTCCAAAAATACTATCCAAAACTTCAGGCCAGAATCAAGATTCGATCAACCTATCCGCACACTTCAAAAACCTGAAAGAAATTCACAGTTTAGTCCAACACAACCTCAGTGAAGCAACAGAAAGACAGACTCACTACTATAATCTCAGAAGAAGAGATTGGTCACAGAAGCTTGGAGAAGCAGTATTGCAGAAATTAGTACACCACTCATCAGCAGTGAAGAAGTTCACAGCAAAGTTGGCACTAAAATTCGACGGTCCATATACTGTATCAAAAGTTATTTCATCTGTAAGGTTTAATATAAAAGACCGCAACAAGGAAATTAAAAATATCCATGTCAAGGACTTAAAAACTACAGGGTAAACTTAAATATACTTTTTTCTTTGTTGTTGTTTATCATTAGATATGGACATCCCAGAGATCAACTGCTCTCCGCTGTACGAGTCTCCAGAAGGCCCCAAAACATCACCGAGGACACGGAACTGGGAGTTTGATTCTACTCCTCTTTACTATTTGCCGAGACCAAGGAACCAAACTATAGTAGCAGATATTTTACCATTGCCGCCACTAAAACCGCCACAGACAAAAAAACCAAGGAGCCAACTCAGCCAACCTGTAGTAGCAGTGCCGCCTCATATATAATGGCTACTCATATATAATCGGTGAGCTAGGTTGTGGTGTTGTTAAACTAAGTTAACGTATCAGAGCCAGTTCAACACGCTGATTCCAACAGGCACAAAATAACTAAAGAGAGCTCCAGCCACTTTCTCTAAAGTGGCAAAGTCTGAATTATAATATAAAGGAAATACAGGGGAAATAGCAGCTGAACTTGAACAAAACATTTATTGTCACTTACTCGTAAATAATGGGAAATAAACATTGGTATTATAATAGAACAATAGAACATCTATGATCGACAATGATTAGTCGTAGCCATTTCACTTTAGATTAATACCCGAAAATAAGAATGTATCGATAACAATAAATACGTAGTACTTGTTATACAAAACAAAAGTTATGTCTAGTTACTAACCCGCTGTGTTGTTCAAACTGGACAATACATGCCAAACAAAAATTTGTATAAGTCCTTAGCTTGCAACACATTAATCCAGGTGGTTAACTATCCGCGTTACATAAATTTTGCATTATTATTTGTTGTTGCCGCAACAGAAATGTCAAACCTTAAGGACTCCGCCGAGAGTAAGCTTACTGACGCGTTACATAAAATAAGGTTTTAATTAGTCTTTAATGAGACAGAAATAAAGCAAGCAACCAAAACACATTGGTACTAAGTGCATAGCGCAACCGTTAACCCTTCCAACCATCTATCGTTTAGCAAATGTTCACTAAACGTATCAACCTTTTAAATAAAACAAATGACTCGTATATCATAACCTACATCCTTAACACAAAATTATTGAAACTAATATTTCTATGTTGTTAGTGCTGAATGCACAGCAAAACACATGGTACCCACATAAACGCAAAATTACTTTAAGATATTTTGGTTGTTAGTGCTGAATCCACAAAAACACATGTGGTACCCACGTAAACAAAATTAATTTAATTTGTTTTAATCCTAACTAGTACTAAATGCACATAAACATAAATTTAAAAGTTAATTATTTTGGAGATAGGATAAAATAATAATTAAACTATTTGCTTATAGCATTTGGTTTTTTTTTTATTTTTTTTTTTTTTTTTTTTTTTTTTTTTTTTTTTTTTTTTTTTTATTTTTTTTTTTTTTTTTTATTTTTTTTTTTAATAGCTAACGTTTCGGCAGCGTTGCTGCCTTCCTCAGAGCTAAAAACAAACATTACATTGTATAAGACAGTTAAAATAAATATAAAATTGTGATGACAATGTCAAGGACACTACTAATAAACAAATTAAAAAAACATATATCTAAACACAAAAACAGTTATATCACTATAATTTACCTTTAAAACTATTTGCTAAAATTGTCATATATAAAAAAATTTCGCGAACAAACTTGCACATACACTTTAAAAACACTCTTCATTAGATTGATTCTTTGTTTACAATTTCGTATGTTATAGTGGTTGCATACATTAAATTTGCTATTTGCACATTAAAATTAATTTTGCGTACATATTTGAAAGTTTCTCTTTGTCCGTTTTTAAATTAATATTTCGGTTTTTCGTTCTGTTGATATGAACCACTTCGCTAATTAGACGTTTTTTATATCCGGATTCCGTATCTAGTATTTTAGTATCTTCAAATTTAAATTGATGGTTTTCATTAAAAGAATGTTGCGCTAGAGCAGTTTTTTCCTTTTTTTCGCGGTATTGCGGTTTGCAGTCTTGTTTATGGTTATATAGACGTTTGCTTAGATGTTGTTTTGTTTGGCCAATATAACATTTGTCGCAATCTCCACACGGTATTTCATAGACCACGTTTGCTATCGTCTCTTTAGGGTCTTTGGTTTTAAGTTTAGTAAACAGTTTTCCTACTGTTGTTATGTTATATATCCCTAAATTGCCTATACCGTTTTTCTTTAGTTCTTTGTTGATGTTATTTGTTATAAATGGAATTTGTGGGAACCTAAAATATGGTAGTTTTTTTTGTTCCAGATGTATTATTTCATGTTTTTTTGAGGGTGAAAACAAGATCTTTTTTATAATTGGTTTAGGATACCCATTTGTTAAAAACATAGTTTCCAGTATCATAAGGTTTTCTTCGTAAAACTGTTGATTACTTAATTTCATCATTCTGTCTTTATATGATTTTAAGGTATTCAGTTTTGTTGTTAAAGTATGGCTGGACTTAAAATTAATGATTCTTTTTGCACTGGTGGGTTTCTGATACCAATTAGTTACAATCTGTCCATTATCTTGGCGAATTAGTTTCATGTCCAAAAATGGGATTTCTTTTTCAATTTCAGTTTCTATGGTAAATTGTAATTTGTTGTGGATGTTATTAAAAATTGATAATACATTGTCTATTTTATTGGATGGTACTGCGATTATGATGTCGTCCACGTAACAGTGTAGTAAAGGTAGTGGAAAACCTATTTTGTCTACTGCTTGAGATATTATGTAGTTCATTACCAAGTTAGCTAATATTGGAGAAGCTGGGTTTCCCATACTGCTGCCGTCTATCTGTTGATAAAAACTATTTTCATATTGAAAATAACTAGTTGTGAAAGTGTGTTCAACCATTTTAATTAATGTTGATTTTGTCATATTTGTGTAATTTGTTATAATATGAAAGTCCTTTTCTATAATGTCAATCACTAGTTGTTTTGGGATATTAGTAAATAAAGATGTCACATCTAAAGAAGCTAAAATGTAACCATTAGGAAGTTTAGTATCTTTAATTAGTTCTTTTAATTGGTACGAGTTTTTTACATTATAGTAAAAGATTGTTGTGTAATCTTTTAGCTGATTATGTAAAAACTTCGAAATATTGTAGCATGGCGAGTCTATACAACATACTACTGGTCTTAATGGTGTGTTTTTCTTATGTATTTTAGGCATTCCATATATTTTTGGTGAAACCGAGTTGTGTCGTTTTAGTATTTTAGCTTGTATATCCGTAATAACTAGCTCCGTTTTTAACTGTTCAATTAGTTTATTAGTTTTAGTTTCATATTTTGTTGTAGGATTATTTTTTAAGATAGCATAATTTGCAGTATCCGTCAATAATTCTTTTAATTTTAAGTCATAATCAGTTTTGTACATTATGACTGTACTTCCTCCTTTGTCTGCCTGTGTTACTATAATATTTTCATTATTCTGTAGAAATTTCCTTGTTACGTTATATTCTTTGGTAAATTTATCAGGTTTTTGTTGTTGTTTTGTTTTATGAATCCCATTAGTAATAATATTTATCATATTGGCTCTAGTTACATCTTTTATTTCTTCTGGGTGTGAATCAATTATGTACTCAGTGTCTTTTATCAGCCTTGGAATATTTATATTTAGTATATTTGGTTCAAGAGAAAATTTCTTACCTAAACTTAAAATGTGTTTTACAGGTGTTGGTAGGTTGACTTTTGTTTTGTTAACAAGCCATTTGCTTTGCTCAGCAACCGTTAAAGTAGATAGATTCTTTTTTAACTGCGTTAATTTGGAAATTGTGTTATTTTTCCTATGTTTATATTCTTTGTTATAAATTCTGGTATTAAATTTGTATATATCGTCCATCAATAGTTTCGGTAATATGTTAGATAATATTGACTGTAAGTTCTTTAATTCTATCTTGATATGTGTAAGAGACTGAAAAGTTAATTTTATTTCTAGGTTTAGAGTTTTTAACTGCATTGAATTGATTATATTTTCAATGTTGTAGTTATAAGTGTTGTTGTTGCTTACTAGTCGAAAAATGTTTTTAAAATTATGCTGTATGTGGTTTGGTATACATCTGTTGCTTCTGCATGAAAGTAAAAAATTTCGTCTGTTTTCCAATGCAGCAAGTTGTTTAAATATTTTACTGAGTTTCTTAACTTCTTTGTTCGTTTCTTCGCCGTAACCTTCTTTGATGTATTGATAGAAGGGTGTGTTGTTCCAATTGTTATTCATTTTGTTTTGTTGTTATATCCTTTTTTTATTGATTTAAAAGTTAATTATTTTGGAGATAGGATAAAATAATAATTAAACTATTTGCTTATAGCATTTGGTTTTTTTTTTTTTTTTTTTTTTTTTTTTTTTAATAGCTAACGTTTCGGCAGCGTTGCTGCCTTCCTCAGAGCTAAAAACAAACATTACATTGTATAAGACAGTTAAAATAAATATAAAATTGTGATGACAATGTCAAGGACACTACTAATAAACAAATTAAAAAAACATATATCTAAACACAAAAACAGTTATATCACTATAATTTACCTTTAAAACTATTTGCTAAAATTGTCATATATAAAAAAATTTCGCGAACAAACTTGCACATACACTTTAAAAACACTCTTCATTAGATTGATTCTTTGTTTACAATTTCGTATGTTATCCTATCTCCAAAATAATTAACTTTTAAATCAATAAAAAAAGGATATAACAACAAAACAAAATAAACATAAATCTGAACAACTCGTGAGATCCAAATACTTAGGGCATAAAAGCGACTCCAACTGAGTGCTGACACACACTAATGCCACTAACACATTAGCGTGAAGGTTCATTCATACTATATGGGGTTACTGATATTTGTATGCACCGAAGTGTGACATACTGAAAGGTTATACTTAATTTCTACGAAACATTTCCTACGTATATAAACAATTAACTAATTAATTAGTCCTAGTGTCAGTACACTGGGCAATCCAAAATAACAAGCGCAAAACTGGACTTATCTGGTTTCCAAAGTGTAGGGGTGGTAGCTGTGGACATGGATACTGCAGCGTGGAAACTCAACCAGGCTCCTTCGTTCACTTTGGCATGAAAATGGGAGATCACCGATGCTTGGCAGTGCAATATATTTGCTCTTCCCGGTTCTTTAATTCCATACGTACATAACGAGTGCGATCAACGCACGAGGATCTCCAACGAGATGATGCATTAAACGGCTGGTTATATTATATCCACAAAATAATACCGTGATAATATAGCCACAATTATAAGCCTAAAAGAAAACACGAATTGTAAAGCGGAAAATGCAGGATGACTTATATTGCCTCTGATGATGTTGAGGCTTGCAACGACGTGGTGGACGTTTGCCATGCGGTGTCACTTCCGCTACCTCTCGACTTAACCGTAATACGGTCAGAAATGGAAAAGGACTTCTTTTGCAATCTTTGTTTTGTTATCAACTTTGAAAGTCACAAAAAGGACTTTTGAAATCGGCGCAACGTATTTCTGAGTCGCCAGCTGCCATCTACCGACAGCTCCAGACAGCTACCGCTACTAGATAACGCCAATAGGTGGCGGTAACACTAACAAATGCAACAAAAGTTTGCAGCTTTGAACACTTTAGTGATTCTGACAGTCAAAACAAACAACTCTAACCTAACAAAAGCCGCTTAAAAGAAGCTCTATTTACTGTTTGTAAATATCAAGGTTTAACACAATTTCTGATATTATATATCGATGTAATATTTATTATGATTAAATAATACTTAAGTGATCCGATCTTCTTACAGATATTTACAGTTTGTGGTTGTAGAAATAATAGAAGTAGTTAATCGCTGAAATTCAATAATCCTATCTGGTCAAGTTAGCGCTCACAGACTGTGATGTCATATAACGTGATGGAAAATAAAACGTTACATGTTTATGTTAAATAAGTGAAGTGCCGCCGCCACCTTCTATACAAAAAAAAATTGCCGCGAATACACCACATTTTATTTTGGTGGGATGGAGGGGATGTGACTAGTACACCTAATAAATTAATTAAAACCACCCACCTGCTATTTAATTAATTCATCCACTTGCACTGCTACCTGTCACTTTACTATTATTGTAAATACATACAGCATATATTGTGCTGGAGGAAGTCAAAAAAGATAAGTTAAGAGTAGAAGCAGGAAAAAGAGCAATGAAGTATAAAGAAAGAATGAGACAGAGACACGAATGCAAAATATTACAAGAATGCATGAAAGAGAAAATGAGAGCAAGAAATGAAAAGCTAGGGGAGATCAGGGAAAATTATTACAATAGAAATGGATATGCGAGCCAAGAAATTGAAAGAATGAGAGAATCTGGAAGAGAGACATGGTACGAAATTATGGAGAGAGATAGAGATATACAAAGGCAAGAAAGGAGAATGCGAGTGAAAGAGTCTAGGTACAACGCAAATTATGAACATATTATAGAAAGTGAATTGCCAATGTACTTAGAGAGCGATAGATATAGTAAAGATGACAAAAAGATGATTGCAAGATTCAGATGTGGTAATGAAAAGCAAGTGACAAGATTTTGGATGGAAGAGGATTTGAAAAGGTGCAGAATGTGCGGAGAGACTAAGGAAACTATAGAACATATGTTGAAAGAGTATAACGAAATGAGAGAAGAACAGATGGGAAAAAATGAGATATTGAAAGGGGACGGAAGAGGGGTAGAATGGATGAGGGCATTTAAAAAACGAAGAAAAGAAATAGACGAACAGAGAAGCAAATTTTCTTAATTGTGTTAATTTTATAAGGATTAAGTTTTATTATTTTGGGAAGTTGTAATTGTATTTGTAAATGTAATTTTCAAGGCCGAAAGGCAAGAAATAAACGTATTATTATTATTATTATTATTATTATTAAATACATACCGCACGCTCTCGCTCATTTCCATCTCACTCGAGTCTCATTTATACCCCCCCCCCCCCCCTGCTTTTACTTGTTTTTAATGGTCATTTCTTTAGAGAATCAGTTGTTCTGACAGACCTGTTTGAACAATGTTCTGGTGAGTACCGACTGTCTAGTTAGTAATAGCCTCCGCTTTATTCCGCTGGACTCAATCTGACAAGTTTGAATCCAAAAATCTCGCTCCGAATTCAATTTTGTCAGACCTGATCGAAATAAATATACTATATACTGGATTGGCAACCACCGTATATCAACATAGGGAAATAGTGTGTCAAAATCCGTGGGTAGGCAACTTGCCATTGTGCCGAATAACGTTCTCACTTTTAGTATGTTTTACTCTGTCGCACTAGTCACTACGCCATATACGGTTTAAATGTGCAATATTAACAAACGAAATAATGATTAAATACTGGGTTGCTTTTGGATGTAATGAAATTTGAAATAAACAGGAAATGGAATTTAATTTCATTAGTAAGAATTTGCAATTAATATATGTTATACAGTTTATTATAAAAATTATATTAACCCATTAGTGCATAGAAAAATATTTTTTAAATATTTTTGAAAATTTTGATTATTATGCTTTCAACTGAGTATTTACTTTATGTTTTAATTATTTTTTTTATTTTTTTTAAATTAGTTATTGTTCTATGGCACATCCGTTATAGAGGATCTTATGCATAATAGACAAAAACACACACAATCAAGAAAACTAACGTTTTATTTTGAATGGTACAGTAAAAAACAATTTTTTGGATGAAGCCCAACGTTACATTTTACACATATAATTTTTGAATTTTTGTTACATAATTTACATTTTTTGTCTGTTTCTGTATAACTTACGAGATGAACGATATTATCATATCTCACACTTTCTGTTGATGTGATTGATTTATATCGAAGGGGTTTTTTGCCATAAGTTACCAATAAACCTTGTGCAATATAACGTCTGAAGTTCAGTAACAAAATGCAGTTTGGATCTGAATGTCTAAATTACTTCATAAGGAGCCAACCATTTACAACACTTACATCGATAAAGTATTGAAAAATTGGCCAATACCATTTTCTTTGACGCTTCCTTGATCTGTAAGCAGCCACAAGACCATCCATTTTATTGACACCGCCCATTTTTTTATTGTAATTAGCAATAACTTGAGGCTAAGAAATATTTTGTTTTGATTTTGATTCTCCACACCAACGTTTTGCACTAGTAATAGAGTTGTTCTCAAAGTTTGTAGCTAATGTTACAATTTTGTTATCTTTCCATTGAGTAAATACATTTTTTCCATTTGATTGGAATCTATACGTGCCTCTTTTCTCATTCTTCCAGACCGTTTTGTTTAGAAATGGACAACCTTCTCGCCAATTTTGTCTAATAGTTCCTGTTGCATATATGTTATTATCTGTCAAATAAGACAATAAGGAAATACCAGTGAAGTAATTGTCAAAATAAAATTACATCCCATGTTTCTGGTAGTATTTGCTTGTTTTATAAGGGATATAACAACGTCTCCACCTAAACCAAATTGCTTTTCTTTATTTGATTTTCCCGTACATATTTCAAACGATAGCATGTACCCATTACTAGCACAAAGTGCCCAGTTTTTATAACCAAATCTAATTGGTTTTCCTTTTATGTACTGCTTTGCAAAGTGTTTGCCATAGTATGGTATCATGCTTTCATCAATGCTTAAATTTTCTTCTATTTCGCCATGATTTCGAAAACTGGTGTTGAATGCGTCAATTAGTGGCCGAATTTTAAAAAGTTTGTCTTCATAATTATAATTAACATTATTATTAAAATTAATATGGCTTAAAAGCTGTTTAAATCTATTTAGCCTCATCAAATTTAATAAAAGTTTTGGGACGTCTTCTGTATTGTTCCAAAACATACGTTTATTTGGATATTTAGCATATCCAGACAACAATATTGCTCCAAGAAGTACATATAATTCACTTATAGTCATATCAAAATTTACATTTTTTTGTTGTGCATATATATTGCTTTGCAAGATAATATTTTGCAAAACATCTTCACAAAAAAAAAACTTAAAAAAATCTACAGGGTTCTCCGCTTTATGTGCCTTATCAGAAGGCAACTTACCAGTATACACGGTATTGACTTCAAAGTTTTGAAGAGGACTATTGGACCATACATGTTCAAGTTTTTCTTTTTTTTTTCTTTTTGAAGGTTCAAAAACACATGTACTTTTATTTTTTTTTGCAACACTGACAAGAGTAAATTATATTCCTTGTCATCATCATCATCATTGCTGTCATGTCTATTAACAATTTGACATGGTTGTTTTAGAATATCTCTTGGTAAATGGTTTATGTTACCATCCCCCTGATCAGAAAGATCACTATCTTCTTCAGATTCTAGTGTAGGGTCAGCAGGAGGATGTAAATAAATTCTAAAGTCATCATGGCTATTTGGGTCATCATATGTGCTATCATCATAATTTTCGTGAATTGCAAGTAGCTGATGTAACGATAATCTAAAATATACAACAAAAGAACATAAAATGCATTTTATGCATGTGATCCTTTTAAACGGATTCAAAACAAAACACAAAATTTTAAGAACGGCAACTATCTGTTATGAAATATAACTTATAGAAATTAACAAAAAAAGATGTTAAATGCGTATTTTAAAAGAAATTATTGTTTTTATTTATATTTACTATGTCAAAAATTAATACTTACCCCCCATTTCTTGTTGAATACAAATTGGGGTCTATTTTTATTCAATAAAACTATATCCAACACAAAAAACACGTTATTTACGCAGCAAGCGTCGTGAACAGACTGTTGACAACACGCCTAACCGCACATTTTAACCCCCTCCCTGATAGGTGCAGCAGAAACATAAATATTTGCAACGTCCGTTTAAACGGATCATATGCACTAATGGGTTAAATGGATATAAACAATATTGTTGGGAAATAATTATGCTTTCATATGCTAGTTTTGTGTTTTAATTTTATACAGAATAATTATTACCTTCCCCTTAAACATCTTATATATAAAATATATGCAAAAGTTCATAACAAACATTTTGTATTGTTCTTAATTCTTGTTTTTGATCATTCTATTATTATTTATATCATTATAGTTGTAATAATTTTATAAAGTAGATCTTTATGTTTAATACATTTAGACTCAATGTAGCGTATTATTAATACTTTACTTTCGAGTTTATGCACTTTTTTTAAAATTATTTCTAATAGAAATTAAAAAAAATAGTACTTCTTTTAAACATTTCTAACTCTAATTTTTTAATCGTGTAAAAAATCTATTATTGTTTCTATTGAGTAACTTAAGAGTTAATAAATAAATTTCTTTTATAAGATTTACCAGATACAAGTAAAAACTGATATACGAATGCGTAACTTTAAAGCACGCATTGCTCACGGTTTGGTTAACAAATTATTATTTTAGTACTATATTATGTATATTTGTCAATATATTTTATATTTTAAACAAATGTACAAGTTAGTATTACTTTTTTATTATTATACATGAATATATTGAGTGTCTGTAATAAGAAAGTTTATTATATTTTTTTATAAATCTTATTAAAGTCATAATGATTGAAATTATGTTGATTTTTTTTAATGAGAAAGATTAGTAATACTTGGTAGTATAATTTGATATATAAAACAGTAAAATACAGATTGTAATTATTGTTTTAAATCAATTTTTCTAAAATTCTGTCTCTCTTGCCTCGTATACGATTGTGAGATAGAAAGAGATGTTAAAGCGGCACAACGGCGGGTTGCATATTTCGATATTTTTCCTCACTTTAAGGGGCATGGTTGCCAATCCAGTATATAGTATAACATCCTTGCATTCCCCCCTGTTCAATTGTATTTGGCCCCGTTGTCGACAGAGGTCGCCGTCAGACGTGGTAGTGACCAATATATCTTACCATTTTCCCATTACGTCATAACTCGGTGTCATTACCGCTAGATGACGCTGCCATCTGGAATTAGAATAAAATATATTTTTATTGAAAGTGTACATATGTGTTTATATATTTTTGGGAATTTAAAATAAAGAGTTATATTTTAAATAAAACCTGTTTTGTCTGAAATAGCCCTGGGACTGAGTTATCCCGAACCCAACCACAGAAAGTGGTTACAGATGTTAGATCCATTTTTAATGACTAATTGGAAGGTTAAGTAAATAATAATAATAATAATAATATTTATTTGAATTGCCAATACAAAATATACAAAAAAAGAAAAAAAATGTTTAGGTTGAATTATACAAAACTGGTGGAGGTGTTTTTTAATATAGTACCGGTGTCAATCAGCAATAGATTTAGTGTTCTCCAAGAAGACGGAACAGACGTGAAATTCACACACACACAAGAAAACACTTTACCTCCGACCTACAGTTCTGGAGATATTAACAAAAAACCGAAAAAAGTGCTATGTTTTTGGTGATTGCCGTTAGAGCTCGTGTCATATTTGTCAGGACTTTTAGTATACCTTTCACTAGGTACCTATAAATCAGTGTAAAAAATTTCAAAACTTTTGGATTTTTTTAAAGATAACAAACTACTTTGACTAGACTAAATAATGAAAACAATTTTATCGAATGTCAGGAGTAACATGACTATAGCAACGAGCGTCTATCTTGTTCATTTCAACATAACAATCTCACAGCATACCAGATATGAAAAACTACATACAAGCCACTATCTCATGATAATGAAATATTTACTATTTAATTATTTTAAATAATTGTTATTATTATATGTATGTTTACAAACGGGCAATAATTAAATATGATAAGTTTCTTTAAATTTGAACTTTTGTTTAAAAAGATTATTTGCAGGACAGTTTAAACAACATCCCTAAAAAGTTTGGACAACAAGAATATAACAGCCACGACAACATAATATGAACTGTTGAATAGAACAGACTAACAGCAAAAAAAGTTTTAAAAACAATAACTTTAACAAGACAAAATAAAACAAACAGCTGACATAATCATATGTTTGAACGACACCAAATAAATTTCGATATAATTTATTTAACATTAGAACACGTCAAAAGTAACATTTGAGTGTTAATGAAGAAATAGATCGAATGCAGGAAATTTATTTAACTCTGCGTTGTAATCCTTCACATGTAGCAGAAACTGTTTTTACAATGCTCAATTTAATTTGATTTATTACTTAAATTGACATTAATTACATGTTTTGTTTATAATTTTATTGATTTATAAATAGCTATCTTGATTTCTGTTACAGACAAAATTGTAATAGTTTAAGTGGCGTATGTAGCGGGGTGAGGATATTCAAATGGGATAGGGTCACAAGTTATTGGTTACGATTTGTAATTCGAATTGAAGCCAAGCGGCCTTCTTCTCTTTTATTAATAACTACTATTTTATAAACATTAATTATACTTATAAATATTAATTGTTTAATTATGCAAACCAACCTTGCGGAATAGCTGCGTTATCATAACATTGATTGTTTTATTTAATTCAATCAATGCCATGATACAAGGGTACTACAAAATGGTTAAGGACGATATGACAAAATAAATTAGACAGGACATTAAATTACATTGAAAAGAAGTGTAAAAGAGGAAAATTGAATCTCTTTTACAAAGACAAAACCAGAAGGAAAATGGTGAGACCTCTAAAACAAAAACATGACAAAATACCGACGTTAATAAATAATAATAATCCATCAATGACAAATACAAAACTAAAAATGGTGACGCTTTCGAAGACGTACATAAATTAGATTGGGACCATGAGACTAACAAACAAAAAAGGATAGCAAAGGAGATGAAAAATTATTTGGCACAACACTTAGAACCACACCTAAAAAAATTAGGGAAAGTATTAAAACACTGCCTTCTCTAAAAACTGATGGACACATTCAAAATATTTCTCTAAATCAAATTTCAAACAAATGTATTATGCAACTACATTACATTATTAATGCACTGTTAACATTTTTACACTTTCCTACACAGTAGAAGCTTACCCATCATACCAATCAAAGATCCGTACCTAAACCCTTCGTCCCCATCGTCATACAGACTCATATTATTATTGACGATTTTCAGTAAAATAGTTGACTGAGAAAGTCGTTATGGACATAATTGATAAACATGAAAAAAAGACATAAACTGTCAATAAATCAACAATTTGAATTTCGACAGGAACATGGGACAAGTTCCCCTCAGGGGCTCACAATTGTGAGTACGGGCATGGCGCGCCCGAGGTGCCCTAGCTAAACATACACTTTGCTTCTACTAGTCTTGGGTGTAGTCTTCTCTTACTGTAATCTTTTCTATCAGTCTCCCTTGACTAACTCTAGTTCTCTTCCCCCAATGCTAGGAGTTACTATCTTCTATTTTCTCCTCTTTTCTCTAACTCTTAATCCTACGGTGACCTTACCCGTGCCAAGAGGATGCATGGCCAGAAGGAGGTCAGTCTGGTCCCTAACGAAAGGAAACCTAGCAAAAAGTATAAATTGCACCCCTCCTTAATGGATAGTGAAAAACGAGAAAACAACCACCAGGTGGGTACGGGCAGCAGTTCGGACTCCCACATTGCGCAAGCAGGTTGCTCAATCGGATCTGGTGTGGGCAACAATCCATTCTCGGAACGAAAGTTCCCCATAAAGTCTACCCGTAAAGGGAGACCCTTGTTCTCTAAGGACGATACAAGCAACAGGCCAACGCAACCCGGGCCTGTCACTAGCATGGATGCAGAGCTGAATAAAGAGGCATTCAGCAAAAATGAGATAAAACTGGCTGAAAGTAAGGAAGTGATCAGCTACGGCTTTGGTTCCACTACCCTAAATGTCTACAAAAGTGACCAGAGAAACCCAATCCCCTCAAGGGAAGGGGAGCCTTAGTCACATTCAGACAGTGAGATGTCAGACATGGGGGTCAGCAACATGCTCGGACCACTCCAACTAGGTGAGATAAGCGAAGCAGAAGAGAATCTGGCGCTAATCTCTGACACCAAAGACGACAACGACTAAACGATTGTTGAGGTGCCAGAAATACCTTTCAGTGATGGTGGGGGTTCTACAATGTTACCTTCACCACTCCAAAACAGCCTCGGCTGCTCTGCTTCTCCAACTGACAAAAAAAAAGAGTCGACATTGCCCTAATCCAAGAACCCTGGGTCGTGGGAACCAAGATTTGTGGGCTGGGCTCTGATAAGTACAGGTTACTGTACGCAAAAAACGCAGGTAAGCCACGTTCGTGTATCTTGGCAGATAAAAGTATCAACGCTTTTATGATGCCTAACCACAGCGATTGCGACACTATCACTGTATCAATGCGACATTTCAACCGTAGGTTATGGATGATCTCAAGATACTTCGCACAGAAGAAGGAAAGTCCCCCAGAAGGCTTTCATGGCATTATCAACGAAGCCAACCGAGTAGGGGCGGACGTGATCATTGGAGCCGATGCCAATGCCACCACGCCATATGGGGCAGCTCGGACACGAATTACAGAGGTGAGTCTTTATTAGAATTTATAATAACCTCCGACCTAGAAATATGTAATATAAGTAACACTCCCACCTTCACTACAGCCGTGAGAGAAAAGGTACTTGACATTACACTCGTTTCCACTAAAACGCCTAACCTTGTAAGCAATTGGAAAGTGTCAAAAGAACACTTCTTTTCTGATCATAGGTATATAGAATTTAAGGTAAACATACAGATACAACCAAAGCCTAAGTTTGTAGACAAACAAAAGACTGACTGGGGTAAGTATAAAACTACCCTATCGGGTGAAGACCAATAGAAGATCGGAAAAGCCGCCCCCAAAACAGGGGATGAGCTAGACAGATCTGTAAAGTTTACATCAGCTTGTAACAAGGCCATACGCACATCATGCAAAGTCGTGAGCAAGAAAAGTAACAGCAAACTACGGTGGTAGACACCGTTAATAAGCAACTTAAGAAAGGAATGCAGGAGGTTGTTCAACGAGGCAAAAAACACCAATGAGTGGACTGCCTATAAAACCAGCCTGCGGATTTTAAAAACGGAGGTCAGGAAGGCCAACAGGTCATTCTTTGCTCGGCTTTGCAAACAAATAGAGGAAACCTCAGAAGCCAACCGACTGCGAAAAATATTATCTAAGGATCCGGCAGTCCAAAGCTTCATACAGAAGCAAGATGGAAACTGGACAACCTCATGTACAGAAACGCTAGAGCTATTTATGGATACACACTTTCTAGGCAATGAAATAAGTGTAGTGGACTCCATCATAACTGCTCCACCTCGGTATCTAGCTGATAAAATTGTAGATGGAGACAAGTTAATCTGGAGCATCAAAAGCTTCAAACCCTTTAAGTCACCTGCACCTGACGGGATCAGTCCAGTTGAGTTGCAAGAGGCCATTGATATAGTTATACCTTAGTTGGAGACTATGTTTAAGGCATGTATAAACCTCTTATACATCCCAAAAATTTAGAGAGAGGTAGAGGCGGTTTTCATCCCAAAAAGAGGAAAGGCCTCACACACCTCCCCCAAAGACCTGAGGCCAATCAGCTTATCATCGTTTCTGCTAAAGACGCTTGAAAGAATGATTGACTTGCACATGAAGGATGCACTACACCCTGAAATGGTGTCAAAGTCTCAGCACGCATACACAAAGGGGAAATTTGTGGAAACGGCACTCTACACCTTGGTAAACCAGATAGAGAGCTCGATGAGGCATAAGGAGTTTACAATGGTTGTCTTTTTCAATATAGAAGGGGAATTTAACAACGTGACTGGACTAGCAATAGAGACAACGCTTTATGTCACCTGATTGGAAAAATGCTTTGTGAAAGGAACATCAGAGCTACAATAGGAGAATCCCACATAAAAAGAACCTGAGGAGGGTTGTACTTTTGAGTACTGTGGTAACACAACGGGCCCATCAGAGGCTTATGTGAGCGTTAGCTAATCTATGGGATAAGTTCAATAAATTGCTAGAATTACTAACGATATTTTACTTAACTTCACACAACAAGAACGAAGTAACAGACATGTTTTTTTTAGACATTATAAAAGCTTTTGACAGGGTCTGGACGATGGGACTCATACACAAATTAATTACACAACAATATCTATTAATTTGTATTCAATTCCTTCACAATAGACATTTCCAAGATGTAATAGACAACTCACTCTCACACCAAAAAGATATAAAAACGGGGGTTCTTCAAGGATTAATCCTCGCTTCAAATCTTTTCCACATATACTTTAACATTTTAACACACAAACACACAAACTACTCTTTAGGCTGAAAACACACCTTTCGGTTTCCCGGATCTGGAAACCCCTTATGGAATTCCATTAAAAACATAACACTCATATTTATACAACGGAACGTATATTGGACAAACCATGAGAAATTTTGATATTAAATATAAAGATCACATAAGAGCTTTAAAATATAAAAATCTAAAAAAGTCAAATTTTGCTAAACATTTACTTTTGAATAAGCATAATATTTCGAATCAAAAAACATCATTAAATATTCTACACATTTCGGATAAAAATTTAACATTTTTGGAAAGCTTAGAAATTAAAAAACATTTAAAAAACCAAAATTATACAGTAATTAATAAACAATTAGATATTTATAATTCACCTACTACTAGATATGTTAATAAAAATAAATTTTACTTAAATAGAAATTTTAAATTATAATGTAAATATTTAATATTATATTATCATACAGATTATCTAACCTTCAAAAATTTAGTCTAATTGACAATATCAAATCAGCGGAAAAATAAAAATTTAAAATATTTAAAATGGATATCAGGGTAGCGGGGAAAAAACAAATTTTTAAATATTAATCAGTTTGAAATATTATATATTATAGTACATTGATAATAATGATATATTCATTGAAACATGTACGTATAATTAAATATATTACATAATAAAATAAAATCTTTAATTTTAATAATATAAATACAATACAAAGATTTTATAAAATAAATAAAGAAAATATAAAATAAAACTCAAATTTAAATCTAATGCCGCCACACTCATTCGGATACGGGTAAATTCCGGATGGTTTTCCGAACGCTCGATAACGCGTGTAATTCAATGATGAGCGACATTTCGACGGGTTTTCAGATTCGGAGCGGCTGGGTTTAACAAGAAAGGCACGCAAATTCGAGCGTTTAATATATATACTTTTATAATTTAAACAGTTAGCTAACATGGACGTTGATTCTTGCTGTTGAAAAACAACAATGTTTGTGGCAAATTGGCAATGAGCAATACAACAACAAAAGTAAGAAAGATGAAGTTTGGATTCAAGTCGGAATAGAATTATTTTTGATTTGGGATCAACTTTCGTCCTCACAAAAACAAATTAGACGTAAGTTTACATTATTAATAAACACATAGAATCGACTAAAAATAATTTACGGAAGTAATAATTAATATGTTATTTATTTTATTAAATGTATTTACACTATTTTTTTTAAGTATAATAACACAAAATAGAAAACTAATTTTACAATTTGTTTTGACAAATAATAGTCATACTACAATAATTTGAAATATATATATATATTTAATAAATTAGTTAACAACATTGAAAAATTATATATTATATAAAAATTATGCCAATTCAACTATAATTATTATTGGTGATGTTAATCTTATAGTAATATATTTTAAATATCAAGTATAATTTAGTTGAAGCATATTAATTGTTATAACATATTATTGATTTAAATAAATCATTTCAAGTTGTTTCAAAATCAATTTTTTCATTTTAGCACTGCAAGTAACTACGAAGAATATTCTACAGAAGAAGCTGCTTTAATAAACTTAGAAAAAGTAGAAGAGGTCACAATAGTAGAAGATCAGTTGGCAGGTCCCAGTTCAAGAGTTCTGCCTAAACAAAAGTTTAGAAACAATTAAAATAATATTCAAAGCAAGATTTTGAATATTATGAAGAAAAGAAATGAATCTGCAAAATAAACTGATGCAGATGCCAATTTTTTATTGAGTTTTCTGCCAGACTTCATAAGGATGGATGAACTACAGAAAATTGACTTTAAAATGGGACTGCTTAAACTTGTTAAAGAAATTAAATTTTCTTCCTCTAATCCATTACCACCTCAACCTAACTATTATGCATCACAGGTGCATAATAGTTCTATCACCAGTATAATCACCAGTATAATCCACAATATCCTAATATTCCTAATCCTCTATTTATCAAATGCATTCCAATCCTCAATATGCCTGGAGTCTAGTTCTGAGAGTTATTTCCGTAAACGGTAAATTTTCCCTCAGAAAAATAGCGACTCCACCTTTGGCTCGGGCACCCGGCAGGACGTCACTTCTTGTGCACGTAAAGCCCCGAAGATTGAAATTTTCTTGGGGCTTGAAGTGCGTTTCCTGTAAGCACACGCAAAAAGGCATGTGCTTTACCAGGATCATTTTCAGCTCACAATAGCTTGTTTGCAACCGTTGCAGTTACACTGTACTATCGTCTCCATAATTTTAGATGACTATTAAATAAATAAAATAAATTAAGAAATAAAAAAACACGTAATAGACGGACAGCTATTAAAATAAGTTAACACAAAACAAAAAAAACACCAATGTTGTAAACGGACTTTGATGTTTGGACGTAGACAAGGCAAAAGATACATTCTTAAAGCTAATATCACAGATGACATCAAAGTTGTAAAATACTTCAATGCCAAAACCATAAAATACATAAAACTTAAAACTATTATCACAGATGACATTTGAGTTGTAAAAGACTCCGATGCCACAATCATAAAATATATAAAACTTAAAGCTAGTATCACAGATAACATCAAAGATAAAACAATCTTCAATGCCAGAACCTTAAAATAGAAAAAACAATACAAGTACACAAATGACACTGCAGTTGTATAGGACTGCAGTGCCGTACAAAACAACACTTATTTAAAAAACATAATAGAAGGCCTACACCTGCTGGGAGCGTGATCTGCCCCTTTTCCAGCCAGGTTTCCTTCTTCTTCTTCTACCTCGGTTACTCCCACTGTCGACAACAGAAAGTTCTGATGCCGAACTGGATTCGTCGTCACCGTTGCTGGAAGAGGGTCCATCCCTCTTCCGTTTAGCCGGATCAGACTGATCCTTATCTAATTGCTTTGGCGTATCTGCCAAAACAAGTTTGGTCAGGTCGGTTTTAAGACCAACCTGAGAATGTGTGGGGGGTGTTTCCCCTACGTTTTTGGTTAAGGAGACTACATTTCATCTCAACCGTTGTTGCCCCGGAGGATTTGGTGAGGGCATGTTGGTCTTAATGACCGGTATTGGTTGTTTCTTTGCTGCAGGAAGCTGAATCTGTCCGCTTAGTGCAGCAATAAGAGGTGGTAAAAGTTTGCTTATTAGCTCGTTGACGTCTACTGAGCTTTTTAATGCAGTCGTTGCTTTGGCGTATGATATTCCGGCTACTGGTGTAGAGATTGATACCAATTTACGTGCTTCAAAGTACGATAATTTATTCTTGGTCATGATTTCTTTGATAGCGAATTCTTCTTTATATTTCGGGCAATTACGTGATCTTGCGGAGTGTTCTCCTTCGCAATTGATACACGTAATTGGCTGTTGACATTCGCTACCATCATGCAGAGGTTTTCCACACGCGCAAATCTGCTCTTTGGAGCAACGAGCAGCTGTGTGTCCAAACCTCTGACATTTGAAGCAACGCATTGGTGCCGGAATATATGGCCTGACTGTGAGGTTATAAAAAGCCCCTTTCACGTTGGTGGGAAGTTGTGGACGGTTAAATGTCAGTATGTGGTTAAGGGTTTCTTCGCGTTTACCGTCTCGCATACTAGAAATGCGACGCACGTCGATTACCCCCTGACCACTCATGTTTTCAACAATTTCTTCCAACGTGCAGTTTAATAAGTCCCTACAATAAACAATGCCCTTAGAGGAGTTTAATGTTTTATGGGCTGAAACTGTCACGTTCATATCTGCCATTCGGATACATTTTAATAGTTTGGTTGACTGAGCGTCTGAATCCGTTTCCACAAGAAGGCCATCTCTGACCTTCTTGATAGATTTGGTGTCGCCGATCAGTCCATACAAAACTCTACTAATTAAAAAGGGGCTAACTTTGTCAAAGTTGTCTTCTTCCCTGGTAACCAGGATAAACCGAGGGACAGGTCCTCATCACTGGCACCAGTATTTGGCAAAATAGATTTGCCAACCTTCTTCCCTTTTGCAGAGGAAGAAGCTGGAGGATCCGATTTGTCATCGGACGGGGATCGGGTAGCATTATCCATTGGCACAACCCGATCAGTTGCACCAACTTCCGAACAATTGACTACTGCGCTACCGGAGCATTGTTTTCCCACTCTGGTGTTGCCAAATCCGTGCCGATTATGAAGCCCCTGTCAGATTTAACTGACGGCACGGACTGGGGGCGTGAGTTTGATTTTGACATCATTAAACAAAAATTTGCGTTTTACCTACCGCCAGGTTGGGAATGAAAGGATAAGAAGGTTAGGGGTAGAAATGGAAATGACAGGATAAATAGGGAAGGTAGCCAGGAATGGCTTTGGGTACATTTAGTTTGGCTTCTGCTCATTGACCCATCCGGCATGAGTGGCCCTGCCAGGAGTTTAAACTCCCGCCGGCATAGATCAAGCAGAAGTTACTCAGCCTCCTCACCACGACAAGGTAGTACCCACGAGGGGTTTATTTATATTATAATCAAGTTAATGTACAATAAAATATCATAGTAATATCAATATATATATATATATATATATATATATATATATATTATTTTTTAAATTTTCGCGGATATAATTATTTTTATTTAAATTTATTTTCGGATTATCCAACTCAAAAAGAAAACGCGGGATAATCCGAAAATAAATTTAAATAAAAATATATATATATATATATATATATATATATATATATATATAAACTACATACTTGGCAAACCTCACATTCATTGTCTTATAGTCATATCATATCTTATAAATTTTGTAGCCAAATTATTCAATGTATAATAAAATATCATAACCAATAAATTTAATATTTGACAAACCTAACATTATCTAAATTGAAAATATGCAACACTAAAAACTTTGCTCAAAACTTATTTGTTACCAACTTCATGGACACCATATTCTAAATGATCACCTCTTTTAGATATTATGGAGCCAAATAACATAGATTGGAGCAGTGAATTGGTTTTGAAATTTCTAAATATTTATGAAAAACATCCAGCAATTTGGGACCCAAAACATAAGGAACACAAAAATAGGAACGTTGTATCCGATGCGTGGAATAGCATACAAGAAGAAATGAGTGTAACTATTTCAATAGATTCTCTTAAGAAAAAGAGAGAATCTTTAATGTCAACATGTAGGTCAGTAAAAAGAAAACTGACCACATCTATAAAGTCTGGATCCGGAAAAGATGAAGTTTATAAGCCTTCATGGTTTGCTTTTGACATCATGTATAAATTTTTAAGAAACACGGGAGACATTAATCAAACATTAAACACAGAGGTATGCATTTTATAAACTTTATTTCTATATAAATGTAGTAATTATTATATTTGTTATTATTTAATTACATCTAAAATATAACTTTGGAAGTTAAGTCCTTAAACATCTTGCCATTCAATCTTTCCAGTTGTTATAAAATGTTGAGCAAATTCATCTCTAATAGCCTGAGCTTCAACTGTAGCCTTTCTGCCTGTTTTATGTAGCGACGTGAGAGATGTTACGTTACTAACATCTTGGCGCCATGTTCCTGGGATTATATTTCCATCGTTTTCTGTGTCAATTGTTCCAAGTGGACAATATATTTGTTTTGATGTTTGACTTTTCCTAAGGAAATTGTGCAACAAAATACATGTTAAGGTTACTTTAGATGCCCTTTCTGGGTGCAATATCATTGGTGCTCTTAAAATTCTAAAGACCATTGTCAAAATTCCAAAAGCATTTTCCACTATTCGACGAGCCCTGCATATCCGATAATTATAAATTTGTTGCATTGAACCCTTTTTATGTGTACCTGGGTACGGTTTCATCAATTTGTCAGACAAAGGAAAAGCATCATCTGCTACTATAACGTACGGCATCGGAAATTGTCTTCCTGGCAAAGATTGTTTGGGCGGAAGATTCAATTTGTTATTTTCCATTTTATGAAACAATGTTGTGTTTTTAAATACACCTCCATCACTAATTCGCCCCTGACATCCTACATCAGCAAATAGAAAGCAATATTCAGCATCTACTAAAGCCATCAATACTATGTTAAAAGTATTTTTATAATTGTAAAATTCGGATCCACTGTTATATGGAGCCTGTATATGTACGTGCTTTCCATCTAAAGCCCCTAGGCAGTGAGGAAAATTCCAGTTCTCATCAAATTTTTTTGCTACTTTCTCCCACTCTTGTAGGTTATTTGGAAGCTGGAACAAAATTAGCAGTTAAATACAAAAAAAATTGTGCAATAAAAATGATTTACTGAAAATATTATGAGTGTATATAATGTCATGTCGTGTACATATCTAACGAGATTATTATTTTATGACTAAAAGTTATTTAATTTTTAGGATATTCAAACAGATTATAATACAATACATGTGGAAGATGATCGCGAAGAACCAAGTTAGGACATTGAAATTAATGATGGTAATATTATTTTTTGATAAATAATTATGTAATTGCATGTACATAAAAACATATATTAATTTTAGAACTAAATACACAAACGGAAACAGGTAGTCAGTCTACACCAAGAAGAAACAAAAGATCACATTCTAATCCAGTTGATTTAATAATACAAACAACAATGAAACAAGCAACGGAAGCTCTTGAAGAAATTAAAAAACGGCCAAGACTGCAACCAAAAAATGATGAGTGTTCTATTTTTGGAGACTTAATAGCCACTAAATTAAGAGCGTTAAACCAACGTTCTCAAAAATTTGTTATGCATCAAATTAATAATTTAATTTTTAATGCCGAAATGGCAGAGTTTGATCATCCTAATAACAATAATATGGGTTTTACAAACAGAGTTGATTTTGATGTTTCTCGACCCTCCTCTAGTCAATCTAATTCAAATTCTTCCGCTACTTCTTATTTTTCACTTCAACCATCGTCTGCTACATCTCACAACTCTCTTTCACAACTTTCCACCTTCCAACCTTCCTCTTTTCACAACACTCAAGCTCCGTATGAAAATTCAAAAGATACATACAATAATTTAAACTCTAATCAATTTTTTTACAAAAATTGATTAGAGTTTAAGGAAATTGATTAAAGTTTATTTAATCTTATTTTCTTAAAAGTTGTTTTAGAATCTCATTCCTTTCATGTTGAATCTTATTCGATTCCTCCATGGCAAGCCGAATCTTCTTCAATTCTTCAATTTCCCTGAATCGCTTCCTTGATGACGGAACACGTAGTTTTTCTTTGTAATTAACATGTGATGATGACGGTTCTGATCTGAAATCGTCGTCACAGTTAGGTTGGGTTTGAAACGTGGATGAGGATTGAGGTGCAGGTGTTGATAATAATTGTTCAGATGTAGATGTGGGTATATTTTGGTTACAATCTTGTCTGTAGGACCAATTCGTTGTCGTTTAGTTGCATTTATGCACGGTGTTATTGTTAAGGTATCTACTGTTACTCCATGATTAATTGTTTTATCTTCTCTAAATAATCTATTAAAAGTATCAAAATACTCCCAACTGACCCTCCCTGTTGAGTTTTTTTTGTTTATTGGTATCTTTAATTGTCCTATATGTCATTTTCATGTTTCTCATTTTCTTGTCCAATAAATCAATAGTTACATTATCATATTTATGTTCATAGAAAACTGTTAGAATTTCCGCCCACAGATCTTTCTTTTTGGTTTTCGGATCTCGAAATCTTTCAAGTCTTTCTTCGTACTCTTTTAGTAGAAGATATATAGATTTTGCTGACCAAATCCATTTTTCTAGTGGTAGTACAGGTTCAGTAGACTCGTTAGTATCTATAACAATAATGAATCATTAGTTATAAACCTACTACAATAAGATACGCCTATAAAGAAAGTACGCCCACAAGTGCTAGCAAAAAGATTACTATACTGGTGGAACAACCCTTTAGGATGCAAAACATGCCAAAACAACTGTAAATAAAGTAGATCTGAGTGGAAAACGGCAAAACTAATATTGATAAATAAAATTCTTCAACAGAAGATCTGAAACCCTTTAATAAAATCTACAAAGTCAATTATAGAAAATCTGTCAAAACAATAGTAAAGCTTCGTGAAAGAAAGATCTACTTTATAGGTAGTCAAAACCATAAAAAAACAGCAAACGCAAACGAAGCGCACTAGTTGATTCAAATATTAAAAACGTCTCCAATACTGTATCATGAGATAAAATCATGCAGGAACTGACTAGAAGAAAAATATCGCAATATCTACAAAACATTGTCTCAAGCTACCTACCCAAACATAAGCTTCATTTTAAAAACAATTAGTAATCGGTATAACAACAGGGGTTCCCTAAAATGCGGTCTTAAGGCCAACACTATAAAACCTTATATACAACGGAGTCCTAAAATAAAATGACAGACTGAAGTAAAGGCAGTAATCATTGCAGATGACCTCGCCGCAGTAGTTGTGGACAAGAACAGTTATCTGGTAAACCAGACGATGCTAACCAAACATCATATGGATTTAGCCTTTCCAAAAAAATTCTAATCTAGACCTGACAAGATGTGTCCGGAAGTTGTTCCGAAGTTGTGGAACCAGATGGTTGGTTCGACAAGACGAACTGGGTTGTTGAGATCATTGGGACCGTTAACTCAATCAATAGCTTTGGTTAATGAGAATCAATACACTGATAAAGTCAGAACGGCTCTAAATTCAAGTTTGAAAATGCTCCCAATGCATTCAGAAGTAACCATGTTTTTGAAGGATGCCTCATTACCTGGGTCAGTTGCGGGCGTTATGAAGGAATTGGGGGACCTATTATTATTGACTACTGCAAGGTCAACACAAAAGATTTTCATACCTCTACTGCTAGCTAGAAGGTTATGGAATCACAAGTCAGTAGGTGTTTGGAGCGCTGCAGGTCCTAGGATGATGTTCTTTATTGCAAATGCCATGAGAGGTGAAAATTTGATCTTTTTTTTGCTTAACATTTTTTTTCTAGATGGACTTTTCTATAAACAATGATTTTCCATGTAAAATTGTCCCCAGAAATCAAATTTTTAATAATATTTGGTGTATTGTTCCTCTGAACGCGGCTAAACGTGCATTTGTAAGAGTTTATGTTGAAGAATAGGCCTACTTTGCAGATTTTTTGAGTTTTAGACGCTTAAAACCTAAATACACATAACAAATTTATATTTTCCAATTAATTTACATCAAAATACGTCAACTTTGGCGGTTAAAAAAAATTTAAAAAATGCTCCTTTTTGCCCAGCCCACTAAGAACAAAAACATGGTTTTATGGCTTTTGCGGCTTATAGACAGGGTATAGACTTGAAAAAGCGCCAGATTTGGATTCCGAAACGTGTGGCGCAATAATACAAGCCTCCCATAAATTCCGCACGGGTTTATTAAGATCCGGGAAACCGAAACGTGTGTCTCGAGCCTTATACAGATGATATATTTGAGCTCTTACTATGGCCATCGCTGCCCAAAAGCAAAATTAAATACATTTATATCATTTACACAATTAAAAAAAAAAAATGCTAAATTAACTCAGCGAAACTAGAAAGAATTATTTATACAAAGAAATTTACTAACATAAAAACAGCAAGGAGTAACCTTAGATACTAGATTAAATTTTCACAACTATTTAGATACTACTCAAAAAACAATGATCAATAAAAACTATTTATCCACTTATACATAAAAACGGTGTGGCATTGGCAAAACTAATCTCAATAGATTGCAAAAAATTGAAAATAAATGCTTGTGGTCTATCTCTTAACACAATTAACACAAGATTGGTAGATCTGTATGAAGAATCCAACATCACATTTTAAAGTGTTCTAAAATGTAAAAAACTCAATTTCCGGTATATATTTTGACTACCTTCAACTAATATATTAATATGAAAATTATTAGCTAATACTGCTTGCTACGAAAAGTGCGACCATGCTACTACAATTTGCTTATTTAATCCGCGTTGTTTAAAGTACGTGGCAACCCACACATATCAAAGCAAAAAAAGATGTTGCTCTGTATATAGTGAATACATACCAGCAAAATCCATGAATGGTTTAAATAAAAAAAAATTAATGGTTGCAGCAATTAAGAGGGAATAGAATATCACCTGTGTCAGGACGACTACCGGCAACAAAACATGTTGATGTTCCAGCGCCAACAACTCACGCCTGGACACAAATAAGACGCCCTCGAAATTTTATGCTCAGCTAGGTAAAAACATGGACATTACTGAAACAAAACAACAAAAACAAACACTCAATATAAAAAATTACCTTATTATAACAATACTAGTAATAGAATACAAAAATTATTATGCAAATATGATCTTATAGCTTCATTCGCCAATTCCAAAACTATCAAAAACACTATTAAGAAATCAAAACATCAATCAGATCAATCTACAAAATCAGAAATTTATCAAATTAATTGCAAAGATTATTGCACAGTTGGTTATACAGGACAAATTGGTAGAGCACTCAAATACAAATTAAAAGAGCACATACACAAAAACCACAATTCCACTTTTTCAAACATTTACAAATACACAAATATACTTTTAATATTAAAAACAAAAACAATATAAATTTTTTTACAGCAATGTAAAAAGGCCATTAGATCATTTATATAAATACATGACGAGGGCTACTTTCCAAGATTTTGGAAACATAAATCTGGCCAGACAGCTGTGTTACCCGATTCATATTGACCAATATTCTTACTTACAACGCTAAGTAAGGTGGTAGAAAAAAAAATTATAAAAAAGCTAGATTCTTTTGAATCGGACAACCAACTTGTCACGCTCCCTATAGTCTACTCTATTTCTTTTCTGCTTTATTGAGTAGGAGGTGGACAGGGCTTCTCCTGCCGTCGTAGCTCAGTGTAGACGGGGGTGGTAGAGAAGATCCACCCTGTATATCTATAATTAATCACACCTCCTAAAAGGTAGAACCCGATACCATGTATGGATGTAAAGAAAAGAAAAAAAAGGCCAAGTTAACTAATATTTATTAGAGAGTACAACTCTAATTTTAACATATAAAAAAAGTATTTATTAGAGAGAATCCGCTTCAATGATATTAAAAAAAAAAACTATTTCATTGACTAAATACCATTGGTATTGTTAGAGAGGTCGTACACAAAAAAAAATCATAATAAACTGTCAACAGTAGTCAAAACACAAAACAAAACAAAAAGTCGAAGTCAATCAACTTGCAAAACCATTAAATTAATGACAATAATGCCTTTTTACAAAATCTCGAGTTGAATGCGACTAGTTAGGTTAGGTTAGGTTAGGTTCGAGTTTCGTGTGAGAAAGTCACTCAATTTGTCGGTGTGCGATATTATTTGAATAGTGTTTCTCAGATGAAGATTTAATTTCAAATATATACATAGAAGAGTGAGAAGGTTCCAAAGAGTCGTTTCGTGTTGCTTGAAAAATTCTGGAGAGATTTAAAAGGTTATTAGAAGAAAATTTGGAATTGTGTTGACATTTCTCAAATTAATCTGTCAACTTTAAATTGAAATTAATGTTTCTGGATTTGGATTAAATAGTTGGAATATATAAGAAATTAGAAAATTTCGTAAGTGTTCAAGCTGCTTAGTTGGATTTGGAATCATTTGTTTGATAATTTTGTAAGAAATGTTTGAAAATATTGATCTGTCAGTCAACGATTCATTTTTTGATACCCTCCAAAAGCGCTGTTAATTCAAATAAAAATGAGGCAAAAAGGTTTTGTAATGAACCGTTAAATTTAAAATTTGATAACTTTAAGGATGTTTGGATTAATTGTCTAAAGTACGTGGCAACCCACTTGCATCAAAGCAAAAGAAGATGTTGCTTTGTATGTGGATCCATACCATCAAAATTTATGCATGGATTAAATTTAAAAAAAATAATTGTTGCAGCAATTAAGAGGAAATAGAATGTCACCTGTGTCAGGACGACTACCGGCAACAAAACAAGTTGATGTTCCAGCTCCAACAACTAACGCCTGGACACAAACAAGAGGCCCTCAAAATTTTATGCTCAGCCAAGTAAAAACATGGACATTACTGACACAAAACACCAAAAACAAACACCCCATATAGAAAATTACCTTATTATAACAATTCTAGTAATAGAATACAAAAATTATTATGCAAATATGATCTTAAAGCTTTATTTGCCAATTCCAACACCATCAAAAATACTGTAATATGCAATCAAAAACATGAATCAGATCAACCAACAAAATCAGAAATTTACCAAATTCATTGCCAAGATTGCACAGTTAGATATACAGGACAAATTGGCAGAGCTCTCAAATACAAATTAAAAAAGCCCATACACAAAAACCACTTTTTCAAACATTTACAAATACACAAATCGACTCGCCCAACGAAAAACATAGTAACTCAAAAAATTGATGATTTGAGTTACGACCGTCAAAAAATCAATTATAAATGAGAGTTTTCCCCTAAAAGTATCGTAACTCTCTGTCAACTCTAGGCAACCGAAAATAATAATAATAATAATCATCATCTTTATTTTGCAAAACTACAAAAAAGGCAAAGTTCATCACATTGATGTTCTTCCACTTAACCTTAATTTTAACATTTAATTTGATACATATAAATAATAATACTTAATGACCGAGTAATTCCTGGTTTTCTGTAGCAGATGACAGCCTATCTTCTTCCATTTTCCAGTTATTTTAAATTTCTATATGTTTATTATGCGCTCTAGTTCATTTTTAGTAAAATATTTTAATTTTGAAACGTTTGTCAATGTAACATATACATACACATTGTAAAGTATAGTAACTTAGAACTTGCTATTGTTTCTGTTTCCAAAGAAAAGTATCATAACTTGAGTTACTATAGTTTTTATCGTTAGCAAACACAGAGAGTGCTGACGTACTGTATCAAGTTAGGTTTTTGTTAGTAGAGATATAATAATAATAATAATAATAATAATCTTTATTGATGCAATACTAAAAGTTTACATAAGTCAAACAAAAATATTTAAAATAAAAATAACAATGATATCGCAGAGAACCAAGCAGATTTTACGGCTTATTGCTAAAGATAACAATAAAGGTCAAAGTGAACGAGTGCTTGAACATGTGGGTAAGTAGTTGCATCTTTCTTTATTGTAATTTTGTTTCTTAAAGTACTTCCTAACGTAAAAAAATAAAAATCAGCTGTTCACATAAATTTTAAATTTCTAGTATTAAAATAGCTATTTGTGCAACAAAAATTATACATTTCCAAACGCTATAAGAAAAAAATTATTTTTTATTTCAGGCGTGTAAAAGAATCAAAATACATCTAAATTAATAGATTTGGATACTTCACCAACTGCTGAAACAACTACTCATCAGTTTAAAGTGCAAGAGAATATTATTATTAAAGAAGCACCTGTTATTCCTTCATGTTCAACAACCAAATCATGTTTTAAAGAGGACAATTTTGTAGATTCTGATGCAGATCCCAAATATTTGCCTTCTAATGAAGTAGTCAGTCTCGAGATTCTGACACCTTATCAACTACTGAAACCACAAAAAAGGCAGAAATCTCAAAATAACACCTAAAACTAATTCAGGTAAAAAACGTTCCAGAGCAGTAAGTGGTTAGATGTCAAAGCTAAGGCAGACTTAAATCGTGGTATTGAACATAAAAATAGGTCAGGAAAATTAATTGCCAGCCAAAATATTCGACAAGCTTGCAAAATATCTTGCAGACAGAAATGTCGAAACCGTCTCACTGAAGACGAGAATAAGATTTCTAGAAGAAAGGTGTCGCGGCAATATTACTTTCAGATAGAAAATGAAGAAAAAATTGTTTGCAAAACAATGTTTTTAAATACATTAGGAATTTTGGAAATGTATGTCACAACGACTTTAAAGAAACTGAGGAATGGCAATATAACCGTTGCTCCTAATCAGCGAGGAAAGCATGGTAATAGAGCAAATAAAATTAATCCTGATGTAAAGAACAGCGGTGCGAAAGGGTTAACGATACGATTTTTACAAGCTATAAGAGTAGTTCCTATACACGTTTGGACAGCCGCTTATAGTGATCGTAGGCGAATCAAGTCTCAGGTCTACTTCCACGTAGTGCACCCTGGTTACAGGGGTGCTTTTCTTAAATCTATGTGAATAGAAACGTATGTGATTCAGTATTTGGTATTTTCGAACGGTGTAAGTTGGATCGTATGTGAATTTGTTTCGTCTGCAATAGACGAATAAATTTGACATTGATGTTTATCAAACGTCACAACTTTTATACATATTTATTTGTGTTATATATTATTATAAATAATACTATTTTATAATGATATATATATATATATATGGTTATGTATGAGTCAAGTGTACGGAATGAAAATTTGTTTTTGATCAGACCACTGAAGATGCCTTCCTCTACATGAATCCTGATTATGTGAATTTTTTAAAACATGCTTTTATACATATGTGCAAAATATACTCTAAAAATTTCAGAAAGTGCCGTGTGCTACTCTCCGAGATATCTCCACAGAAATACTTAAAAACGTAGAAAAACGCTTAAATTTCATTTTTTGTAGATACATTCTAAAAGACCTTGAAACGTAGCACACTGCACTTTCTGAAATTTTCAGGGTATCTTTTGCACATATAAAAGCACTAACGTGATCTTCTGCTCTGGAGAGATACTTGCAGCCTGTTTTGCTTTATCTATATTTATTACTATAAACTTTATCCTATACGTCCTATCACATCTGACAGCTACAAAGATTTCCTTATTTACTTTAGCTCCGTTTTACTGTGATGCCACATATTTCATACGAACAACATAATTTTTATTCCGTGTACCGTTCAAAAATACGTTTATTTGTTCTCATGTGAATTTTTTCATTTGAATTGATTCACATACGGTACTATTCACATGGATTCGAGAATAGCACCCCTGATTATTTTGATTTTCTAAGTAATCGATTTTAGCAGATAATATATCAATTTTATTATGCAAAGATTTGTTTTTTGTTTTCATTTTGAAGTTCAGTAATATTTAAAACTATTTTCTTTATTTCGAGATACTCCGCATGTTCATCTACACGAGTTGTCAGAATATCTACAGATTTTTTCAATTCATTAATTACCAATGTAAGTTGAGATAAATCAGTTTCATTATTAGGACAGTTATTATGCCTACTTTTACAGCCTAGGTGAAGATAAATGCCGCATTTGCATTTACTTAAATTGTCAACTGGTTTACCGCAGACGCACGTTGTATCAGAGTTGTTTTTATCACCCATTATTTAAGAAGAAATAATGATTGATCTGATTAATAAAATTAACTAAATTAATAAAATTATGAGTAAAATGAAAACAAAAAAAAAAAAGAAGGAAAGACACTTTACACCACCGGTGGCAGTCGTGGTGGCTAACGATCACAGAGTATTAGGTAAAAAGCCAACGGATGGATATTGAAATGATAACAAAGGAAATAAATAAAATAAAATAAAATATTTTCAGAAATTTACAAGATTAAAAAAATTATATATATGTAGCCTTGTGAAATAAATGGATTTAAAACAAGTAGAAATAAATACTTACAATGCACAAACACGTTAAAATAATATAACACTTTTAATTTTATTAAAATATTTATCACAGTTGACTTATCACTATTAGTAATTGTATTAAAACAAAAAACAATTTTTAATAACACTTTTACCAACTGTTTCTGGCATTTAAACACAAAAGGATCTATAGTTATTGCTTACTCGCTTACTCGCAACCGCAACGATAAGCTAGTGACAAAGTAGCAATAGTTGGCAATGATGTTGATCTTATTGTCCTTCTCGTGGCTTTAACCCTATCTGAATGACAGATATTATTTGTTAAACCAAGCCACGGCAGAGTAGAAAGGAAGGTATACTCGAGTCAGCAATTGCAAACTATGGGAATAAAAAACTGCATACTTTTTGTGTGACTTCCACTGCATATCGAAAATGGAAATTTGTCTGTTTCAAATTGTTCAAGAAATGAGCTACACTGCAAAATATTACTGATGTAATAAAGCTGAAGCTGGAAACAAAATATTAATGGCATGGTACAATGCACCTCACAAACAAACTTTCCTTAACATGCATTGTTACAAAGTTTTTACCAAATCAGTTTTGAATGCTAAACCAGACTTCTCTGGGCTGTCGCCCACAGAAAAAGCAGCAATGCAGCATGATTTTTGTTTATACTACCAAATCCAAGTTGGGATAGGAAATGAACTTCTTCCAGAATAGTGGGGTTGGAAGTTTGAGCCAGCCGGTTGATCCCAGTAACTACAGAAGACGCAGCAGAACCTGAGGCAGTCCTCAATCCCATTTCTCGCAAATGTATAAGTGTAGGCAAAACATTGTCAAATATTGATTTACAAGTATCTAACAAATGATGCTAATAATACTAGAAAAATGTATATAATCATTTTTAATGCAAATTTGATCAGCTTTTATTGTGTATATAGTTAACTTTTACCTCCGACCTACAATTCTCGAGATATTAACAAAAAACCGAAAAAAGTGCCCTGATTTTCGTAATTGCTGCTAGAGATTGTATCATATTCGTCAGGACTTTTAGTATATCTTTTACTGCAAAACTTTTGGAATTTTTTAGAGGTAAAAAGTTACTTTGACTGGACTATAAGGTATATACAAAACCAAATAATTAATAATCATTTCTAATTACATACCAACTGTACAAAAAGTACTAATTTTTTGTATTTATTTAGAGTTTTCTGCAACATTCTTATTAATTCTTTTTATTAATTGTCCATCGGCGATTTCCATAACTAATTAATATATTTTATTTTCAGATTCGAAAAGATCTAACTTGACTACAATCATTCATTAAGAGGTGATACCATGGATATACATCCTAGTTACATTATGTTAATCATGAACGTTAATAGTTTTATTATCTGAATTAAATTATAATGTAATTATAATCTAGATTGGCAACCAGATTGTCATGCAATCACCCATGGTGTTGGACCGGTTTACATAATACAAGGTGACCTGGCACAATATACTGATGAGGGAACTAAAATTTACTTTTTCTACTCCCTTCTATATATTGTCACTTTTTTTCACGCCTAACTGAATGGATATGTATCATATATCCACTCTAGTGTGGATATGATTTGCCGTACCAACCATAAAAACAAAAAATACAAATCACAATGTTTATTTGATTACGTCGCTAAATACAAATGGTGTTTTAATTTGTAAAATGTCAAAAATAGATTAAGAACGCCTTATTTATTAACTGTTATTATACAATAAGGCTTAAAAACATTTTTAATTACATATTTTGTTTCAATACAAAATAATGTTAAATGATTAATTGAAAAGTTTTAAAATAATTTTTAGTTTTTTTTCAGTCGTAGAAAAAGTAAGCTGTACAACTCGAGTGGAATGCCCATATCGAACTTAGACTAATTTGTCTTCGTGCGATATGAGCATACGTGGATAGTAGTTCTTGTTATACAAAATACTATTATAATCCACAGATAAATTTAATCTATTTTTTTTCTTTTCTAGCGCTACATTCTCTGGACATCACTATGGATACAACAAAATTTATTTATTGATTTTTATTTGTTTTGCATGTAACTGATCATGAAATTTAATAAATAATGTATCTGCGCTTTGTGTTGCTTGATTTGACTTTTTTTTTTAAATGTTTACAGTTTTTTTCCTTTGGAGATGTAATTTGGGTATCAATAATGCAAGTTATATCGTCATGTCCTTCATATACATATTTAATGTTTTCTTCATTAATTAAAATTTCATTGACTTCATCATGAATTTTACTTTTCTTTTTCTTTGATTTATAATTACCATCAACATTATAAGAACTATCGATTTTAAAGTTTTTATTATAACTTGTTAAACTTGTTTTCCTCTTTTTATTTTTTTTAGTACTACTATTTTTTAATACTATTTCAATTTGTTTTAACTCCAATTCTTGCTTTAAAATAGAAAATAAATAGAAAAAATCAAAATTCGACCATGAAATTTTCAATAATTGTCTGAAAGTATAATATACTCTTAAAAAGTATAAAAACCGTTAAAAAAATCTCAAAATTCCAGATATAACATATGAAAAATACTGTTGAAAAGAACCAAAGTTCAGTCATAAACTTTGACAGTTTGTGCTACATTTTTGGGGAAATAGTAATTTCACACAGTGCTCTTGATTGTTTGACAACTTTTGTTGGGCCATTCAGCTTTCGTGTCTTTGTTTGAGATTCAGCATGTGTAGGAATAGCTATATTTTGAATATAAATAATTTTGTTTTTCAAAAGTTTTTATTGTGGTTATCGTTCGACTTATTTTTGTCATCATAGTGTTTTCAAGTTTTAAAAAGGTCTAGAAAGTTATCATTTACATTATATCATCAAAGAAATGATAACTTATACTTTTGAAGCTGTAACTCCATTGTAGTATTTGGTAATAGGGAATCTCTTGAGGATATTTACTTTCTGTTTAAAAGGGCATAGACTACATGCTTTAAAGCATTTAAGTGTTTCTTAATTTGAATAGCAATATCTAAAAGAAAGGCAACCTAAATTTTGTAAAGCCCTTTTTCAAGGTGCTGTTTGTCCTATTCCATTTTCTATTACCATGCTGTACCAGCTTCTTTAAGTAGTCAAAAATCTGCAACATAACAGGGCTGCAAAATTCTTGTAGCACTGGGGTACAGAGCAATTACTTCTATTTGTAAATTATTGCAAAGACTCAAATAATAGTTTAGATGCGATTTGTGGCCATCTAAGAAAAGCATGATTTGAAACTTAACTTTATTTTCCACAAAGTAAAAGTAAAATTTATTTGCTACATATTTCATAGAATGTTGCAGAAGTCATACAAACATTATCACTACGGCAAGCACTAACTGATTCGCTGGTCTTCGTTTAGCCATCCGTTTCTAGAACGGTTATTTTTTTTTTCGATATTTGAGCTGCGATCATTACTCAAATTATATCATTTTTGCGACATAATGGGGCAATATTTTTAACCTCGAAAATAAATAAGATGATTTATTTTCTACAAATTATTTTAGAACGATATGTAGTGTTCTGATTTGAGTAGAAACGAAGGAAATGAATTCTTTGTGAAATTAATTATGTAGGATACAATTATGCTATACAAATGTTAAAATGTTGTAAAATAATGTTTATAAAATGTGCTCATAATGAATAATAAGACGTCAGAACAGTGACAAATAATAGAAAATGATAAATAAATTCAATATTTTCTTTATTTAATTGTCAATATGTCACAAAAATATCAATGTGAAATTGCCAATGAATAAATACAATCTGGGACAGATTTATCAACGACAATAACTCACTATAAATTGCATGTAATGTGCATATATAAACATATCAAATGTGGTAAGATGTAAAATGTCAAATTAAATTACATGTCAGTTCATGGTAAATATAAAATGTCATATCAACAAAATCATAAAAAGCTGCTCTTAGTGAATGTGCCGTACCGCAACACCGTCTCGTAACATCCTCGCGCAACATCACCCCGCAAAAACGTCCCATCGCTTGTCGGTTTTCTGCCGTCGGATCAAAGAAAATGTTACGCGACGATGTTGCGGTACGCAGATGTGTTGCGGACTGATGGTACGCGACGGTGTTGCGGTACATCAGATTGTTGCAAGTGTATTACATAGAATTTTATAATACTATCAGCACAACACCATTTATAAAATATTTCATATTTGTATTTATTAAAGGTTATTAATGTAAAAGTAGTTTGATTATTATCGAAGTTTTATTAGCAATTACATATATAAATATGCGGACTGCCAGGAATGGTATTAAATCAAATTACTATTATTGATTAATAATTATAATCAGACTTTAAGTTGCATTTTTAAAAATAACATAAATCTGACGTTTCTAATTATTTTATTAACATGACGTTTGAATTAATTAAATATTCTATAACCCATTGCACAATCAATATATTGCTAATAATATTAGAGCCGTGATATCCACCTCCTAATATTACCTTACTATATGGCAGTGACAGAGTGTTGCATGTTATTGCAGCTGGATACTCTCTCTCCTATTTTTTCTATTTATCTTCTCATCTTCACCCTCCTGAGTATCTGAAAAAGATTACAGGTCAATCTTACAGAAGAGATTACTCCAGTGGGATCCCGGCACAAGAGTCTTTCCAAGAGTCTAACTTAACTTGGGCAGGCCAAGAAGGAGGTGTAGAAGGATTGAGACAGAAAGATTGGACTGCTATTACAGAAACAGCTTTACTTCTTGTAGAAATGACAACTGGACTAAGATGTATAATCACTGGGCAAGGAGATAACCAAGTTATAGTAGTCTTTCTACCAATCAGAATATCAAACATGTCCAGAGAGGATTATGCAAAGAATTATCCGACATTGTTGGATCAAGATATCAGTATATTTCTTAAAGAGTTATCGAGAGTGACACAAGGGATTGGATTAGAATTGAAGATTGAAGAGACTTGGGTCAGTCAACATTTGTTCAATTATTAACCTAACCTAATAAACTATTAGCTACATAACCCAACTTTTAATTAAATTAAATTAAATTTATTTTCTTAACACTTCTGAGCAGCTAGTAGATTACATGCTCAATGTTATTACACATATACACAATTGCAACTACTATAACGTTATCGATCACCGTGAATTTGATGGACTAGCAAAAATTTAACCCATCAGAGAAAAAGTAGAATAAAATTATAGTTAATAATTAAATCACTTGTAAATACTTGTAATAATTTAATGATGCAATGAGCTCGTGGTATTTTTTATGATATTATGAATTATGTTCTTATTACAACCACAATACAATTATACTCTTAGCAATGTTTATCAATGATAAATAGTATAATGCAATTGAAATCCAGTACTTCATAATGTGATTAAAATTTATCGGTGGTGAATTTATGAATGGCTTAAGTTTTATACATTTTGGTTAAATTCGGTATGTCAATTAAACACATACCTACATTGATATTTTTTAATCTGTTTGTTTTAATTTTATAAATAATATCTGTAACTATGACAATAACAGTTGCTCCGTTTTAAATTAAATAAATCCAACGCATCCTTAATTATCATGACATAAACAAACCAATTACAAATAACAGAAACGTCTGCTTGATTATTTAATACAATTTTCATTTAAACCAAACAGATATTCTGTTTTCAAACACAAATTAATTGCGCTAGATAATACAAACTGCAAATAAGTTAACGTAAATATTTTATTATAATATTAATCAAAAATTAATAATTGATGCCGCATGAGGTAAAAACTATCAAAAATGTAATATGCGTTCCTTCTTAGTCCCCTTAGCACAGGGACTAAGAAGGAACGGGATACAAAGTAGACGACGCTATGAAAGAAGTTTGCAGTTTTTTATTATACATAATTATATTATTTTGTTCTGTATAATAAACATATAATTCTGATTTTTGTTACTTATTTTATGATCCTGTATGATTGTATAAGAAAGAAATAATTGATTGTGACCTATATCCGTATATATACGTACGAGGAAATAAAAGAAAATAGTAGTTTGCACGCTGTATCCGTATATATACGTACGAGAAACTATTTCCGTATATATACGTTTTAGACGTTTCCTGACCTAGCGCACACGGATTCCACATTGTGTTTCCTAACGTAGCAGTTAAAGGGTTAAGAGCGATGCCTAAAAGTATGTAATGCATTTTGTATTTGTTTTAATTGATTAATAAAAATACGTTTTTCATGTTCACTTGTAGTTTATATTTGGTTCGAAGTGCCTATAATGTGATTAAGTTCTTTTTTGTTAGTCATATTAGGCATATATTTACTTTAGTTGATAAAGCAATCGATCATTTTTGGATTCCCAACAAAACAACTTTTAGCAATTACAACGTTGTTCCAGCATATGATTCAATTTTCAATTTTGGAATTAATCACACTAGAAATTTTTTATAGCATTTGTGTAAAGTTGTCTTTGTGGCGCTTATTTCTTTTCGTCAGAATTTCATCGTAATATGTACTACTTATCAATGTTATTTTATGTTTTCTATTTAAAAAATCTGTGTATTATTACAGAGCCAGAAGATGACATATATATACATGTCAAAAATGTCGCTATGAATTAAAAAAAAACAGATACCCTTTTATGTAAAACAAATAAATATTAAATTTCCTATAATTTTATTTGTTGATGGGCACAAGGCACACCTAGTATCGTAAATTAAGTAATCTTTTTACAAAATTGGACATAATATTAGTGTCGTTATATCCAAATGCAACCAGAATTTTCCAGCCAGCGGATGTATCAACATTTAAACCGCTTAAAGATGGTTGGAGAAAGGGTGTAATTGAGTGGCGGCGGTCCCATCCGACAAAAGAACTGTCGAAAAAAGCATTTGCTCTATTATTGGAAACGGTAATAAGTTCTACAATTTGACCAGAAATAATCATTAACGGATTTAGAGCTTGCGGATTGTATCCGTGGCAGCCAAATTTCATCGACTACAGTAAATGTTTGCGAAAAATATGTCTAAAATCATTGACAAATTAAACACGGAACTTATACGTTCTAATCACACTATAAATTATGAATGAAACATTTTCAAATATAGTTGGTAAAGATTTGATTCAAAAATTTACCCAGCTTGACAATTTAACACATAACGAAAACAAAGAATTTATGTTTTTTTATAAATTATGTAGAGTTCAAAAATAATAATATAATAAATATAGATAGCGTACATACTCAGCCTGGATATAAAGAAATATGGGAATGTACAACAGATAAAGATATGGAACTAGATCAGACTAAACAAAATAAGGTATTGCCAAGTAATATAACCGATAATGAAGTTTGGGAAAGCAATACTTACTCTGAACAAGACATTCTCGATATGCCCATCTTAACAGATAATGGTGGAATTTTAATGACTAGACAAAATGAAATATTGCAAAGTAAGGTAACAGATAATGAACAAGACATTCTCAATATGCCTATCTACAAATAATGGTGGAATTTTAACGGAACCACATATAGAAGAAATACCAATTGAAAATGAAAAACAGGAGACAGAAGCTATGAACATACAACTTGAAAATGTTGAATTGCCAGCTGGAATATAAGTTTTTGAACTGCCAATTGACAATAAAGTATTTGATTCAATTGAAAATCACTTACATTGGCTAGTTACTTCTGAAAGAAAAGATAAAAGGGACAGCACCAGAATGCCTTGTGTAATAACATCTAGCAATTGGAAAAAACTTAAAGATGAGAAACTGGAGCAACAAGAGAATAAAGCTAAGGAAAAAAAAAATAGAAAACAAGAAAAAGAAAAACGAAAATTACAAAAACAAATAAAAACTGAAAAAAAAAGAAGAAAATAAAGCTGCAAAATAAAACAATAAAACAAGGACAAAAATCAAAATCAAAAATTGAAATTATTTCTGATGTAAATATAAATATAGTGAAAGAAAAAACAATGCTAAAAAATAACGCTGTTAGAAACATATTTTCTAATGAAGTCGAAATTGTCAAAGAAGAAGAATCAATAAAAAAAGAAAAAAATAATAATATAAAACTAATAAATTTATTGCCAAGAAACCAATGGTTATAAATAATCTATAATTACTAAAAGTTTAATAGGTATCAAATGTTCAAATTGTACAAAAACTTATCACAAAAATTGTTTAATTTAACAAAAATATGAATGTAAAGATGAACTTTTTAAATGTTCTCAATGCAACATTGAATGTATTAAAATTTTGTATGACTGTAAGTACCGACCTAATCGTTCCTAATAAAATTTATAAATATTTTGTATTTTTTTAATCCCTTTGGCTATTTTGGTCAACAGATATAAAATTTCACAAAGTTTGATAAGGTGCCAATAACTAAAATGCAACATGTCAATAATTATACCTGGCGGGCCAATTACTGAAAAAATTGCAGCTTTTTAAATAATCCTATTTTTTTTAATGTTTTGTTTCACAAATTCTATTTACATACATATAATTAATACCTAAAAAAGTTTGATAAATCCAACACTCTTAAAAAAAATAAAGCCAGGTTAAAGTCAAAGTTATCCTTACAAGGCCAATAACTGTACTGTTTACCCCAGGGGTGGCCAACCCAATTGAACTCGCGGGCCACTTTGGAAATGCTTTATAACTCCGCGGGCCGCATATAAAATTATATATTCATATATTAGATTTAGACTCACTATAGACATTTTTTTGAAGTGAAAAATTGAAACAGAATATAATTTAACTGTTCTGAAAACTCTATGTCCTATACTCTTTGCAACATTAATAGAGGCTATAAAAAAAGTTATAAATGAGTCAAAGACTCGAGGATAAGATATAGAAAAATGGAACAAATTTGTATTCAAATCCTAATGTTTGCGGATGACATGATATTAATAGCAGACAAAGAAGAGAAACTACAAAGAAACATAAGAATATAGAAAGAATAACTAAAAAAGATAAGCATGGAAATATACACAAGCAAAACAAAGACTATGGTAGTAGCGACAAAACTTAAAAGGCACAATATAGAATTGGATCGACAAATAATTGAACAAGTAAAATATTACTACTTTGGTACAATAATAGAAGAAACAAGAAATATAGACATGGAAATAGGTGCAAGTACTGAAAAAGGAGAAAGAATATTTAATGTACTCAAAAGACAATTCTTGATTAAGAAAGAAATAACGAAGACAATAAAAACAAAAATACAAAAAGTAGTAAGTGCAGCCCTAATATACTCGAGCAAATCTTTGACAACAACAGAAAGAAATGAAAGGCGGGCCGCGGGTTGGCCACCCCTGGTTTACCCTATGTTGATTAATAATTGGAATAAAGGATGTACTATAACAAAAAATATAATTACTATAAATGAATAATAATTTGGACTCATTTTGGGTACTGCAAAACTGGAAATCTTCTATTTTATTAATCATTTTTGTGAATACAACTCAACGTATTTATCCATCGCAATCACAAATGTATTTATTAATTTTAAACTGTATAAATAATATACATATATTTTCATACATTAATATTTGCATTTATTTATTAATTTCTAACAGTATTTATTTTAATAATTTATTTATTGTTTAGTCGTCATGTTTTGCGTTGCGATGTGATTGAAATGTACATATATTGCATATATAGATATCACCATCACCTCAAGAAGAAATGAAATGTGTTCCATAAATACACTTTGATAATAATAGTACATAAATTTGACAAACGTCACATTTGAAAAATCTAATAAAACAATTATCACAAATACATTTTTTTTTTAAATGATGTGTCATATACAAACTTACAACAATGCTTTACAAAGCATGAATTCGATAATGTTATCGATGGTTTCATTAGCATTATGTATGTACCATTAAGAGCAACCAGAGATTGTATACACAAATTTTTAAATGTCTCATCAAAAAATTAAAATTCGAGAAGAATTTTATTGCTCATAATATGAATTGTAATTCTGTTTGAATGATTTACTTTATCATTTGCAACGGCAGTTTTTTTTTTTTTTTTTTTTTTGGTGCTAGGAGGAGAATCTTCCTAAAGACTCACAATGTGTCGGATTCACCCTCACGGGCGCCTACCGACTAAACTCCCCCCGATTGACTACTGGAAGTTCGTCCTCGAGTGGACATGCCTTCCGAACTGGTTGTATGCAACACGGGATATTTACATAATGCACATATGTGCCAACCATATAGGTGTTGCCTAGAATAAGTGGGAACTAGTTCCACTTCTAGGTCTGAGTTTCAGACTGACGGGCCGGGTCTGAAATTATTAGACGTCTAGTCGTCTAATAGAGCATTTGAAGCTTTTAATAGCTTGGCAAAGTCATCATTACTTGCTTGCGATAAGCGAAGTAACAGCTGATCTTTAGCTGATAGAAGAGGTGCGCTAGGCGCCTGTCCCGCCGCCTGTGCAAAGGATTTCTCTTTGCTGGCATTGGGGCCGCTCCGAGGAGGAGCGTGAGACTGCTTACGGGGAGCAGGTGTCTTACCGGTGACCTGGCTGTTGCGACTAGCCTTTAGTTTTTGATAAACTAGGCAGCCTTTATAACTTGCCGTGTGAGGCCCACCACACGCGACACATTTAGCTAAATGGCCGCTCTCTTTAGAAAGAGTGCAACTGGCGCTCGGATGAGCTCCAGCGCACTTGACACACCGATATGGTGCGTTGCACCGGGATGCCCCGTGGCCGTAACGTTGGCAACGGTGACATTGTGCTATTTCGGGACTTTTGCGTTTGACCTCTGTGGTCACGCGAAGCCCGAGCAACTTGGTGAGAAATTCGATTTCTCTACTTTTAGCTCCCTGGGGAAGCTGGACGTACACCATTGGGATTTCCCGTCCCTGCCCATGCGTGTCGTCGAAACTGGAGTGTACTTCTGAGCGATGAGCTCAGCCTGCACTATTTCAGCCGTAATGCAGGTGGGCACACCCCGAATAACATACTTTAAGGTCTTTTCGGACCCTAATTGATAGGTGTGGTGAAAGACATTATGCTCTGTGCAATATGCAATCACCGCCCTGAAATCATCCTGCGTTTGGGGGTGCAGGCGAATGCCATCGACCACGTTTACTGCGCGATCGATGGTGATATTTAGTGACTCGAAGGTCGCCTTTAGCCCTAGATACGCATCCTTATCATGGATGGTAATAGGAGGAGGGCGGCGTGCACCGGCTCCCTCTGTGGGCGCCGGCTGTGTTGAGTGGCCTAAGGAGCTGGTAGCCGGACCTGAGCTGGTCGGCTTTGCCTTAGGGGCGGGCCGGGTTGAAGACTCTTTGGCCTTGGTGGCTGATGGCCTTGGTGGTGCTGAAGGCACCTGAAGTGAGGGGCCGGCTGAAGGCCTCATATTGACAGAATTAGGCTCACCCAGATCCTTCTTCTGTTTCTTCTTGCTTTTGGAATGGACTACCACGGTGAAATCGTCCTCGTCGAGGCGGGGTTCCATCTGGGTAGTGGCATCATTTTCCTGAGACGTCTCTATAAGAGAGTCGTCGTCGTCGGAGCTGATGTCCTTTCGCTCGGCTGGCCTCTTGAAGGAGGTAGCCGGGGATTTGACGGCAGTAGGTGGAGGTGGTGGTTCCATCCTCTTAACCTCGATGGGAGCGGCCGATGCCGGGGGTATGACAGGCTGGTTGGAATGCCTGCTAATCAGCGCTATTGTTGCCGCTTTGACGGCGGCGGCGCTGACCCCAATCTCCTTTGTGATGTCCTTTCTCAGGACGTAGAGAGACTCATCGAGTTCAAGCTTGCTCTGCTTGATGTCATCAGCGAGTAGGTCGATCTGCTCGGCGCTATCATCGACCATTCGAATAATGGATTTCTCCAGACTTCTAAAATCGGCAGCTTGGGTGGCCAGCTGCTTTTGCATCTTCTGGAACTCGATATAAAGATATGCGAGAACCTCGCTGTCGCTCATCGGTGGGGGATCCATCCTGAAAGAAATCTGAATTAATAAATTAATCGAAATTAATTAATTAATTCAGTTGAATTAAATTTACGAATAGCTTGATTTGTAATTAAACGCGTCAAGCTATCCGTCGTTGCTTTGGGTGGTGCAATTAAAATTGCATTTGTTGCTGCATCTACCGGGCTGCGGGCTCGCTTGAGAGTTGGCTCGATGTAGACTTGTCGGCTGCTGGCAGTCGACTCTGTGCAACGGCAGTCAACAAACATTGTTTATATAAAATAAACATTCCTTAGCAACGCGCAAATCTATTGTTAAAATGCCACCTTGACTTATGAATTTTATTAAGTTGACTAGATTATTGTAACATAATATAATTATATTTATTTTATAAAAATTTGAATTAATAAATGATGGTTTCGATATTTAATATATTATTTATTATACATTTTAAAAATATATTTGTTTGAGTATGGTGCGATTGGTGCAGTAGTAGTCGGTGGTGAATACGGATCAATGTATTTATTCATCGCAATCACAAATGAATTTATTATCTTAAAAGTCTGTAAAATGCACAAAATATCATCAATATATTCTTAAAATTTCAATCTACAATATGATTGATGATATTTTAATTCAATACATAATTATTGTCAGTGTAATACTGGCATAAATAATATACATATTTGATACCTTAATATTTGTATTTGTTTATACTGTAATTCAAACAGTATTTATTTTAATAATTTAATTATTGTTTTATCCACATGTTTGCAATTTTTTCTATCAGTGCACCACAAAAGACAAGCTTAATTGTAATCATCACAAACACTTGTTTGTTCCATTGCCACATACACTTTGATAATAATAATACATAAATTTGACAATGATGAATTTGAGTCACATTTGATAAATTTAATAAATTAATATCACATTCAACAAATTTAATAAAATATTTATTATAAATTGTATAACTAAAATCATTGTAAATTAATGTATAAATAATATATTTTATACTTTAATATTTGTATTTGTTTGTACTATAATTAATTTCCAACAGTTTTGTTCACATGTTTGCTATTTTTTTATCAATACTCCACAAAAGACAAGCTTCTATAAATTTGATGTGTGCATATGATGAATAGATGAAGCTTGTTTCACTGCCGTAGGACTCCGGCCAATACATTTTAATGCATGAGTTTGACATGTAACGTCATATTTGACAAATTTAATAATTTTTTTTTTTTTTTTTTATTTATTGTCATATAAATTATAAATAATAAATTGTTAAGTAAGTTTTTTTTTTCTCTCCCCACTTGCTGCTTTGCATCTTTCCATGTATGGTCGGCTGCAGAGCTTCGTATTCGGGGCACCATTTATCTTCTTTTTTTAATTAATTTGTTTTTTTTAGTCTTGTTATTATGTAGTGTTCTTTTATTTTTGTTTTAAATTCTTTAAAAGTTTTCGTTTTTTTTATATTTTCAGGTAGTTGATTGTACGTGATTAGTCCATTTCCTAGTATTGTTTTTTTCGCTTTTTCTGTTCTTGTTGTGTGTACATATATATTACTTCTTCTTCTCGTGTTATGTCCGTGAATTTCTTTGTTTAATATTATTTGTAGATTTGTTTTAATTTCTTTATTTTTAACTTTATATATTAGTTTGCATTTTTCTATTTTTATTTTTTCGTTAATGTTTGTTTCGTTAATTATTTTGTATATTTCTTCTGTTGGTGTTAGCTTTGAAAGTTTATGTATTATTTTAAGTATTTTGTTTTGTTGTCTTTGGATTTTTTGTATATTTGTTTTTGTTGTTTCACCCCATATATTTATTAAATAGTTAATTTTTGCTAAATAAAGTGAGTGGTATATACTTATTGCTGTTTCTTTTAGTATGCATTTTCTGGCTCTATAGACAGCTCCTATTGTTGCTGCGCTTTCTTTTAATAATTTGTTAATATGTGCATCCCAGGTGAGTTTCTCGGTTAATATTATTCCTAAGTATTTTGTCTGTTTTGTTCTAGTAATTGGTATGTTATTTATTACAATTTTTATGTCAATATCTTTTGTGTTTTTTTGTCTTATTACCATAAAAGTTGTTTTTTTTTCATTTATTGTTTGTATGTTTTCGTCGTACCATTTAGTTAGTTTCTTAATGTCTGCATTTATGTTTCTTTCTATTGCTTCTTTACTTTTTCCGTGATATATAATACATGTGTCATCAGCATACGTATACATTTCACCAGTCAGATTTATATTATATATATCATTTATGTATAGTATATACAGTATTGGTGCCAACACTCCACCTAGTGGTACTTCATATTCTGCTTCCGTTGTTTTACTAAGTATGTTGTTTATTTGTGTTCGTTGTGTTCTGCTTTTAATATATGTTTTTAACAGTTTTAAATTTGTGTTTCTTATTCCTAATAACTCCATTTTTTTAATCAATTTGTTTTTGTCAATGGTATCAAAAGCTTTCTTCATGTCTATAAATATTGGTATAACATACTGTTTCTTGTCCAACTTTTTTGCTATATGTTGTATTATATCAGTTGTTATGCCCATTGTGTTTGATTTTTTTTGGAATGCGTATTGCTTTTTATTTATAATATTATGTTTGTTTATGTGTGTCATTAATCTGTTATATATTGCCTATTCTGTAATTTTGCTCAGAACTGATATAAGTGATATTGGTCTATAGTTTTCACATTTTGATTTTTCTCCTTTTTTGTATATTGGTTTTATTATTTGTTTTTTAAGTATTTGTGGGTATTCACCTGTTTGTATCATTTTATTTATGAGTTTTTTCAATATTGGTGCTATTTTTTTTTATGACTTTTATCACTTCATGGGTTATTTGATCTTCTCCTGGCGCGCTTCTTATTTTTAGTTGTTGGATTATTTCTTCTATCTCTTCTTCTGATGTTTCGTTAAATGTAGCTTCTTCTTCAATTCTTGCGGTTGTTATTGTTTCATTGTCATCATTTTTAATTTTTTCCGCCAATTTCTTTCCCACTGTTGCAAAGTAGTTGTTTAGTTCGTCCGCTATTTCAGTTTCATTTGTTTTTGTTTGTCCGTTTTCTGTTATAATTTCAGTTATTTTTTGTTTTCTTTTCTTCTTTGTCTTGTTTAGCATACTATTTATTTCTGCCCATTGTTTAGCTTGGTTTCCGTTTGCATTTTTTATTTTGTTTTTGTAAAAAATTTCTTTTCTTTCTTTTATTTTGTCTTCTACTTCTTTTTTCTTTTCTTTCAGTATTTTTTTTATTATTTCATTTTTTGGATTTCTGATGTATCTCTCTTGTGCTTTATTTCTATCTTTTATCATCGTTATTATTTCCATGTTTATCCACTTATTGTTTTCTTTTCTTTTTATTTCCGTTATTTTTGTGTTTTGATTTATTGTGTTTTGTAATATTGATGTTAGTATGTCAAAATCTTTTACTGTTTCATTATCTATGCTTTCAAATTCTTTTTTGATTTTTTCGTAGTTTATTTTCTTTTTTTGTGCTTTTTCATATTTGGTTTTCTTACACATTGTGTTCCATTCCGTGATTATCGCATTGTGATCTGATAGTGTTAGCTTTTCTACTTTTATTTTGTTGTTGTAATCTTTTATGTTTGTTATCACATGATCTATAATTGTACCAGGTTTATCACCATTATTTCTCGTTACTCCTTCTTCGTTTATTTTATTTAAAATACAATGACCATTTTCTACAATTAAATTTCTGTAATTGTTTGTGATTTTGTTATTCTCTCTTAAATTTATGTTCATGTCTCCTAGTATTATATTTTTAGTATTAGTTTTTGTTAATTTGTCTATTTCTTTTAAGAAGTCATCGTCTTTTGCGGTTTGTGGTTTATATATTGCTGTTATGTGTATGTTTGTTTTATTGAGTTTTATTGTTAATATTTCTGTATTATTTTCTGTTCTAATTTCTGTTACTGTTGTTGCGATTTTGTTTTATATGTATATGGCAATGCCCCCACCTTTCATTGGTCTGTTGTTAAATATTGCGGTATAGTATGGTATTTGGAAGTATTTTTCTTCGTTTGTGTAAAGCCATGTTTCATTTATTACTATAACATCTGCGTTGTATAGCTTAGGTATTGTTAATATTTCATCAAATTTGTTTCTTGTGCTTCTTGCGTTGTGTAGGTATATTTTTATTTTGTCCATTTCTGTTATGTGTTGTTATTTATATTTTTACTTTTAGGTTTGTTTTTATTTTGCATTTTCTATCAGCTCATTTATATGTTCCATTCCTTTAATTGTTATTGGTTTATCAGCTTCACTTTTTCTTGCAAGGATTCTACCTTCTTTATACCATATCCATCGGAATCCATGTTTTTTTAGTTTCCTTGCTTCGTAGAATAAGTTGTTATTTGTTTGGGTTAATTGTTCTGTTATGTAAATTTCAGTATTTTCACCTTTTAATCCGCATTCTTTTGTTTTAATTGATCCTTTTTCTTTTTTTGCTATTATGATTTGTTTTTTATCTTCTGTTGCTTTTAATTTGACTAATATTGGAGCTGTTTTTGTTTTATTCATTCTGTATACTTCTGTTATATTATTTTTTTCTATATTTATATCAATAGATGTAAATATTTTATTGATTATCTCCATAGTATTTTCATTTTCATTTTGTTTGATTGCACCTGATATAACAATATTGTTTTTAATTTTATCTTGCTCGGTTTCATTGCATTTAGCTTCCAGTTCTATTATTTTTTTCTTTAATTCGCTGTTTTCATTTTTAATTTCTTTTAGTGTTTTTCTTATCTCTTCATTTTGTTTTCTTCCTTCTTCAAATTGTTCCGACATAAAATTCATTGATGTTTTTAATTCATCTATGCTATTTTTAATCTCCTTAAGAGTTATTCCATCTTCTTCTTCTTTGTTTTTTGATCTTGTCATTTTTATGCCGTTATTTTATTCTGTTGAATTTATTATTTATTTATTTTATTTATATGGTTTTTTATTTAAAAAAAATAAATACGTTTTTCAATTTGTTTTACTTTACGTTTATTTTATTTATGCCACATATTAGTTTTAATTAATACTCCTTCACTATTGTTTTTTAACACTAATGTTAATTATCCACAGATTATCCACTTTTTTTCCTTCTTTTTAGTATTTTTCGCACTTTTTTCGCTCACTTATTTCTCGCGTTTTGTTTTATTTTATTCGGATCTTCTACATGTGCGTACACTCGTTTACTTTAATATTGGTTTTAAAATAAATAAAATACTCTAACCGTGCTGCAAATAGTGATAGTTTCATTCAATAATGGTTTTCCCGTTACATCAATTGGCGCCAAGACAACGGTTATGAAGCGAACCGTTTCTAAATAGAGGTTATGTAAGCATTGATATTATTGATGTTGAATTTTATGTGTTCATTTAGAATATGGGTGTCACAAACACTTGCACTGACTAAACATAGGTTGTTTTTAATTGTTAGAGCACTGTTATGCATTGGCACGGCATATTATTATAATAATTTGCTGTTAATCGCGGAGCTACAAAAACTCGATGTTTATCGACACAGTGGCGGCACAATTTCAATGAGGCTGATATCACAAATGAGCAACTGGGACAAAAGTTGACAGAAGAAGAGAAAATACAGCGACTGAACAACAAAGATGATTCTGTCAGCTCTTACATGTCCCCGTATGCCTCTCCATTTCAACCTAGTTTCCAACAGAATAAAAACAAAGGGAATGAGAAGAGCAAAAGTGATCTCTTCTTCGAGAAATTGGCTGGCAATACCCACACAGTAAGATTCCCTGCGCAAGATGATACCGGGTTATGAAAACAAACACACATTCCTTCCCAAAACATAAATGTTCCGGAGAAGAGCAAAGTAGTGGAAAAAGATACTATAAGCAGTGGTGCCAAAAGTATCCTGAGTCAATTCAGAAATCTTGATTTAGGTGTTCCTGTAAAACATAAGGAAGTATCAAGTACAGAAAATGAACAAAGAACAGGATCCGCTGCACATGACAAGAACTGGAAAGAAGATCGTTCCAATGAGTCAGTAGATTTTCACACCAGTAAAGGAAAAAGAAAGGGAAAAAAATAAGAACAAATCATCTGGTGTAGAAGAGCAAAAAACTATCAGATTCAACAAATCTGATATGTGTGCAAGCTCCTTCCCGCCTGTTTACAACTCTGTCGGGCACTTTCGGGTAGGCATGTCTCTATCCGACATGGAAATAGAAGAGAGAAAGACATTGAGCCATGCAGAGCGAAGATATAACAAGTTATTTGAAGAAAATATCAATAACTCTGCCACAATAAGTTTCAACGATTATGCACCAGACATTAACTATATTGATGATATATATATAGAACTGACAACAGCATGAGTCAGGTAGATAGTGGCGGCAATGCCATAAAAAATCTATGTGCTCATATAAGAAATTATGGTATAATAGAGGAGGATGCAAATCTCACTCATGCGTATACAGATGCACTTATCAGATCTCTTTCTGATATTGCATCGGGTAGAAATGAGATAGAACGAGATATTTTGTCTCTGATGACTTTTTCGTTAGTTGAAGAGAATAACAAGACCTCTGAAAAGTTTGCTACTAAACAAGATCTAAAAAAGCTGACGGATTCGGTCCAGGAAATGACACGTGTGATCGGCAGTCAAGACATGCTATTGACACAGGTGAAAGATAATTTGATCATGTTAAAAAGATCAGTAGATGGAATGCATGCTGGTATGATCAGGACCGTGCATCCACAACCAACAAAGAAGGTACCAGAACCTGATATTCCATTACAACAGACAGGTTTCAAAGGACCTGCTAGAGATGAGGAAGTATCCTTAAGAAAGATGCAATTTCCTCGTCCTAGACAAGATACCCCATCTTTTATGAGAGTATCGGTAATAAGAACCAAGATCAGCATTATGTCACTATGAAACCATCCCCAGTGGTAAAGGAAAAGCCATTACCAGTACAAAAAATCAGTGAACCAATGTGGGCCTATAAGAAGAGATTGTTGAAAGCAGGATATTCTGAGATGGTGATAAGCAGATCTGATACTCTTAAAGCCAAATCTCCTCCTTCCACTTCAGGTTCAGAAGTTGTTTCCAATACAGGTACCATCCCTAAATTGGTGGCTAGAAGTTTGGAGAAAGCTGCCAGGGCAGACAAGTATGATAAGGCCATATCAGATATCTCTATAAGTAAAGATGACTCAGAAGAGATAGCAAACGGGAAGAAAATGATTGTGTCAATAATAAACAAATGTAAAAAGATAGTCCAAGCAAGACAGTCCTTTGCAAAATATGGGAATGTATCAGATTTCAAAATGAGAATGACTGATATCTTGGAAGACGCCTTTGTTCACCCGGCTCTTTGTGATAGCGCAGAGAGGAGGGGAGAGATAATTCAAGGATTTTTAGAGGCTCCTGAAGATGATATTATCGGCATGTTAAAAGTAATTTACATGCCCTCCAGATCAGATTAATATGATTAATATTATACACACTTGTTAGTGTATAATATAGCATACCCTTATATCAACTTATTATTATGTACCAGTTATAGATTCTATCTGAGTTATTTCATGTTTTTCCATTTACATGAAGAAGATCAAGACTGAGTCAAATATGCATTTATAAACCTTAATCTCCTATCATAACATTATAAGATTATACTTTAACCAATTTTATATAACCTATCTTATATTAATAAATCAATGTCACATTCGACTAATTTAATAAAATATTTATAACAAATTAAATAACTTAAAAAATATTATTTAAGCACGTCAGATGTGGTTGTTTGCGAATTATAACATTAGAATTTTGTGCGCATTATGATTATTCGCATACCCAATTCATTCGAGTAACTTTACAGCTTGGGTCAGAACAAATTCGTTAGTTCGTTAAAAATTGTGGCACAGTAATAGGCATTTACAAAGCATTAAATTGTTATTGAATTGATGCTGTCATTAACATTATATGTACATATATTATATGCCATTAACAGCAACCAGGAATTAAATTAAATTTCTTTTAACTACTAACAATTTAATTGTGCAACGAGCTCTAGATTACTATTTTTTAATTGTCACATTTCTAATATAATTATTTTTATTTCAAGCATTCAAAATTAGAAATAGATTTTATTACACATTATTAAAGCCCTAACAGACGGTTTAATAAAAAATGGAACTTACATTTAAAAAAATTTACGTTTCTTTTAGAAATATTCAAATACATAATTAGAAATAAATGATAAAAATATATAATATAGATTTTCACTAAAATTGGATTGTTTAAATAAAAAAATATTACAAATCTAAATTAATTTATTCCAATATGCTTTTATTTTCTTAATAGGTATAGTATTTTTTAGATGGAAGAATGTATCAAACATAAGAAGAAAAAGAATATCAAAGTTAGTTTAGAAAATAATCCTATGAATTATCAAGTTCATACTAAAAAGAAAAAAATCAAAAATAAATGATACACTAGAACCACAAATACCTTATAAGAAAAAGAAGAAGAAGAAAAAACATAAGGATATTAGTTTACATACAGTCGATCATAAAAAAAAGAAAAGGGAAGGTATAAATCTTATTTCAAATATTATTTTCAATAATAACGAGAACACTGAAGAAATAATAGAAAAGAATAGTGAAATAAAAAAGAAAAAAAGACATTTAGCAAATGAAAATTTAAAAATTATTGATTCTGATTATGCCGAGGTTAATGATGAAAGCAACAATTTAAAGAAAAAAAAAAACATAAATTTCATAATGAAAGCATTGAAATGGATGACAATGAAATTACAATTAATGAAAAAAACACTAAATTGAAAAAAAGAAATGATTACAGTTTAGAACATGAAGATATAATTAAAGAAGACAAAATTATTTCTCCAAAAGAATGGAGAAAACAAAAGTTAGAGTTAAATCAAACTGAAATAGTAATAAAAAATAGTAGTACTAAAGAAAACAAAAAGAGGAATTCAAGTTTAACAAATTATAATGAAAACTTTGAAATAGACGGTTGTGTTGATTGTAATTATAAATCAAAGAAAAAGAAGAGTAAAATTCATAATGAAGGCAATGAAATTGTAATTAATGAAGAAAACACTAAATATGTATATCAAGGACATGACGATATAACTTACATTAATGATGCCCAAATCAGATCTCCAAAGAAACGCAGATCAATTAAATGAGAAGACAAATGAAGCATATGAAACAAATGATTATGTTGAAAGTATTGAAAAAGTAAATGATTTAAGTAATATGATGACTCAAGGGCAGCTTTCAGCAATCCTGATTCTGTCAACACAGCTGCACGTGTACAATCTGCTGATTGTACACATTATTAATATATAAACGACGCGCCTTAAGCAAGTCGTTGCATTTTATACTTATCAATACTATGTAGTTGTAGTTAATATAAACAAATTAATTAAGTTGCCTTATTTGTTTTAATAGTTAATAAATTAACTAATATAATTGGCGCAGAATCGGTAGGATTACCAATAACAAATCGATTAAAAAAGTTTTGGTGTATTTTAATACTTTATATTGGTGACCACAATATAATATTTAAAAATAAAATAAAAAGTGCAACAATACAACTCCCATCAAACGAAGAACTTCCGTGGCAGACCCTGGACCTTATAAGAATCGACTTCAGTGACATCCCTGGACCCCCGATTGGATTAAGAAAGCGAGCGACTTCCGTGGCAAAGACCTTGGACCTCCTATAAAATTTAATCGAGCGACTCCGCGGATACCCTGACGGACATTCAGACGAGCGACCTCCCCGGCAGACCCTGGATCATCGTATGATGCAAATGCAAAAGTATTGGTGAGTCATAAATGTCAAGTAGAGATAGATCGAGATCCCCCATTAGAAACTCAGACCCAGGTAACCCTGATTCAGATTTATCTGATAATTCCGATAATACTCAATTAAACATTGATTTATCTAATAATCTCGACAATACTCAATTAAATACAGAATTATCTAATAATTCCGACAATAGTGATTTAAACACAACCGAAATTATGGCCTTGCCGGTTTTAAAAATGGAATACCTCAACATTGTTCCGGAATTCCACGGGAATCCGAACATGTTAACCGAATTTATAACTAGTAGTGAACAATTACTTACTCATTTTTATAACGGTAATAATGTTGCCGATTTTCAAAACGTCCTTTTGTTAAAATCTATAAAAAATAAAATAAAAGGCGATGCAGCAAATAAGCTGTCATCGTATAATATATCTTCTTGGAAAGATCTGAAGGACGGGTTAATAGCGACATACGCGGATAAACGCGACTTGCAAACACTTACAATTGAATTATGCTCGATGAAGCAGAATAACTTAAAACCGCTTGAATTTTATAATAAAATACAAACTAACCTTAATTTACAAATTAGTTATATTAATACAAATTTAGTTCAAGGTGTTGAACATTTAATTGATTTTGCAAAAAAACTTGCATTAAGAGTATTATTAAAAAATTTAAACAATCCTCTTGGCGACTATTTAAGCACAAGAGATCCAAAAACGCTAGACAACGCACTTTACATGCTCACGAATGATTTTAATATTAATGACGTCAAGATCGTTCAACCTAATATAAATAAATATAAAAATGTTCCTTTTACAAACAAAAATAATTTTATGCAACAGAAACCTGCAAATCAAATGAGATTTAATGCAGCTGTTTCAACACAACCATCACCAAACGTTTTTAAACCGAACAAAAATTATTTACCTCCAAAACAAATACCAATGAGCATGACAACAAGAAATGCTTTTCCACAAAATATGAGAAAACCAGAATACAAACCTCGTCCTAACTGGACAAGCGAAGAGTTATTTAATGTCGAGCAAGATATCGACAAAAATGACACTTCTAACAGAAACATAGATCTGTACCCTCTTCAGGAACAATTACCTGACGATAGCACAACTGAGGAATATTTTTTAGAAAATCTAGCCTCGGAAGAAGAACAATTGAATTATTGAACATTGACAATAATAAATCGCAGTTACCATTTATAACTATTCCTTTTCAGAATTTTAACCTTAAATGTTTAATCGACACGGGGTCGACAAAATCTTTAATGAACCCCCAACCAGTTATTAAATATTTTCCTAAACATGTTAAACATGACCCTTATATTATTTCAACAGCGCATGGTTCAACACAAGAGAAATATAGCATATCAATACCATGCCCATCCATTTTCAAATTGAAAGAATTTCCATTTAAATTTCATATTTTTAAGTTTCATAACCATTTTGATTGCCTATTAGGAATCGATAACCTTAAATTATTAAATGCGACTTTAAATTTAAATACAAATGAAATGATATTACCACATACAAAAATTAAAATCGAATTCAAAAATTTGTCTGATTATAATAACTGCATTGTAATTTCACCAGAATCTGAACAAAAAATAAAAATAAAAGTTTCAAACATAGACAATGGAATTGCTATACTACCTGCACAAAATATTAATGAAATGGAAATTCCAGAAAGCTTAATTAAGATCGAAAATAATTTTGCTTTTGCTTCTATTATAAATCCCAGTAGTGAATATGTCACTGTCAACTTATCTAAACCATTTAAAGTTATTTCTGAAAATAATTTCGTCATCCCAAATCTAAATTGCATTTCCAGTAACGCTAACAAGATTGATTTTTCAAAATTTAGATTAAATCATTTAAATAAAGAAGAAAAATCTAAGTTAATAAAATTAATCAACGAATACTCCGATATTTTTCACGTACACAACAACAAATTAACATTCACTAATGCTGTTAAACACAATATAAAATTGAAAGATGACACCCCAATATTTACAAAGACTTATAGGTACCTCTACATTCATAAAGAAGAGGTACAAAAACAAATTAAAAATATGCTTGAGCAAGGTATTATACGATATTCGCAATCACCCTGGTCGTCTCCAATTTGGGTAGTTCCCAAAAAATTGGACGCCTCTGGTGAGAGGAAGTGGAGAATAGTCGTAGATTACCGGAAGCTAAATGAACAAACTATAGCTGATCGGTATCCTCTACCCAATATCACAGACATTTTTGATAAGCTCGGTCGATGCCAATACTTTAGCACATTAGATCTTGCTTCTGGATTTTACCAGATAGAAGTGAATGAGGAAGATACATCTAAAACAGCGTTCTCCGTAGAGAATGGGCATTACGAATTTATTCGCATGCCTTTCGGTCTCAGAAACGCACCATCTACGTTTCAACGAGTTATGGATCACGTGCTACGTGGCTTATCCTGTATTGTCTATCTAGACGATATCATTATTTTTTCTACTTCCCTACAAGAACACATTGAGAAAATTAAAATTAGTATTTGATCGTTTACGAGCTTTCAATTTTAAAATTCAACTCGACAAAAGCGAGTTCCTTCAAAAGGAAGTAAGTTACCTAGGCCACATAATTACACCACAAGGTATCAAACCAAACCCAGAAAAGATCATTGCCATAACTGATTATCCAATTCCTAGAACGTCTAAACAACTAAAAGGGTTCCTTGGACTTTTAGGGTACTATAGAAAGTTTATCAATAATTTTGCTAAACTAACAAAACCCCTAACTGCAAGGCTTAAGAAAGTTAAAGATATCAATATTAACGATGTAGATTACAAAGACTGCTTTGAACTTTGTAAAAATCTTTTGGTAAATGACCCAATCTTACAATACCCGAATTTTGAAGAGACATTTGTTGTAACAACGGACGCAAGCAACTACGCTATTGGAGCCGTTTTGTCTCAAGGCCCAATTGGATCTGATCTTCCGGTTGCGTATGCTTCACGAACTCTTAATGAGCACGAGGTAAATTATTCGACTATTGAAAAGGAATTGCTAGCAGTAGTTTGGGCAACAAAATACTTTCGGCCTTACCTGTATGGGCAAAAACTCAAAATAGTTACAGATCACAAACCTTTGCAGTGGCTTTTTTCGCTTAAAGAGCCTAATTCAAAATTGGTTTGTTGGCGGCTCAAGCTAGAGGAATATGATTACGAGATATGCTACAAAAATGGCAAACTAAACAGCAATGCCGATGCATTATCTCGACCTCCAAATTTGAATATTACAGAATCAATCAAATCTGTTGAACAAATGTCCATAAACACTATTAATAATCCAGATGAAACAAATTCAATAGCTGTGGAACCTCCTGGTGCCGACGATCAAAATTTAGATGAAGAAGATGATAATACAATACATACAAGTTTGGAAAATCCTGTATGTGCAATCAAAATTTGTGAAGATCCTGTAAATTTTGGAAAAAACCAAATTCAATTCCTTTTGGTCAAAACTAACCCTCTTGAACCAATTCTTTCGAAATTATTTAACAACACTAAACAACGTTTTATTATTCAAATTTCAGAAAGTAACTCAGAAGAAGATTTTATTAAATTTATAAAACAATTTGTTGTACCAAACATATTATATTCTTGCATTTTTCAAACAAACGAACTATATGAACAATGTAATTCAATTTTACAAGAACACTTTGATACCAAAATACGTTTCAAAAAATGTTCAAAAATTTTAGATGACATTGAAGTGTTAGATGACCAACGTGATCTAATTGACAATTATCATAATGGAAAATGTAACCATAGAGGAATAACTGAGACATACCACAAATTAAGTGCTACATACTATTGGCCAAATATGCTAAAAGACATTCAAAATATTATCAACAATTGTGATGTTTGTAAACTTGTAAAATACGATAGAAAACCATTAAAGCTAAAATATAACATCACGCCAACTCCCACGAAACCTTTTGAAATTGTTCACATTGACGTTTTAAAATATGAGCAGAATAAATTTTTAACAATAATAGATGCCTTCAGTAAGTATGCACATGCATATCTACTAGACAATATGCAAGCTATCGAAATTATGAAAAAATTACTGAGCTACTTTTCTCATCACTCAACTCCATGTCTTATTATAGCAGATAATGGATCAGAGTTTGACAATGGACTAATAGCCGATCTTTTAAAATTACATAAGATAGATTAGACCTACATTTCTGTAGTCCACATCATCCAGCTAGTAATGGGCTGATCGAAAGATTCCACTCAACGTTGCTCGAACATCTGAACCTATTAAACAATAGAAATGATTTTAAAAATGACCCAATTGAATTAAAGATACTATACGCTATAATAGCCTATAATAACTCAATCCACTCTACTACAAAATTAACACCTTTTAATATATTGAATTTCGACATGCACGAAATTACAGATATAAATTTGGAACCTCAAATTTTAAATAATTATATAAATTCCCAAAAAGAAAAGTTACAAGTATTATATAAATTAATAAATAATAGATTAGTTGATAATAAATGTCAAATCATTTCTAATTTGAACAAAACCAGAGAAGACATACCCGAGTTGCCGAATGAGGTATTTGTTAAAAGTAATTTTAGATCAAAAAAGAGAAATCGCTTTAAAAAGGAGCAAATTATAAAAACTAATCCGCTTCGGAAAACAATAGTTCCAGAAATAAATAAATCCAAGACTGGTCGAAAATTCCACAAATTACACATGGACAATATAAAACGTCCAACAAAATTAGAACTAAAAAGCAACAAAGAAAAAAATTTTATAAACTTTTTGGAACAAGAAAAGGCACAAGAAATAGTGCCCAATGAAAAAATTGTTGAAATAAAAGGCGATCTATTTTTAGCACCTAACAACGTTTCATTGGCACACTGTGTAAGTGCTGACTTAGAAATGAGCGCGGGAATTGCCTTAGAATTTAAAACCAAATTTGGACAAGTAGAATTGTTAAAAACACAAAACCCAAAATTAACTTCACTTTGCTATCTAAAGGATGATAACCGTTTCATAATATATCTAATATGTAACAAAAAATAAATATTTCTAAAAACCCACGTATAAAAATGTATTTAAAACTTGAACTACTCTAAAAGAATTTTGCTTAATAAATAGCATAACTAACCTGGCTGTACCTAAACTGGGATGCGGCCTAGATTGTTTAGACTATGATAGAGTTAAAAATATGTTAAATTTTATTTTCAAAAACTCTACTATAAATATAAATATTTACTGGAACACATCTAAAACCGATAATACCATGTTTGCAGGTACATCTTCATCATGTGGTGCACCACCACAGCCATTGCACAACGAAATATAACAACAAATCCTGGCATACTTCCCATAAAATTAGGAAGTGCAAAGCTTGAAATGGCGTCCCATACTTTTGTACATTTTTTCGAACTCTCTCATCTAATTTCCGAATACAAAAATGTCCTAAACACCTTGGAGACTATTAAGATTATAACAGATAATGATACCACATTTTCAAAAGAATTACATAACTACTATAAAATCCTTAATTATACAAGAAATCTTATTGACGAAAAATTGAATCGGTTCCATGAACAAACACGTAATAAACGAGGACTTGTTGATGGTATCGGATCGATTATCAAACAAATAACGGGTAATCTAGACTCAAGTGATGGCGACAAAATAGAAACTTCCTTAAAAATCATTAAGCAGAATCAGCATGATTTGGCTACACAGTTGAACGGTCAGTACTCTATAAATAATGAAATCATTAAGCAATTTAACGAGACTATAATCAACATAAAGCATAACGAATTATTACTTCTATCGAGGATAAACCAATTAGGTGCAAGACTAAAACCCAAACCCGATTTTTTAGACATTCCATTTGCTAAAGATATTTTAAATCAAGTTATTCACTTTTTAAATACTATCTTGAATATTGTACAAGACGTTGAAAATTCCTTAACATTTTGTCAACTTAAAATTCTACACCCTAGCATAATCACTGATACAGAATTATTATTTGAATTACGTAAGATATCATCTTATTATAAAACAAAACTACCTTTTGAAGTTTCATTACAACAAATTCAAAATTTTAAAAACTTAATTAAACCTTCTTGTATTATAAAGAATACTGAGATCTTGTACACTTTAACAATACCGTTATTTGAAAATACTAAATATGAACGGTATTACTTCTTACCAATACCTGCTAAGGACTATCAGATAATTATACCTGACAATAAATATGTTCTTGAGTCTGAGTTTGATATGGTACCGCTGTCTGATGTTTGCGATTACTTGACTGACCAATATTTGTGCACACGACAAAAGAAGACATTTCAAAATGTTACTTGTGAGCGTAACATTATAAAGAAAAATGACTTCTAAAGTTGCCTCCACACAAAATTAATGAAACAAAAAATGTTAGAGTATATTCCTGAAATAAATCAATACTTAGGAGCATTCCCAAAATTAACATTGGTGAAATCCAGATGTAAAGAAGCATGGGATACTCGAGAAATTACTGGTATTTTCTTGTTCAGCTACAACCCTAATTGTCAATATTTTATTGAAGACCAACTGTTAATTTTTAACGATTCAACCATTGGCCAACCACTGGTATTAGAAGACTTCTACCTAACAAGAGAGCCGTCCCAAGAAGTAGATTTACCGGAGTTACAGCTGAGACCGATAAAGCTATCAAAGATACGCAATAATCTTCAACCCATCCAGCTACAACAAGAACCTGAAAATATAGGAAATTCGCACTTGTCAAACATCATTCTCTTATATTTAATAATAATCATAAGTTGTATTGTTTTAGTTAAATACTATTTTGAAAAAATGAGCTGCATCAATAAAAAACCCATCATCGAATCAACTGGGTCAACCCAAACTAGGACAAACCCAGATGATGCAATCTTTTGATCTCTCCGGAGTTTCAATCTTAAGGATGGAGAAGTAATATGATGACTCAAGGGCAGCTTCCAGCAATCCTGATTCTGTCAACACAGCTGCACGTGTACAATCTGCTGATTGTACACATTATTAATATATAAACAACGCGTCTTAAGCAAGTCGTTGCATTTTATACTTATCAATACTATGTAGTTGTAGTTAATATAAACAAATTAATTAAGTTGCCTTATTTGTTTTAATAGTTAATAAGTTAACTAATATAATTTTTACATATTATAGGCAGTTCTTATAATGTTGATGGTAATTATAAATCAAAGAAAAAGAAGAGTAAAATTCATAATGATGGCAATGAAACAGTAATTAAAGAAGATAACACTAAATATCTATATCAAGGACATGCCGATATAACTTACATTAATGATGCTCAAGTTAGATCTCTAAGGAAACGACGAAAAAAACAAAAACTGGAATTAGATGGACAAACGGAATTGACTGAAAACATAGTACCTGCTATGGAAGATGAATGTGTACCTACTATAGAAAAAATGAAACGAAGAAAGTCGGATCAGAATAGCCAAAGATTCAATGGTAATAGTGAAACTACAGATCAATTAAATGAGAGGATGCCAAATGAAGTATATGAAACAAATGATAAAGATCGTGAAGAAAATATTGAAAACATAAATGATTTACATATTAGTCTTATAAAATCAAAGAAGAGAAATAGAAAGTAAAAAGATAGTAAAAAAGAGATACCAATTCCGTACATGTCTGAAAAAAATATAAAGGTAAGCATTTTATTATAACTGAGACTTATAGCCTGGGGGTATCAATAGGTATAGCGGATATGGCCACACGTATAATTCACAAACTGCACTGACCCAGGAGCCAAGCAGTGGTTCGAATAATGGTTTTATTTTATTTCCGTCAAGGTCGAACAGCTGTTTATTTAGATGCACATTTTCATGCGCATCATGCCATGAATGCCGGCATAACGGGCATAACCTATTCGCGTTCACTTTGATGTTTCCATGTTTTTAGTTATTATTGTTATTAGTTTTGTAGTTTAAATTTAAGGCTTTAAAATGTCTCCACCAGGTATTTGCAAATATAAATGAAATGTGTCATTTTGTAATAATATATATTATAGTTCTATAACTGATAGCAGTTATAGGACAATAATATGTATTATTATATATTTTTGCAGAATTTATATTTGTTTATTTTAAAGAATTATTATTTATTTTAATAGAATTTTTATTTATTTGCAAATTCTGTGTGGATTTGCCATTTTTAACTCTGCCGTTGTCAGTTCCCAGCCCGAAAATAAAGAGGGAAAATTGCAAGTTTTAAAAATAGCGCCTTTTATTGACGCAAACGTACCTCAGCGCCGCTAGGCGTCTGTTTTACAAACTTAATGTTTCTTCCCAGGAGCGAAGAGGCGCTAAAACTCGTGGCAAAATATTTATAAGGAATTGACTTATTGTATGATCTGTGCTTATAGTCGTATTCTGAACATTTTTTACAGCGATGTTAATTAACATTTTACTTGTTGCTAGGTAATATTTAAAAAACTTGGTGATTGATTGGCTAAAAAGTGATTTTAACAGCGATGTTAGTTAACTGAAAAACTTTTGTTTAAAAATAGTTTTAAAATTTTCTACGCATGGAGAATATTTAGGTGTTCTGGTAATTTTGACTAACACTGTATATGATGGGGTCAAAGTACTTTAAGCAATGTTTTTACTTTTAGTACTGTAAGAAACCACTAAGTTCATATTATTCTTTTTACAAGTATTTAGGGTTGCCAACAGTGTTATTTTGACTCGAAGTCTTTGGGTTTGTTGATCATTCTTTGGGCCTCCATTACTTTGGCTTTTTGTTTTCAATCCATTTCTTATTTGAATCATTTTTATTTTATTACTTAAAGTAATGCTATAATATAAATTATAGAAAAAATATAGAAGAAAATATTACTTGTAAGTATTTGCAACTTTGTTTGTTGCAAGAATTGTTTTCTTTTTCTATATTAAATTAAGGAAGAACTTTAAGAACTCATTAACTTATAGGACCACGACCTAACCACTTTCTTGGGGAAGATTCTATTATGTCTGAAACAAAATCTGTGATCAATATTTTTAAAACTGATTAGTCTTAAAATAAAATTTTCTATATTTTGTAAAAAAATTATCAAAATTTTACTTGCCGATTTGGCTTTCCAAGAGTAAAATAATTTTTATTTTTGAAAGTAAAGATGCTGGTGTATGACCAAAATGTTTATCTCAATATTATGTCTAGATGCATCTATAGTTGTTTCATGATTAACTACCGCTCGTGGCTCAGAAATTCTAATATGCAATGCAATGTCTCTCTATATCGCATAATAGTATATATTATTATATCATGGATTAATTACATATTGAAATTTATATTAAGAAGTTAGTTTCAAAGTGATTATTAAGCTCTATCTTGTAGTAACAACTAAGAACTGAATATCAGTAAACATTATCATAACAACTGGCACCCAAATTATAATCAATACTGTACTTTAAAAAACTAAAATAATTTTTTTGTTTTGCTGGTTGCTTTGGAGTTAAATTGCAAGAAGCAACATGATGGAGATACAACTACTTTGCACCACCAATTATTATCTAACCTGTGTTTAAGAGCACATAAATCAATTATTTGAATTTATCCATCACCATCAAGCGGTGCCGTACCACCAAGATGCACTGATTTGGATTTGTGAAAACCGAAACAATTGTCTGTATTTGGCTGGCCGCTTTGGAGTTGGATTGGGTTTGGGTAATTGATTTTAAACCTTTGGTTTTCATTAAACTATATTTGATTGTCTACTTCTTTAGACATTGCAATTTGGTTGCCAGTTGTGATACTGAAGTTTTATCGATGATATTCGATTCTTTGGTTGAAGCAACATGATGGAGCTACAACTACTTTGCACCCCTAATTATTAAGTTGTTGATAAAATTGTAAATCTATGTTTCTCTACATCAAAACAGGATGAAAAAATCTTAAATTTAGAAATTGCTTACTTGAGAAAATATTTTGAAACAACGGATTTTATTGAAACAAAACTTTATATTATTTTATACCATTTACCTCATGCGTTATATTACTTGAGTTTAGGTTTGGGTCGATAGTATGAACATGCTGGTGAAACTATTCATAATAAATTTAAAACTGTATAGTCTCGTTATAATATCAATATAATTAATGATCCACGTTATGCGGAAAGATTAAAAAACGCAACTGTCGACTTTAATACATTCCACATTTAATTTTGCAAACTTAATAACATTCTATTGTAAAGGGTTTTCCAATATGAAGTTTCATTTTGAATAGCAGGCTATTTGGGCAGCTGTCAATTTTGAAGCTATTATCTTTTGACATTTGACAAGTAAAAACTACGCCGTTATTAAAAATGGAACGATACACGCTTCAACAACGCATTGAAATTATTAAAATTTACTACAGAAAAGGTGAAAATTTTTCAGTCACAGTTCGCAAAACTAAAACACATTTGGTCGTCGTAAAGCACCTTCTTGGCCGGCAATAATAAACCTAGTGAAAAAATTTAAACTGTTGGAACAAGTTTGTGATGTAAAGAATCATAAGCGTGTGCATCGCTTAAGAACACATGAGAATATTGCTGATGTAGCCCGTAGTTTGTCGATTCCTTGTTGATCTTTGGATTTAAACATTTCACAAACGACATTGAATTGTATTTTGCACGCTCTTTTGACTTAAGTCTTAAGGCTTTTAAAATTCAGTTAACACAAGAATTCAAGTTGGTTGATCACCATAAACGTCGGATCTTTGCTGATTGGGTCCTTCAAATGAATTAAAATGATCAGGAATTTGATCAAAAAATCATCTTCAGTGATGAGGCTAATTTTTACCTCGGAGGCTACGTTAATATGCAGAATTGTCGCATTTGGAGCTCAAAAAATCTAAGAATGGTTGTTGAAAAGTTTTTGCATCTTCAACGTGTCACTGTTTGGGGCGGGTTTTAAGCTGGCAGTGTGATTGGACCCTACTTTTTTAAATATGAGGCTGATGCAACTGTTACGGTAAATGGATGGCGCTACCAAGCTATGATTAATGATTTTTGATGGCCGGAGTTGAAAGATATTGAAGTGGACAACGTTTAATTTCAGCAAGACGGCGCTACGTGCCTCACAAGCAACAAAACAATCGCAATTTAAACTACATTCTGTTAGAAAACAGACACCTGAATTATGGTTTAATTTCATCATTATAATAATTTTATTAATTAATTGACTACTGCATGTTTCTATTACACTGGCCAACAAAATTGAACTTTATGACTGATGAATGACTTATGTCACTTGATGTTTACTAATTTGGCGTCGCTGATTCCAAATATAACCTCATTTCTTTTCTGACAGCTCTTGTTTACAAGTTACAGCTTTCACTTAAAATTAGCTTTCTTGCTGTGTTTATTTGCTATTAATTTACAAATTATTGAGTTATCTAACTATATCAGAGATCTGGGACTGTCGAAGTCTGCTTCAGAAATTTTGGCTTCTAGGCTAAAAGAAAGGAACTTAATAACAAAAGGAACTAAAATTTCATATTACCGCACAAGAGAACAGAATCTCCTAAAATATTTTGATGAAGAAGATGATTTCGTATTTTGTAGAGATGTACCTGGTTTAATGACTGCAATGGGATTACGAAATTATGTTCCAAGTGAGTGGCGTTTATTCATAGATTCGTCAAAACGGAGTCTAAAATGAGTTCTCTTACACAATGGGAATAAATTAGGGTCATTACCTATTGCACATTCTACTAAAGTAAAAGAAGAATATACATCTATTGCTCTGGTTTTGGACAAAATTAAATATGTGGAAAACAACTGGCTCATATGTGTTGATTTAAAAATGGTCAACTTTCTATTAGGCCAACAAGGTGGTTACACAAAGTATCCCTGTTTTATTTGCTTATGGGATAGTAGAGCTAAAGGTCAACACTGGGTTAAAAAGGATTGGCCTACTCGGGAAATATTAGTTCCAGGACAACAAAACGTGATAAACCCCCCTTTAGTATCAAGGGATCGTATAATTTTGCCTCCATTGCATATAAAATTAGGGCTTATAAAACAATTTATTAAAGGTCTTGACAAAAATGGAAATTGCTTCCTTTTTCTACCAAAAAAGTTCCCAAAACTGAGTGCAGAAAAGATAAAAGCGGGCATTTTTGATGGGCCACAGATAAGATCATTAATAAAAGACACAAATTTTACGGACACTATGACAGAGATTGAGAAAAAGACATGGAATGAGTTTGTTTGGCTTGTTCAAAATTTTTTGGGAAATAAGAAAGGTGCTGACTATTCTCAACATGTTGAACAATTAATGAGTCACTTTCAAGCGCTTGGATGTAACATGAGCATCAAGTTATACTTTCTTCACAACCACTTAGACTATTTTCCTGCTAATCTTGGGGATGTAAGGCTATCAAGGCTACTGGAACGCACACATGATGGCTGACTATTGTTGGAGCATTCAGAACAGCTCTTCAACTTCAACTTCTGTAAAGAAGTCTTATAAAAGAAAGTTTTTTTAACTTAAGAAATCAATAAAATAGGATTAACTTTAAACGTGTAGTGTTTTATTGTAAAACGGCTCATGTGTCATATTTTTTAAACAAGAGCTGATACATAAATTTCGATCACAGATTTGAAAACGTCATTAAAAATTAGGCTAGTATCATGTAACATAACTCAATCATCAGAAATGCTGTTGTCCAGTGTTATAATAACCGTAGACCATCATCATCGTAGTAATTACAGACAATTTAAACACAAAGTATACGATAATGAATGATTTAAAAACTTATAAAAAAACTGAATTTGAATGATTATATGATAAAAATAATAAACAGGGTGTTTCAAAACATGTGTCGGAAAATAAAGGGTGGAATTTCTTGGCTAATTATAAGAAAAAAAGTTTCTATTAACATGGTTCCGCAAACGCACCGTTTTCAAGATACAGGCTAAAAAAGATTTTTTATTGTGAAATTTCTGAGTTTTAAATGTATTTCATTTTGAACAGGCTATATTCTAAGGTCCAAAATGTTGAAAATCTCATGTTTTAGATTTTTTTTGTGTGCATCTTCAGAAAGTAATCTATGCAAAATTTCAGCCCTTAAAATTTACAAAAACACCCCTTTGGGTTTTGTCAGTTCCTCTATGGGTGAGTCCCATGGGAATTGGGGAATTCTTGCCGGCTTGCCGGAGGGAACCGGGGAAATAAAATACCCGGCGTAAAACAAAAACTGACCGGACTGGAACTACAATGACGATACTTTCAAAATGCCTGCCAGGAGGTTAAAAATGAATGGACACGAGATGACAACAAAAAATATGAACATTACAAAGGAAGTAAACAGTCCCCAGGGAGGTTTCGCTAGCGGGCAATCCTCCACTACCCAAATGATAGTCTGCTCCACGGAATATGAGGAGAGCAATCCAATGACAGAAGACGAAGAGGTGGTATTAACCAAAAATACAAAAACAATTGGGGATTCTTTGGAGAACCCAAGCTCGGCAAGCTTAGGCAGGGTCGAAACCGCAAAGCCTAGGCTTTCGTGGGCGGCCAGGCGTAAGCTGCAAAGACAAAGAGATGCACATGGGGAGCAAGCAACTGATCCAACTAAAGCATCCGGTAATAAACCTTTCCAGTAGCTGCACGCCGGAATTGCAAAAGAGACCGGTAAAAAAGAGCAAGGACGAAGAAGAGACCTCAAAGAGGATTTTTAAGGACACCCCGAAGGGCATTGCACCAGCAATTTCCCAAAAGGGTTTCTCGAATGTTACCTCAACTCTGAGGAAGCGGAGTTGATGAAATCAACTATTCTGGGCAGAATTGACAAAATATAAAATGAGCATCACCGTGTTTTCAGGAATGTTCCTTTAAGAGGGGGTTCTTGAAAATTATATGCATGGACAAGCCAACTAAGCAATGGCTCCTCAGTACATCGGCCAACGAGAAATTAATAGAGGGTAAAGCACTTCAGATCATGGATCTGAAGGAACTTTCTGAACCAAGAAGAGTAACGACATTGGTACCAGAACCACAATTGGAACCGGATACTCTCTTAAAAAGGTTATCTGTGCAAAACACCATTAACACCGAAACCTGGCGAGTGGTCAATACCAAACCCGATCCCAAGGAAACCCAACACATCCTACTCATGGATAAGGGCGCTTAGAAGAAGGTGGCAAACCTAGGAGGCAAACTCTTTTTAGGCTTCTCCAAAAGGAGGACAGCAAATCTAAAGAGACTCAAACCGTCGAGAAGGCCGTGGATCAAAATCCACCACTGATCGCCAAAGAACACTAACGGTAAGTACAATGTTAAACATCGTGCAAATCAATCTGCATCACTGCAGAGCAGCTTCGGCGGCCCTCAGTGCGTATATTGTCAAACACGATATTTACATCGCCTTGATTCAAAAACCTTGGATCTATAAAGGAGAGATAAAAGGGTTAAGCGTACCGGGAATGTGGCTTTTAACAGCACAACCCATATACAAACCTCGTACATGTATCTTAGCAAAGCATGTACTTAATTTAATGCCATTATGGGACCTATGTTTCAGAGATCTAGTGACAGCCAAGGTGGTGATAGTAGGGAAGGAAACCAGAAAAAAAGATCATTCTTGGACCAGGATACTGTCACCGGCGTAACTGACGATTACGCCGCCTGGTTATCCAGAATCGGAACCACCCTACCTGCACCTGCTTAGAATTCAGAAATCAGCTCAAATACGTTTCTCGCTATTGCAGAAATCTGCCTCTTGTTTTTATTGTTATTTGTCGTTTTTTTGTAATCACTGTCTGAACCGTGATTTATATTTACATTTGCTAATTGGAATTTAGAGTTATAGCGTGTAGTCCATTGACTTGTATCACTTTGAATTGATTGTCATATACTGTGAATATTTTCGCATGCCATTGTGTTTATTATAGGGTGTTGTGATTTTTTTTTTATTAATGACTACTGACACATGTCACAGAACGATGAAATGGAATTGTGAACGATATTGCATGGTATATACGTCCAACTTATGCAAGTGCTTGTGCGACACTCCCTTTTACTCCGTCAAAAAATCATCCCGTGACAATGCCTTCCCTACGATCAGCAAGGACCACCACCACCTGCAAAAAATACTGCAGCTAACAAGCAGCGGGGATGACGTACCGCTGATCCTAGGATGCGATGCCAACGCCCACCCCGTAGCCTGAGGGAGCAAGGACATAAACATAAGAGGTGAGAAACTCCTAGAATTTATAGTAGAATCTAAGCTCATTATTATGATCAAAGGTAACGCGTCAACGTTTTGCAATGCGTCGCGTAGCGAGGTTATTGACCTAACATAACCTAATTATAAAGCGAGTGAAGTGATTAACAAGTGGTACGTGTCGGACGAGCCCTCATTGTCCGATCATGAATACAGAAACCCGGGAAAACTAGCTGGGATCTATACAACGAGATACTAGTTGGCCTAATCGGGGTCTGTCCACAGGGAGGCGTACTCTCAGCCCTACTGTGATGTTTAGTCATGGACGAACTACTACAGATTCTCAACAACATGGGTATTTTTGCCGTAGGTTATGCAGATGATGTTACAATCCTTGCATGCGGGAAGTTTGGAGCGACCGTGTAAGACATGACACAGAGTGCGCTAAATACCGTAGAAAGCTAGTGCAAAAAAGAGGGGTTGTTAGTGATCCCAAGCAAAACAACGATTGTATGAAGTTCAGCTCTTGATGTCAAAGGAGATAAAATATCTGAGACTAACGCTTGACACTAAGTTAAACTTCAATTCACATCTGACAAATATTACAACAAAAGCCATTCGGATGATTTCTGCTACAAAATGATGGTCGGACGTACATTGGGATTAACACCTAGTATGACCAAATGGTTATACACGGTGGTGGTAAAACCCATTTGTACATACGGAGCGCTTGTATGGGGAGAAAAACCACTCTCAAGTGCACAGCCAAAAGACCTGATTACCTGATGGTAATGACAAAAGCAAGACAAACACCATACTGATTACAAATAAACAAACACAATGTAAACCTAGGGAAACACAGACCTAATATAACAAAGGTGTTTCTTGAGAAAGAAATTTTAACAATGAGGTCGGACTTTTAGAAGGGCCACTGCATCAGCAAAAAATTTGACATGATAATACCACAACAAAACGAATGAATAAAGAACAGATATCTGGGAACGGTCAAAAGAACTATTTGGTACACAAATGGAACCAAAGAACAAAAAGGCACCAGGGTTGGAATTTACGAAGACAAACACCAAGCAATAATCCGCAGCAAACTTGAGGCGGAGCACAACAACCTTTGAAAAAAACTGTAAAAGATTGAAACAGTCAAGAATATTCCTAGCAAGACCATCGTATGATACCAAAGCAATAGTAATACAAATGAGTCGTATTAGACTCCAAAGGCTCACAGGCCTGATAACAGGACACCGTAGACACAACAAACACTTGTATAGAATGGGAATAGGAGCGGGCTCTCTATGCCGTGGATGTATGGAAGAAGATAAAAATCCGATACATTTGCTGAATAAATGCGAAGCTTACAAACTGCAACGTATAACCAATTTTGGCAAACACAATCTAAACGAAGACTTGCTAAAAGCAACCAACTGGGTAAAGGTGCTCGAGGAAGGTAAAAGGTGGGTTTTTTAGTCAGTAAAAACCTGACACTATTGGACAGCAAGGGCTGTACAGTGTCTTTTGAAAAAGTTTCTACGCAAAAAAAAACTGTTAAACTAAAAGCAATAAAATACGAACAAAGACGAACTAAGATAAATTAAAGTTGACTTCATCAATGATAAGAATAATGTTAAAAAACTTTGACAAAGAACAAAAGACCCTTTAGTTAAAGACAGAATGACAAACATGATTAAAAAAAATTAGATCAACGTACAAAGATAATTCAATTTGGTAGATGGTCAAGTAAAACGGACTAGAGATAAAATACCGACATTGACTAAAAATAATGAAACAGCCATCAATGATGAAGACAAATCCAAATTAATTGCAGAACAAGTTTATGATGTGTATTGATACAATGACACCAAAAAACAGAAAATAATTGTAAAAGAGGTAAAAACATTCATTCAACACCATACACAATTTTCACACACACAACTAAATAAATACTGACCAAGCCTAGATAAATTAGAATCATAATCAAAACACTTCCACCAAAGCGCATGAACTAGACAATATTCAAAATATTTGCTTAAAACAACTTTCTAAAATGACAATTGAACAAACACTACATAATAAACGCCCTAATCAGGCACTCACATTTTCCAAGCCAATGGAAATTGGCACAAGTCATACCCATTAAAAAACTCACTAAAACCCAACACTACCAACGTCGTACAGACCCATTTCACTTTTGACAACGTTATGTAAATTTACAGAAAAAATTGTTATGGACCGAATAGACAATCATGAAAGAAAAAATAGACCTACCACAACAGTTTGGTAAATATGACATGTTGTACAGACATAATTCTTCATATCACCGGTAAGCTCCCTCTAAAATTTTTTTTGGTTTGTATATGTTTCTCATGATTTGTATGTAATTTGTCAATGTTAAAATCATGTTTTAATTAATTAAGCTAATTTATGTTCATTAATCTCTTATTTATATATAAACCATTTCTAGCGCTGAGGAAGGGGATAGCTTCATCCCCGAAACGTTCGCTGATAGTAAACGACAAATGTAATTAATACAAATAAATAAATAAAAACAGGTTCTATTGCCATTCCATAGTTGTTTTTCTAAATCCATTGGATAAATCTAATTAATAAATTAGACACTAGATTAAATTAATACCAACATTTGGCAAACATAGCAACCAAATCAATTTATCCACTGATACACAAAACAGTACACTATCTCACAAAACAAAATTACATCCGTATACAATAATTATTAGACCAACACTAACATAACACCTGTATGGTGGGCAAATTGATAATTAAATTTCTATCTTATCGCATCTGCAACATAAAACATTTTATAAATATGTAAATAGTAAGGTTATGTTAGGTAGATTAGTATATATATGTATATAGCTAAGATAGATTAGATTTAAGTTTAAAACCTTAGACTAAGAATATTTGATGTAGAATGAATAATTTTTAAACAATATCAATTGCAATAATGTAATATAACTGTATATAGTAAATTCTGCGCGGCCTTGACTGCCCAGATACAATACACCGGTTCTCGTCCCGGTCCAGGCGGCTCTGGAAACTGATAAGTCAGACCAAACGTCAGTCCCTAATTAATTAATTAAAAATACATTAAAAAAAAGATTTAAACAGTGGAAAGTGTTGAAATCATTAAAAGCACAATTAAGAAGAAGAAGAAAGAAACACCATGGAAAGGCGGGGGTGCCCGGAAGCCCTCAAAAGAAGCGGAAGAAGTTTTGACATTTGTCATAAATTATTTTGTCAAAAAGAGGACAATTAGTTATTTAAATTTGCAATGGTTAATGATCAAATTAATGAGCCGGTGGGGTCTAAAGGCCCTAACCAATTTACCAGTGAGAAGAAAATGACGTTGAAACGCAAAATTGTAAGTGCTGAAACATTTTTATCAAAAAAACCTTTTAAAATAAAGACAACAAATCGATTTGAGCCGCTCGCTCCATTGAGCGTCGGTGACGATGAGTTTGTTGCTCCAACTATTGTAGATAATTCAGACAATTTAAATGTACCTAATAAAATTTCAAATTCTAAATCTACAAACACGAAACCCCCTCCAATAATTTTACATACCCAGATGGATTCCAATAAAGAATTAAGCAAATTTATTAAATCAAAAGTCACTCAAAATTTCACGATTAAGCATATCTACAATAGCAAAATTTCCATTCCAACACAAAATCAATTAGATTACAAATCACTTTCAGACGCGTTTGAAAATGAGGAATTAGAATTCCACACCTTCACGCAGAGGGGTGAGAAGACGCATACATTTGTAATGTTGGGTCTTCAAGTTGAACTCACAGACGTCGAAATTATTTCGGAATTTTTGGAATATTATAAAATTGCTATTTGGAAATGTTCTCGAATGAGGGGAACTAGGCAACCAATTTATATACTCACCGGCTCAATCAAAATTACTGTGAATGAGCTAAATTCAACAGTGAAACATATTTACCATACTAAAGTAACTTTCGAAAACTATGTAAACAAGAAAATTTTTAGTCAATGCCACAGGTGTCAGGAATGGGGTCACGCCACTTCAAACTGTCACGCAAAGCCAAAGTGCTTGAAGTGTGCAGAACCCCATCTGACACAAAGCTGCCAAAAGTCCAGAGACACGGCAGCTAAATGCTGTAACTGTGGTGGGGCACACCCCGCTAATTATATCAAATGTTCAGTCTACATGGCACGTTTAGAAAAGATGCAGACATCGAGAAATAAATTCAAAATTGTTAGTAATCAACAAAAGTATGAACCGGCACCGTTACCAACAAAGAACTATTGGGAGAGTAGGAAAACTAATTCAGAAGCAGAGCAGCAGCAGCAAAGGCAGAGACAACAGCTTCCGAGAGAACAACAAAGACCAGCGGCGACTCGACAGGAAGGAAACATTGATGATTTTCAAGAGTTAATAAATGAAGTTAAAAAGCTTGATGAGGTGATAAACCTCCATGCTACAACTAGTCAGGGATCGAAATTCAAAATTAATAAATTGTCAGGGTCAGGGGGATAAATTCAAAGTATTCATTGATTTTGTTGCAAAATTAAATTAGATATTGTAGCATGGAACGCTAAGGGTTTAAATAATAAATTAGGGGATTTAATAGAATTTTTGAACAAAAGTGGGACACATATTTTAATGATTTCGGAAACTAAATTTACACAAAATTCAAAATTCAAAATTCATGGCTACTCCTGCGAAAGAGCAGATAGAGCCAATGCTGCTGGCGGAGTAGCTATTTTAATCAAAAACTCTATGAGATATCAGAGGTTAAACATAACAGTAGGTAGCGATATCGAACATGTTGATATTCGATTGGAAGACGGACCGGTGTTGGTAGCAGCATATAATCCGCCCTCCAATCAAATATCAACTGACAATGTATTAAATCTGACTGATATTGGAAATCGTGTTTTAATTCTGGGCGATTTAAACTCTAAACACTACACTTAGAATTGTCATCGTGGAAACACAAATAGCACTACACTATAAAATATATCACTCAAACACGACATATCAATTTTATACCCAGCAAGCCACACACATCACCCACCCAACGGTTTAACACCAACAACAATTGATTTGGTGTTGAATAAAAATGTTTTGGATGTTACAGACGTACAGACACTTGACGAACTAAATTCAGATCATAGCCCGATCAAAATTTCTTTAAACAATAACAGACAACTTTTGAAAGACTTTGTCCTGTCTAGACCTGACTACAAGTCGGCAGATTAGACAAAGTACAGACAAATGTTGGACAGAAAAATTATTGTAAACAGCAAAATTGAGACTGTTGACGACATTGACATTGAAGTGGACAGAATGACAAAAGCAATTCAATTTGCTAAATCAAAAAGTATTAAAATTCTGACACTCGGGCACAAAGACGAACTACCACAACAAATTGTAGACGCTATTAAATTTCGAAATAATTTTAGAAAAGTTTAGCAAAGGACAAGAGACGTTACAGACAAACTTTTCATGGACAATATGACAAAACAAATTAGACACAACATCAAATTACATAAAGACGAAGTATGGAAGAGAAAAATTAAATCTCTTTCATACAAAGACAACTCCATATGGAAAATGGTGAGAGCATTAAAACGAAAACGTGACAACATTCCCACATTAATCAATAATAATATGACAGCAATTAATGACGAAGACAAAGCCAATATGATTGGTGACGTTTTTGAAGACGTACATAAATTAGACTCGGACGATGAGACGGACAAACAAAAAAGGATAGTAGAGGAAGTGGAAAACTATTTGGCGCAACACCTAGAACCTCAAACATTAAATTTACATTTTCGAACCACACCTAAATAAATTAAAGAAATTATTAAAACACTTCCCCCTCTAAAAGCTCCTGGACATGATGACATCCAAAACATTTGTCTAAAACAAATTTCAAAAAAGTGTATTGTACAATTGCATTACATTGTTAATGCAATGTTGAAATTATCACATTTTCCAAAACAGTGGAAGCTTGCCCACATTGTTCCAATTAAAAAACAGCACCAAAACCCTACATCCCCATCGTCATACAGACCCATATCATTATTGACGACCCTTAGTAAAATAGCTGAGAAAGTCGTCATGGACAGAATGAACAAACACGAAAAAAGACATAAACTGACAATAAACCAACAATTTGAATTTCGACAGGGACACGGGATTGTTCAACAAATTGTCAGATTTACTAACGATATTTCAATTAGCTTCAACAAGGACAAAGTAACAGACATGGTTCTGTTAGACATAAGAAAAGCCTTCGACAGGGTCTGGACGATGGGACTCATACACAAATTAATCACACAACAAAACCTACTAATAATTATCAAGCTATTACATAATTACCTGCACGATAGACAATTCCAAGTCGTCATAGACAGTACACTATCACATCGAAAAGATATCAGAGCGGGGGTCCCTCAAGGATCTATCCTCGCTCCGAAACTTTTCAACATTTACTTAAATGACATACTTACATTCACAAACACACAAACAGCTCTTTATGCAGATGATACTGCAATCTATTCGAGTTCTTTCTATGCCATCGCTGCCCAAAAACAAAATCAAATTCACCTGATCCTCTTACACAATTTTTTATAAAAATGGAAACTCAAAATTAACACAAACAAATCTGAACAAATAATTTTTACAAAGAAATTTACCAACATTAAAACTTTTACACCAACAAAATTCAACAACGACACTATACCAATCAAAAAACACGTCAAGTATCTAGGAGTAACCCTATATACTAGGCTAAACTTTCACAAACACTTAGACAACACCATTCAAAAAGCAAGCATTGCAATAAAAACTATGTACCCACTCATACATAAAAACAGTCCACTCTCACACGACACTAAACTTCACCTATACAAAACCATAATTAGACCTACACTTACATATGCGGCCCCTGTTTGGTGTAGCGTTGGCGGAACAAACCTCAATAGATTGCAGAGAATTGAAAACAAATGTTTGCGTATGTCTCTTAATAGAGACAGATATACGAGATTAACAGATCTGTATGAAGAAGCCAACATCACCAACATAGTACACCACATTGAAAATATCTCGCAAAAATTTTACACATTTAAATTAGACAATAATCCACTTTTAGAACACATCACTGACATCAAACATAATACAGCGCCATTCAGAATTAAGCACAGATTGCCATATCAATTGCTACCTATATTTATGGAGGATTAAATTAAAATTTGTGGCCTGCGATGAAAGTTGCGGGATGCAAATTTTAATTCAATCTTCAATCCAAGATATCTCAAAATTTAAAGTATTTGTAAAGTAAAGTAACTCACCTCATCAGCTAATCCTGGAAGTTCTAGAAGTCATCTTTGTCTTCTCGGGCTCCTGTATTTAAAGTGATAATTGTAAAATTGTATATAGTTAGTTTTAGGATTTTAGGTTAGTTGTTTTATTGTACATAGTTAGATTAGGTTAGAGTGTAAGTCTATTCATAAACTGGAGACAGAGGTCTTGCATGGCTAGCCTTCAAATTACTAAATTAAAAAGTGACAACAACCGAAAGTGAAACATAAATTAATAAGAACTGTAAATAAACATTTAAATTAAAGTAGATATATAAGCTTAGTATAGGAAATATCTTTTAAAACCCTTTTCGAACACATGTAAAAAATGTATTAAATTATTTTTTGAATAAACGTCTTAAATTGGAAAAAAATGGTTCTCGTCCGATTTATACCTATGCCACTGTAGGATAAACCTAAATCAAACTGTCAGATAAATTAATGAGACAAATTTTTAGAGTAGAGATTATTTAAATCCTGGGAGTGGTTGTAATGGGCAGAGGACCTCAAAGAAAAAGAATTAATTTTACACAATCGTCAAAATCAATTTGTCAGATAATTAATTATTTAATTAATTTTTTTTTTGACTTAATTAAACTGTTTTGAGTATAAATTGCATATTACTAGTGTTATGGGACAAGAAGGAAAAGCTTTTGAGGCAGCGGTAAGCGTTAAAACAAATATTTTGAAAAGCAAAATGATCTGTCGTACCTGACAAGTCAGGTGCTAAGAGGAGTGGATATACCCACGCATAACCAATGAGCATCGATGATGATATAATTGTTAGTGATAATCCCGCTCCTGCTTTGTCAATTAGCTCCGTAAATAATGCTTTGTTAGTTACAAATTGAAAATTAGTAATATTACCTGAATAAAAAAAAAATAATGATAATTTTTTTGTGAAACACGGTTTCAAAAATCAGACAAGCTCTGTATTAAATTATAGGCAGCTCAAGGGGGTTTTTAAGGGTGAGAAACTGGAGTTCTATACATTCACACAAAAGAAAGAAAAAACTCATAGTTTTGTAATGTCGGGATTTCAGGTTAACCTCGCTTACACCTGATGAAATAGTTTTAGAATTTCTTGAATTTTATAATATCCAAATTTTAAAGTGCTCAAAAATGAGAGGAACAAAATTCTCTATGTACATTTTGACGACCTCCAACAAAATTACAGTGAAAGAGCTGACGATAAAGTCAGGTATATTTACCATACGACTGTCAGGTTTGACAGATACGTTAACAAAAAGATCATTAGTCAGTGCCACCGCGCCAAGAATGGGGCCATGCAACTACTAATTGCTTTGTAAACCCAAAATGTTTAATCTGCGGGAGCACATCCTACACATACATGCACCAAAGTTAAGGAAGATGCTGCTTTATGTGCAAATTGCAAGGGATCTCACCCGGCAAACTCAATTAAATGCCCGGTTTATTTGAAAAAGCTTCAAGAAATGCAGAAATCAAGAGGATCCCGAATTTCACCAGTCGCAAGACGCTAACTTGCAACAAGGTACGTTAATGCTCCAGTGCCAACTGCAAACGCCTTAACGCAAAGAAGAGCAACCCAGAGTCAACAACACCAGCAGACACTGCAGCATTAGCAGCAACAACCATACCAACGGAAGCGGAAGAACTATTCAACCTGATCAAATAATCTTATGTTTGCTGATAACGACTACAATAAGAAATTCAAGTCAGCGGGAAAACAGAAATTTGAATTATTTAAGACGGATATCAGGGTAGCGGAAAAAAACAAATATTTAAAATATTAATCAGTTTGAATTATTATGAAATTGAAAATGATGATCGAATTCATCAAAACATGTATGTAAATAAATAAAATACATAATATAAAATAAAATAAAATCTTTAAATAACATGGGTAGTATCTATTTAAAGATTTTATAATATAAACAAAGAAAATATAAAAAGACTACAATTATGTTATGGGAAAAATGAAAAGGTGGATCTTTCAAAAATGTTTAGTCGCCGTTCTTATAAGAAACTTCCTAAGTTACATGCGAATAGGTTGCGTGAGCCATTAGATTGAAGAATGGCATAACAATGATGGGTTTTTATTGTCGTCAAAATTTTTAGTTTGGGAAAGACGATGTCTTAAAACCACTCGACAAAGGGAACAGGAACTCTGTTCCCTTTGTCGAGAGACTTAAACGTCAGGCCAGGAACCTGGAATTATTACCGCAACAACACCATTGACACATGTCTTTATAACATGTCACACAACTTACACATCATGTATCCTTCCCACACTCATTACCCATTGGATGGAATGACACCTACAACTATAAATTTAACTATAAACAAAAACGTGACAAACGTGACGGACCTGAAAACACTAGACGAATTGAGCACAACACAAATAATAGACCAAGACAGATGATCCGAGACCTGACTACAAGAATGCTAGTTGACCGTTCTTTAGAAGGTTTCTGGATAGAGACATCATTATTGATAAATACACATTGATACTCCCAAAGACATTGACCGACATGTCAAAAAATTGACAAACATTTTACAAAACGCCATAAAGAAAAGCGTAAAATTTAAAACAATTGACCTTTTAGCAAAATATAGTTCTCAAAATTAAATCCCAAAACAATGTTCAAAAATTTTTGCAAAAGACAGGAGACAGGACCAAAAAAGACAACGTAGCTGAATTAAATAGACAGATTTGACAAGAATTTAGAAACAAATCTTGGAATGACAGAATTGAGAAACTCTCGTACAGGTACAATTCTATTTGGGCACTAGTAAAGTCAATCAAAAGAAAAACTGTGACTATACCGACGCCGACATGTGAAAAAGTACCGCGACATTAAAAAAACTACACGTTTTAGGCGAAGACGAGACTGACAATCAAAAAGAAATTACTGCGGGAGTGGAGCGATTTCTGCCGGAGTATCGATTTCCTCAGGAAGATATGTTTTTAACAAGTCCGAAAGAGGTTTGAGAAACGATAAGAAAGCTTCCCCACTTAAAGCAGCAAGACAAGATGGAATACAAAATATTATTTTAAATCACATTACACAAAAACAGTAGACAATGTACCACAGTTTGTCAGTTAACTATTCAAAAACGCAATGCATAAAATGATACAGCTTACTACCGCAGCTTACCTGCTGGTAAAACAAACTTGATGGATCAACACCATTCAATGTTAAATAGTTTATCTGCACACTTTTAGAAGAACAATCACAAAAGAAATAGAACAAACTCCACCTCTGGCAGTATTTCACAATAATAATAAAATAGATGCCTGCTACACGACTAACTCCTAACAATAACTTGACAGAACCTTACCATACCTAACAACTACAAAAGACACAATAACGGCTCCTACAGGTAAAAAAGCTTTTTCGGATATACATAAAGTATAAGTATAAAAAATCAAAAATTTCACTAACAAGTGGATAAGTCTAAAAACAATCATCACACCCGCAAACCACCACTACTACTTGTTAGAAATCTTCCCCATCAAGCTCCAGTTAAACTTCATTTGATATGTAGACTGCCCAACAAAATTCAGATGCATGTGTTGGTTCAGCAAAACTATGAGAAATGAACACCAATTGGACTCACAAGCAACAACTGACCAACGTGCTCCAAGCTGCTAAAGCCTTTTAGAACATCTTGCACTCATCTGTCTAGAACCTACAGCATGGTATGCAAAAAAGTACTTGTTACCAGCAGAAAATAAAATAAATCTGCAATTGCAAAAAATCAATTTTAATAAAACCAAGAGATACAAAAAGTTGCAAATTTAAGCTCAACTAGAAGACCAGTTCAAGCCACCGAATTCAGTCAAACCAACACAGCTTCAGAGCTGAATTCAACCAATTGAACGTGTTAAACAATTTTGTTGTCATCTAGAATATGCCGTAAGTAAAAAAGAAAAAATCTCCAGTTCAACTTGCTAACGCCCTCAGCGCTGCTGACATCATCTTTTTTGATATACGCAGCAAAGAAGCTGTCACCAACAAAATGACCACAAAAAGTTCTACCTCTTCTTCCTTAAAAAACCTAGTAGACACCACCGGATAAAACTATGATCTACCCGTCACCGCGTCTGTGATCATCAACGACTCTCCGCCAGCAGTACTTAGTGAATAGCATTTGTTGCCGTTAGAAAATAAATGTTTTGATCTTTGTGTGCAACCAAAATACACGAAAATTATAAATGCATCGTTGCTTCCGAACAAGCTTAAATAATCAGATAATCCAACATCGCATCACCCAAGACTTTGTCAAAAACTCTTAATAATCACAAAAAACACTATTTAAAACTAATTTTCACATACCGAAGAAAACAAAGAAGACAATCAATGTGTTGGTTCTAAAAAAAAATATGCAACTAAAAGATATGCTAGCAGTAAAAACTCTTCCCAAAACCTAAATTCTTCCAAATAACCCCGTGCAATTGATCAAATAAACCAATACCGCGTCATTCAAGACTTATAGTACCATTTCCTTGTAAATAATAATAATAAATTGGAACTCTCAAGTGGAAACTCCATAGATGATCCATAGACATAGAAATTTTCAAATCTTTCACTTTGAGGAGTCAGACCAACATTGGCAAACAAACATAAAACATAAAACCAGCCGACCACTGTTTCCTTGTTCCCATCCTGCACAGTAAGAGAAAGTCAAATCTTTTGATTTTGTGTAAAAATGTGGTGGAAGTGCATAGTTACCCACCTGATGCGTATATTGTTCATATTCAAAGTAAAAAACATCTGAATCTCCCCCAGCCTTCCAAATGTACGTAACTTGTGTTCACCTGGCGTAAGTAATAACTTATAATGTGTATCTACAGTAGCTTCCATGCAAAAGCAGTGGTTGTACAATTGTGTTTCTTCAAATTTTGGGAAGTGATTTACGATAAAAGCTACATGAGTCGTGGTTGCTCTTGAAAGTAAAATAGTAAGGTGCAAGCTTCCAGAGTAAAACGTCCGTGTGCATAACGGTGGTCTTTTTATAAGAACTGTATGCAAAATCCGTGACCATAGCGGTGAACTTTCTGTAAGGACTGTATGCAAAATCCCTAAAAGTTGTAAGATGACTTACGGTGTATTGTGTAAAACCATAGACCAGAGATCTATTAACATAGCTAAAGTTAATTTGTAGTTGCAGAAATTGTCTCCAGTTGTCGCACAATGAGGTTGATTCCAGTATAGCTGCTCCGTACGGGTTGATTGCTTTATAATTACTCTTGTTGCAATTTAAAAATTCTATCTTTATTCTTTTTACGCCTACTGTACACAAATCGCGGTTAAAGTTAGCCTCTTAAACAACGCAGCCAGAAGCAAAACAGCAAAGCAACAGAGATTCTCGTATGGACACCGTTTCAAATCAATCTACTCTTTTCACCTGAAGTTTCCTGCATATTTAAAAATTTGTACCAATAAGACAAACAGATTTAAAAGTCAAAATCTAAATTTTACATCTTTTTTACTGTGGATCGACATCTAGCCAACGCCCTACAAACTTGCCATAAACCATCACATATTTCGATTCATCTTTTATTCTATGGAAACTTATTGAAAAACATTTATCAGCATTAAAAAATAATTTATTAATAAAACACCAAGTGTTTATAGAATCTAAGTCCAGTTGTAAAAGATGGCAGTCATTGAGAGATGATATTCTTCTATACAATTTTAAATCATCCGCAAATAAAAGAATTGACGATGAATTGATATACTGTAGGATATCATTAATAAAAAGCAAAAATAATTGGTCTACAATGAGATCCTTGAGGAACACCTGATGAAACAAGAATGGGCTGTGACAAAAAATTATTAATTTTTACACAGTGCGTGCAATTTTTCAAAAAGCTAAATAACCAGGATCAATGCTATCAAAATATTATGACTCACACGATCAAACCCCTTTCAAAAATCGGTGAAGATTGAGTCAACTTGTACTTTAGATTCAAATGCATTTAAAATATCATTTTCATAACAGAGTAAATTAGTGTGAAACGCCCTTTACGAAATCTATGCTGTTCTTCTATTTAGATGCTTTTGCACATCCATTGCAACTGTCCAGTTACAATTTTATCAAACAATTTAAGTATTGCAGATTGAATGCAAATGCCTCTATAGTTAGTAATATCCTCTTTGGCTCCAGATTTAAACAAAGGCGTAATATAGCTTTGTTTCCATATTTGAGGAAATTTAGTTTCATTCAATGAAGCATTGAAAAGTAAGTGCAATGGCTTTGCAATAGAATAAATGCACTTTTTTAACAGTAAAGAAAGATTGCCGTCGGGTCCAACGCTTAAATTACATTTAATGTTTTCAATTCTAATAAAAAAATTTAATGCCCGTATTCATAAAAGTCAGTTACAGTAACGGATCGTTAAATTTGACAACCGCAAAATTATTTATACTTATTCTACCATAAAAACAAGTTTTGCATAATAAATAACTATCAAAAATGAATGAAAAATAATATTTAATAATAACGCAAAATAAATAACATGTATTTCTATCAAATTTATAAAAATAGTTTTGACGTTTTATCGAATTGTGAGGTTATGTTGTCACATTTAATAGTCATTAAATTTAATCAGCTTTTATGAATACGGGCATAAATGTATTACGTTATTATTAAAATTAAACAAAGGAGTTGGATGGATTTTGTTATCATAGACTGAAGAAAAAAAATCTGCAAAACTATTGACAAAGTCGTTCCCATTATGACAGGTTTGGTCCTTATAATACATTGTTGCTGGAAAATCATTAGTTTTTTTGTTCTCATTAACAAATCTCCAAAAATGTTTTGGATTATTTTGAATTTTACTTTTAGTTTGTAAAATATATTGCTCGTATTGATGTGCACTGAGATTTTTGCACGTAGTACGAATAGATTGGAATTCATTATAATCCGACAATAGTTTTGAAGATTTATAACGTTTGTGTACACTTTTCTTGAGTTTAGTAAGTGATATCAATTCTTTGTTGAACCAAATAGGAAAATTGCTTTCACGCCACAGTTTTTTAGGAACAAAACAGTCAATAACATAATCGATTACAGAGTAAAATACATCAAGACATATCAATATCACAGTTATAAAATAGTGCAGTCCAATCAACATTTAACAAATAATTATTGATAGCGCTGTAGTCGGCAAGTTTAAAATCATTAAAAACATAATTACAATTCAAAATATCACAGGTAGTATCACATTTTATAGTTAACAAGTACGCAGTTGGTGTTGGCTTAAATTTAACAAAACATCTACAGCTTCTATCACAGAAATATCACGATCGTTGGTAAAACATAAATCTAAAAACACACCTTCACTATTAGGAATAGAAATGCATTGTACGCATTTTAAGAACCCAAACAAATTAGCTACTAATTGAACAGGGTAACTATCATTACAAATTACTCCTATACCTAAATCATCGTTAACCCAAGACGCTGCAGGTAGATTGTAATCGCCCAATAAAACTAGTTTACTGCTTGGAAACTCGTCGGCAATTGATTCGACGGAATAACAATGGTCAAGATATTTATCTCTAGTTGAATTAGGTGGTAAATATACCGCACAAATTATATAAGACACAAGATTAAACTGAACAACTACAAACAAATGTTCAACACTAATAAACGTAGGGTAAAGTAATCCAGATTTGAGGTGAGTTTTGATAGCAATTAAAACACCCGCTCCGCTTTGTTTAAGGCTTGTAAGGGCCGAGCGATCACACCTAAATAAATAATAGCCTTTTAGATGTAATTCAGAGTCACTGATGTCAGGAGAAAGCCAGGTTTCAGTGAAAACAATCACATGGTAGTCTGATACGGCTACAGCTAGCATGATTTTCCTGAGTTTAGTTTTTAAACCCCCGACGTTCTGGTAGTAGATGGAGAAACCGTTATCATTTCTGAAGATAGATCCAGGCTGTTGACAGGATTCAGGCTCCGAAAATCCATTGTAGATGAAACAGGAATATTTTGTGAACTCACAAATTTTTTGACAGCTATGTTAGCTGGCCAAAAGTCATTGCAAAGAATAGCTCGAGCATGGTCGGCTGGAACCGAGACTTTAAAGCTACTGTAGCTTCCAGATTGTACAACTATATCTACAGCGTCGATTGAAATATCGGGGTATTTCAATTTAATGTAGTTAATAACATCGGATTTTTTAGTTCCGTTTTTAAGTTTTGAGACATGTATATATGAGTTTGGCACATATGCCTGCAACTTATCGTGACTTGGACCACAACCAAAAATTGTTGTAGTTTTAGGCAGAACTTTTTGTTTAGGTTTAGTTTGAGCAGTAATGGTTGGAAATGAAGAAGAATTATTAATTACAGAACTAATTGCAGGTGGAAGCAATTGAACTTCCTCATTAATAGTTGGTGTAACTACACAAGGCATAGATTCTTGAATACGAGTTTTGTATTCAAGTATTATCTTATTTTTGTCTGCAATCTTTTTTTCAAGATACAATACTTTGTCTAATAGCAATTTATTGTTAGACCGAGCTTCATCTAACAAAACTTGATACAGTACGATAGTCTCTTTATAAAGCCTGAGAAGTTCGGAATCGTCAAGTTCAAATGACGTACCACAGTGGCATTTTTTATGACGAATGGCGCAACTGTTATAAAATATAATTCTACAACTAGTGCATGTTACGCCAGATTGTGCAACACTTTTGCATTTGCACGCTTGACCGGACATCATAATAAATTAAAATTTAACTATAAAAGTGATTAAATATTTAGGAATAAAAAATAATACAAGGATGATACATGAATACACAATTCACACCGGTGCGGTCCTTTATCTGGTGACTAACTACAAAACAAACAAAAGAATAAGAATATTGCTTTGCGCTGCGCGGATGAGAATACGCGGGCGGCGGCTATAAATTTAGGTTAAGTTTCAATAAACAAACTTTACCATAAATTTTACTGAATAATGATTAAGACAGATTAAGCACAAACAATCACAAATATAATTACCACTACGTTAGGTGATACTTCACAATTAAAAACACTTAAAAACACATGAAATTGTTGGAGTAAAATATCATAGCTCAGTGCAGTGCAGCGCTAGATAGATATAGTGTTCAAGAAGAAAAAAGATCAAAAAACCTTACGCTAAATATATCGCTTACTTGATGTGTATTAAACATAATGAATATAGCCATAAACCACAATCGTAAGATTTTCTAATCTCTGTATTTGTATAAATTGCAATTGATACTGTTTTGCCAAACATTGAAAGACTTTTTAATCAATTCATTTTCAAAATAAAATATTAATATGCAAGTAATTTGATTGTCCTTGTGTTATGTTTATTTAGGTTATGTTTTTAGTTTGATTACTTGTCAGTTTTTATTGTAACGTTATATTACACATGCGCAAACACTTTTAAAATTGTTTTCCTTATACTATTTATAACGTTATAATTATATGCAAAAAAGTGACGTGCGCAAACACACTATTGTTTGCATTTGATTTTACATAAACTATATCATATTGATAATTATTCAAAATTAACGCCCATCTTTGTAAGTGATTTGCCGTTAACATTGGTATACCCTTTTTAGGCCCAAATAAAGTAACTGATAGCTTATGATCTGTTACTAAAATAAATTTCTTACCATATAAATATAAATCAATTTTTTGGACACCAAATATAATTGCATATGCTTCCTTTTCTATTTGTGAGTATTTACAATGAGCTTCATTTAAAGTTTGTGATGCAAAAGCAATAGGTTTTTCATCACCATTTTCCATAACATGTGAAATTACGGTCCCTACACCGTAATCAGATGCATCTACCGATAATCTAATTGGTAACCTTAGATTATAATGTACCAAAATATCTGCTGATATTAAAATGATTTTAACCTTATTGAAATGTTTAATTGCATTGATTTTATCCTCGCATGTGTGGAGTCCATTTCTATCAATTAACTAAAAAAAACTCGCATTTATGTTTCCTAATTGTAAGCCCATAACGATTGTAATCTTTCCAGAGTTTTAATTAACCTATAGGTATGCTCTTCTTTATTCTTTCCTGTTACAAGTACATCATCATAAAAACAAACAACTCCTTCCAAGTCTTGGAGTACATTTTCCATAATGTTCTGAATTTTTGCAGGAGTACAATTAATTCCAAAGGGCAACCTAGTATACTTAAGGGGGCAGTTTGATGAGTGTCATAAAACTACGAGCAAAACTCACGCAATTTAAATCCTTTTTAAAATTTATTTTTTGCAACGTAGATAATGAAATTTCCAATCTAATAAAATATTTAAAAATCAAAAACCTTCAATTGTCTATTAAATTTTGAAATTAATTTGTAATTTTTTTGTCGAAATATTTGCTTAAACTTTAAGAGCTAAACTTCATTGAACATTAAACTTAGTAGACTTTTTATTGTGTTATAAGTTATTTTTCTAAAATAACAATTGTTACAGTTCTGCTTGTAGTTGTGAACGTATGATAAAATGTGAAATTTGAAATTCCCGCGTGTATTAATTTTTCTAACAGTTTGGTACCGCTGGCACATTATTTAAAATCATAATAAATGTCATATTATAAATTTATAGGTTATTGCAGACAGTGGAGTGATAATATAATGAATTAAATTATGTTCTATACAACGTAAAGTTACTTCTTCGTCTAATAGCTCAGGCTCTAGAGCGTTTATATAATGTAGATTAGAAAAAAAGAAAGTCAGTTTCTTTCTGCCTTGTTGATCTACGACTAGAATAATCACGGGAAGCATTTGACCGCTTGGTAGAGGTAGTTTTAAAATTAACTTTAGAATTTATATATATTTAGATTTTTTAAAAATTTCTTAGATTTTTGCCAAAATATTTTGATGAGATAGCTATGGTCAATTGCTATAACAACGTCATTAAAATTTGTATAATAGATAATATTCTTTACTCAAAAAGAAGATACATCTTCTGTATTATTACAGGAATCAATTATAAAACTAAACTAGACTAAAAATTCTAGAAGTAATTAAACTTAAAGATTTTACTGTTAATATTTAACAAGAGTTTAATTAGAGTAATGCCAAAAAATAACACTTTCTACGAGTCGTCGCCGCAATAGATCTAAAAAGTCAAAAACGTCGCATGAGATTAGAGAAGAGAGAAGAGTCCGATCGGACGTTGTAAATGATGATTTGACTATAATATCTTCAGAAAATCAACTATCCGAACTTACCAACAATGAATAAAATTCTACACGTTAGTAAAAAAAATTAATTGATATTTCTATATTGCAAAGTATTACTATACAATTTTTCAAATAACAATAGGATTTTTACATATTTTCAAGAGCAGATTTAAAGTTTAATTGCTAATGTTTTTTGGACTTGAGACTATTCTAAAGGTTTTTTTTACTAAATATTTTATTTTAAGGTACAAACACATGGCAATATATTTTTTTTTAATTTAATTGATTTATAATTGTAATATTTTAAATAATTAATTTAAAACTCCAACAAAAATAGTTTTAGTGTACAGATAATTTTTATTGTATATAATAATGTATTAAATAATAAGTATTTTTATAGCATTATTGCAACAAACTAGAATTGCTATAAAAAGTCTACTTACTGGATCTAAAAGGACTAGAACTGCTGATTTGCCAAATGTAAATCCAGAAGATGAACCTTTCACCACCAGCATTAATCAATCTTGAAACAATAATGACAATTGTAAAAAGTAAGAAAAACAATTGTTTTCTAGTTTTTCAATTTACTGTTAGATTAAATTAAAGTTTTAAGTTGGTAATGAGATTTATAGTTGCGTTTGGTAGCCTCCAAAAAACATTTTGTATATTAAAGAAATCTATTCTTTACTTTTGACATGTTTAAGACTAGTTTCGGTAATATTGATAAATTATTGTTTTATTTAAAACTAGAAAAATCATAACAATACCTTATCCAAATTACACTCGGCTGTAAATTAATATATTAGTGATTTTGTTTACTACAGTAACTATTGGAATTTTTAGCCGCTTAAACTAGGTTGTGTAAGGTAGATGAGTAAAAGTTTTATTTTTTACTATAATAATATTATAATTTAGAATAATAAATAAACCAATTAATATGGAAACAGGCCAACCTGACAATATTTTAACAGGAAATCGGATTGTTGAGTTAGGATATCTGGTTACAAATACTATTTTATTTTCGGAATGTCATGCACGCTTATGTACAATGGGAAATTTAATTATTGAAAATGAGTTGCGAACTGGATTAGATTTAACATTATATTTGAAGTGTAATTTATGTGACAAAAGGAATAATTGTTCAAATCGAAAAAATCAAACTTTTTCGTTTAATGATTCAGTAGTGTTAGCCACATTATTTATACAACCACACTGAAGAATATTTAGATGTTCTTAATATTCCACCAATAACAAAATACCGGTTTATAATATTCAGGATAAACTTTTACAAGTATGTATTTTTGCTATAAAATAACAATTGTATTTAATTTGCAAACTCAGGTATATATGGACTCTTCAAGGGATGTTATGGAACAAGCTGGTAAATTAGAATTTAATAATGCTATAAAATGTGGTAACATTGATCACAAAGATCACGATGGTATTCCGTTGATATCTGTTCACCTTGATGGAAGTTGGTCAAAACGAAGTTACGGTAATAATTATAATGCTGCATCGGGAGTTGTAAGTTTTTGCCATGGTAATCAAAAATATATGTAAATTATGTTATCATATAGGGTGTAATTATTGGTAAAAATTCTAATAAAGTATTATACCTTGTCCGGAATAAGTATTGCATTATTTGTACACGAGCAAAAAATAGAAATATTGTAGCAGATTTCCACAAATGCTTTAAAAATTGGACAGGATCTTCCTCTGCAATGGAATCAGATATTATTGTTGAAGGCTTTAATAATAGTATTAATATGCATGGAGTGCAATATAAAAAATTTATAGCAGATGGAGATTCCAGTGTTTTTCATCAAAATCAAGAAAAAGTTTCATACGGTAGAGAGGTTGTAAATATAAATGAAAATAATGTTAATCTGTTCTATTTATGCCATTTTAGGTTATAAAGATAGAATGTACTAATCATAGTATAAAAAATTATGACAAACGCTTGTATAACATAAAAAAAATGCAAAAACTAGTAAAAAGTATTTTACTGCTAATAAAATAAAAGATCTTCAAAAAATTGTTCAAGTTGCTATTTTTGGCAATCAAAATGGGAATTAAAAATCATTTATTTTTTATTTAAAAAATGGAATTTTACACGTGTTTGGCAATCATTCCGGATGCATAGAATATTATTGCAGCCAAAATAAAATTATCTTAAACGAATATGAGAAAATAAGATCTTTAGTACAAGATATATTCTAAAATTATAGTCTTTGGATAATTTAAAAAAAAAATTAATAAATATATTTATGTAAATATAATATACATATACATAGGTGACATAGCTTTAATGAATCATATAATTGTTATTTGCGTATTAATAACTAAAAATCCAACCCGTTAGAGTAGCTTTGTGTTTTTACTTATAAATCCTTCAAACAAAATAATTCATAAATTTTTTAATTTATGTAATAAATAATTGCTAATTTGAAAATAACTTATTATTATTTTTTTGCATATGTGGGCCGAAAAGTCGATTTTCGGCCCGCATATGCCCATTGGCCTTTTTGGCTATTCGCGGTATTTAATTGGCTACAATTTTATATGTAGACGTCATACCTTAAAATCTGACAGTAGTGACAAATTATAATAAACATTGAAAATAAGGTTTTTAATTGGGGCAGGCAAAAAAATATCGAGTGTAACTCGTGCCAAAAGACTTTAGCAGCCCTTCGCTTTTAAGGCCGGGGTCAGCGCAAAACTGCGAGAAACGTTGATGTAAGTCTCGAAGTGTGCAATTCTCGTTGCACTCTCGAGAGTACAAAGAGACTGGTCTGCTCACTCGAAGACCTGGTTCAGGGCAAAGCAACACTACAACTGCTAGAGATGACCGCATTCTCGTTTCTAGTGCTTGAGAAATGTAAACATAAGTGAGTGGACAGTTAGGAGGCGACTTCATGGTGCTGGATTATCTTTTCGAACTAGAGCTACTAGACCGCCGCTTTCCCGTGAACACCGGAGATTGCAAGATTGAATTTTGCAAATTTTGCACGAGAACACTGACTTGGACAATAGCGGATTGCGTATTGTTTTTCGATGAATTGCGATTTTGTTTTACAGGCTGAGGTAGACGTGTAAAAGTGAGGCGACGACAAGGCGAAATATATGTTCAAGCATGTGAGGCTTGTAAAAACAAAACTTGTCTTATCCACTTTTGGTGTTAAATGAATTACATACGTCATTGTGTAGATCTTTTAATTCTGTATATGCTAAATACATTATTGTACTGCAAAACTTGATTTATCCTATTTAAAATAAATAATGAAATAACGATGTAGTTGCAAAACTTGTCTTGTCCACCTGAGGTTGCAAATCAAAACTTTTCTTTTTAACGCAGATAATTAGAGGACGCGGTTCCTGAGTGCTATTGAGTTGTGTGCGACATTGACAGTCAAAATTTTTAAGAAAACATGGCACTGTAACGTAACAGAATTAGTTAAGGATTGCGCTGTTATAGATTGGAAAACACGAATTAGAGAATTTTTTAAGCACGTCTTGTTATGGCATTTTAGGTTTTTTAACGCTAAAAGACTAATGATTTAATAAAATTATAATATTTTTTGATTTGTGTTTCTTTTTGTAAAAAAATAAAAAAATATATTTCTATATTTCAATTTTATTGTTGCAAAACTTGTCTTATTCATATTTAATTACAATTTTTATCAAAAACCTTATAAATGATGTTTAAATAAATTTTTGTTGACAATTTTTATTAATGTCTTTCACAAGAGTATTCTATTATTTATAATAATTGCTTTTACACGCCTCATGTATTGTCGAGCAACTTCTATTTGGTGAAGGATCAGTTATAGCATGAAGAGGCATATCTTTTGACACTCGCACGGAGTCTTTATCGAGAATACGACGTTGACTGCGCACAGGTATCTGACAGACGTTCTAGAAGACCATGATTTAAATCTAATTGAGCATGTTTAGGATGAGATGGGAAAACGTTTACGGAGACATGTGCCGGCCCCCAGAAATTCTAGTGAGCTTCACAACATACTGGTGCAAGAATGAGACAATCTTCATAGAATGTGATCCAAAATCTGATGCAGAGCACGCCTCGTCGTTAGCAAGCTGTTATCACTGCCAAAGGACGGAATACTCGCTACTGAAGTCCTTAAACTTTCTTTTGTTTCAACAAAAGCATTTGAAAAGTAAACTTGTTCATTTTTATTACTTAGAATATAAAATTGAAATTGTTCATTTTCTTACTTTCAATAAAGTTGAAACAACAAAAACTTTTTTTTATTCAAGCAATCAGTTAGTAATTTGTTACAACCGAAAAAACACGTAAAATACAAAATAATTCTAAAAAAATTCAAATTGTATGCCTGTACTTTTTAAAATATATTTTACATTTTTTAAATTCATTCAAAATATTATTTCAAAGCCGTAAGCCACTAATGCATTTATTATAATATATTGAATGTCATAATCTGTTAAAACAGACAGGTTTGAATTATTTAGAAGTTCTTTATTTAAACAGACTTGCATGCAATAAATCCAACTAAACCAACTATATCTAGGCCTTGAATGCGGCAATTTAGTAAATCAAATGCTATGTGAAGGAATGCAACAGTTTCTTTTGTCTTTTCAAAAATGCTATATTACCGCGGCAGAAGATTTACAAAGTTGACAACCAGAAAAAATATTTGTAGAAATGCAAATTCTAAATCCAGAAATTGCATTTAATTTAGAATACAATGTCAGTAGAATTTAATGAACTATTTTCTAAATTTAAAGTTTTTCAACTATATTCAATAAGAATGAAATAAAAATAATTAAAATCGTTGGAACTATTTGATATGTGGTTGCAAATTTTAAATAAAATTTGGTTTGATGTCACACTTGTGTTGCCAAATTTAACACGTTTGTAAAAATTGTTATTATAATGTCACATTCAAATGCTGAGGCAGAAAAGATATATTTCTGTTGTAACAGACTTTAACAAAAAAAAAAAAAACAAAAAGATTTTGAATTTTTGACAAATAGTCAAATTTTATTTGTCAAATTTATTTAATTAATTAAATTTATCTTTTGGGCTTTTTGGAATGGATTGTAAAAGTGATGGAGAAGACCATTATAAACCAGGTGACCTCACTTTTAACCGCAGTGAGTAATGCTAAAATTTTAAAAACAAAAATTACGACTGTTTCGGCGTATGCGTTGGCGAGGATATCACTGATAATAGATTCGAGTTATTAATCCTGAAGAATCTATTGTAAGTAAGAAACTAACATCTAATGTTTTAATTGTTAAAACTAATTTAGACAAAATTGTTCGTTCATAATATTCAAAATTTATTTTCTATAAATAACAAAATTAAAAGCCGTCGATAATTGTACACACGTAACTTGTACATATCCTGCAAATTCTATCAATTGTAGGATTTATAAGAAAATAATTGAAAACATAGAAATGCAGAGGTCCAGAGTATTGCCAAAAATAGAAAAAACAACAAGAGCCAACAAGGAGGATCACATCAACGGCACCAACAGATGAACAAAAATGTGACACGCTTGCCACATAAAATTAGTTCATTAAATAGACCAACATGACAAACAACGGCCAATTTTAGATTAAATTATTAAATTCGAGACAAGATTTGAAGGCAAAACATTCTAAAAACTTATCTTGCAAAACCTCCATTTAATTATAAACTTAATTACTCTTCTGCATTTAATACTATAAATGAGTTCGGGATCTTAAAATGTTTTAAGCTGTCAGAATGACAAATATTAAATTAAATATCTTGTAACTAATTTAATATTTGAAGAAAACAAGAATTGGATTGTAAAAAATACAGAATAATTTAAGGTGCTGGGTTTTCAATAAATTTTATGTAGAATTAAAGGTTAGGCTTTTTCACTAATTTGCACATTAATATCAAATAATGACTTGCTATTGTAGTATTATGGTGTTTTTACATGATTTTATCCATCTTTAGTTATGTTATTATTGTATTATTTAATGTGATGCAATAAATCCATTTCAAATTGTCACATATGTCAAGGATTTATTTATACATAGATAACTTTGTTTGTTAATAAAATATATCATATCTATGGCAACCATATTCACTTTTCAGAATTACTTGATTTAGAAAAACACAGCTGTCTATCAAAAGAATTGAAATTTAATTATTAAAGTCTAATAAAAATCCAAACAAAAATAATAAAAAACAAAAAAATGTTTGTACTGATTCTTAGAAGACAAAAACGAGTATATAAAATAAAATAAATATACACAAACAAATGTGATTATTTAAAAATGTCTTTTGCCTAATTTATGTACTTGCGATGATTAACTTTGTGAGATATTTCACAGTGTGTTGCAAATATAACAATATTTTCCAAATAAACAATATTGATTTAAGTCGAAAATTAGCAAGTAATATTGACAAGTCTGGCAGGCAACTAGTAAGCCGAAGAAGTGTCACACACCACGTCTTGTATACGGGTATTACAAATGTGAAATTTTATAAACAGTTCAGCGCTGCCTGGGTCTTTACGACATTTTGCAGAACTATCTCTGTCCAGGTTTCCGAATTATTATATTACAGTGAGGCCAAACAAAGAGTTTCTCAGCATTTTGGAATTAAGATTTTTGTTTTCTTTTGGCACGGTCTACAAAGTTACCTGGCAATTGTCCGTCAATTAATCTACACCTTGTATACTTAATGAAACCTGATAAAATTTGAAATATGATCAAATATATGTTTCTTCTATTCCCAGCGGTTACAGAGTTATAGGGCGCTAAAAAATAAAAAAAAAAAAAACAAGAAACCGGTCTCTATTGTTTGGTGCAACGCTCTTTTCTCTATACACATTGTAGCATCACGATTCCGCCTAAGAAGCTGCCGGCTGGTTACCTGAAACTATCAAGTATATTTTACAATTTAACAATTTAAGGTAGGCAACCAAGATAGCTGACGGGAGTTATTGGGGTGGTGACGTATGCAACCCAACATACACTATAGAAATTTTGGCGACCTAACGCTGTTATTTGTGATTAATTTTTATTTTTGATTCTCACACTAATTAAGTTAGTGTGGGGGTGTTAAAGGTTAGTTTCTATATCTTAATTAATTTATGTTAGTGTTGGTTATGAGGTAAGTGAATGGTTGACACTTACCATTTCAGTCGATTCCGACGAATTATACGGGCTGCTTCTGCCTCTGGGGGCCTGTCTTGGCACGGGTTCTAGAATAAGAAATTATTAGTGTGTATGTTGGTATGTCGTTAATAAGAAATAGGTGGAATTTCGTGTTGTTAATATGGGCAATTACAAGTAGGGTTATTTTTCTCTCGTAGTAAGATCGAAACTAGTTTTGGAATTAGTATTAAGGGTAAGATCTTACTCGGGAAAGGCTTTATTGCTATGTGGGTAATGAGGGGAATATTTTATGGGATTTTATGATTAGTTGTTTGGTTTGTTATGGGTTGTAGGTTATGTGAATTATGTTTACAATTTGACTTGAGTGAGTGATAGGAAATTAGGAGAAGTGATTTCTAAGGTTCACAGTATTAGTGTAGTGTGGTAACATGCTTATACTTACTCAGATTTAGTATTTCGATAATCCATTCTATAGTTGACACTTCACTGTCACTCACCATTTGACACTTCGGAGAATGTTGCAAACGCAGTTGGCAACACTGACGCTTGGTTGAGGGTGTCGGTGAAAATTTGACATTGGGTGTTCTCTTTCACTTCTGGTCCTCGAGGTGTGTGGGTGCATGTGCGGCTGAACGTTAATACCGAAAAGAGGTATATCCTCGCGGCATATAGCCGGTTAATGGTATCGTTCTAGCCAAGTTTTAGTGTAGTGGTTTATGTGCCTATAATCGACCTCACCGCGTTGCGGATGTTGAGCCTCCCACACCTCGTGGCCATCTTATTAGAAGTGCTGTAACTTCCACCTCGCCATGTCTCAGGTATTTATCATCATTTACTTCTTTCCTAGGTTAATTGTCAGATTTGTTGGGTGTCATTTATCACGAGTGTGGTTTTCAGGTTTACTTACTTGGTGAAAAATAGACGGGTCAAGATGATCTTGCCGTTTGCAGCAATCTGGTCGTAAGGGAAGATCCGGATGGACCGTATGGGTACACAATATCCACACAAATATCTCTATACAGATCTACATATATATAAGCTGGGGGTTGTGAAAACCACCCGACCTTCTCAATCATTCCTGAGTGGCTGGATGAATTAGGTGAATTATTCCGGAGAAGCTGGAGTTTGCAGATTTGCAGAGAGGAACTACGCAGGAGACAAGGCTTGATTTATATACATTATTTCTGCATAATTATTTTGTTTTTAAAAGTAGTGGTGCCTCACACCGATCCAACGTACGTCTTATGACGTTTACCATATTTAATGTTTACTATTCTATTTGGGTATTGCTTTCAAAAGCGTACCATTATTATTATTGTTTTATTTAAATTTGTTGTCACTAACATCTGCAACCTAGTGCAAGATTCTCGCTCGCTATAATTTGTCTATTTCTTTAATTACTGGAAAACTGGGGGTGAACGGAGGGGGCTCGTAGCGCTGCGCGTCGCCGCGGACAACTCCGGTAATAATCATAATAGACTACGTGTTAACCAAGAATTACTTTCGGGAGCTTGCATAGGGGGTTAACGGTGACCCTAATTATTTGTTTTCGACGTTATGAAATGTTTTATATTTTAATAACCAATAAATTTTGGCCTGACTGACCGCAGACATAAAACTTGTTATTCTTGTTCTTTCTTTCTTTTTTTTTGTGTTGGGGAAGGGGAATTATTTCTAGGTACGATTGTGGGTTCGAACTTCTCCCACGGAGCACGGTGGCACCGAGCGGACTCAAGAGATTAAGCTCGTGGCGCTCACACTAACACCCGCCTGTCTTCGCTGAGCTGGCAGGCACTTTGCTCGGTTGAACCACCTGACCCCACCCGGAAGTGGGAATCAACGCCACAACATTTCTATCTCCCTACCCTTTCCTTTGTTCATCTTGACGGTCCTCCCTCAACTACCTTTCCTTTCTTCCACATAGCGTTCACGAGTTCAAGTTTTAGTTTTAAGCGGCCTAGTCAATAAATCATATAGAAAGATTGCACAATATATTGAGTCAATCAAAAAGATTTTGATTTTTGATTTTTATAAAGCTATAACTAAAGAAGAAGTGTCAGTAGCTAACTAAAACTTAGCGCAATTATATTGCAAGGTGTAGGTAGTTCTAGCAATATATTGTACAATAAATTGTTTAATACTATTGATGATAATATTAATTGTCTAGGGACACCTTTAGTGTCAAGATTCAGTGTTATACTTATGGAATTGTTGTGTTAGTGCGGTCTCTTTTTTGCCCTCTTTGTTCGTTGTGATTATTACTCCTATTATAATTTAATAAATAACAATTTATAATAATTTATTACTCTTCAGTTACGAGTAGGTACTATTTACACACGTACTGTTATTTTGTTTGCTTGAATGGCAGAAAAGAGTGTATTTTATGTGACTTCTTGGTTTACCTCCTGGTGTAATAAGAGTTACAAGAGTTAGTCATCAGGGAATGAAATTATTAGTGTTAGCTAATTGCATCAATTACAGTACACCCTCTCCAAGCACAACTGGAAGTAAAATTGAAAAACCTTTACCACAGCTCACCATCTACACAGACAGTTGGGAAACTTAGACTAATCCTTACATACCAAACATACCAAAAAACACAAGGTGGATTGAATAATGTAACTGTGGAGGATCTGTCTAAAATGGTCAAGAAAAATGATGAGCTAACTCCATATGATTTTCTTTGGCTGGCAGCAAAGTAACTCAACATTAAGTGTATTCTTGAATGGAAACACTTTATGCACTCCATTACAAAAGGACTTGACAGTAAAAAAACCAAAATCATTCCTATTCTATTCATCAACTCTCTCACATCATAAGACAATACAATCTACACTGCTAACCAGAATCACTAGATCGTGACATTTGATAAGTCACTCTACATAAAAGCCAGAGAAATAGTTGCAGCAGCTTAACCTGACTCCTGCTGTCTAAATGTATAGTCATATTAGGTAGGTAGATATCTGATAAATGGAAGTGGGCTACACGAACTTATGTGCACCATTTATGCCCCCATATCTGTTGAGAAAATGCTGCAAAAGAAAACCTTTGCAAGAACCGTGCGTGCGTTGTTGTTAATTCACAGAGCATTAGCAAACATAATATTTCAGCAAATTGATATAAACCAAGTAGTCTGAAGTTATTAATCAGTTCAGAACAAGTATTTTAAAAGAGTCTCCGTCATTGTGTAATCTGAAGCAAAACTGTCATTTAGTAAGTCTGACAGGGAAGTTCCATTACCAACTGAACAAACTGAAGAAAAATGAACCAACAGCAATCCTTTGGGCTCAGTTATTCAATAAAATTACTTTGCTGAAGAATTATATTTATGAAGAAAGTTCAGGTGATTAAAAAGGTCATTTGAGCTGCGTAAGGAGTATGATTCCCTATTGTTAGGCATGTGGACATTTTCATTATGCCAAATTAAGTCAGTTGTACGTGCAAGACATGATGAAGATACTTTCTGTTACGACCTAGGCAGAATACCAAAAATTTGTAGACTTTAGTTTTTAACAGTGCACATATGACCATAGAAATGACCTTCATGCGTAGATGGCTTGACTCGAGGGCACGGAATTACCGACAGTGTTTTAACCAGATGGGTACTAGGAATGACTGCTCATGAAATTTGTACATCACTTCTATAGTTTACAAAAATTCAGTTCTCTACAAGTGAACAACATGAAAATTTTGTAAAGACGCGTGGAGCTAAAGATTCAGCTAATACTGCAAACTTTTTCAATAATTTAAAAGTTATCCTCTTTTTTCTCTAACAAACGACATAATTTCAATTATCAATAGTGTGGTGGGTGATAGCAGGGTAACGTGCTATAACGCTCTTGAAATTGACACGCAAGCAATGACTATGTGACAATGTACAAGCTAAAAAGGTCATTTGACACAAACTTTGAAACAAGAAACAAGATGATTTTCTTTCCAATGAACACAATAAGTCTACTCATCAAACGTGACATTTTAGATACTGCATTGAACGGCAATACCGAAATCTTGCCACTGGTAGTTTAGCCGTTCTTGTAAAAAACTTTATCAGCTACTTGTAAATTTACTCGGTGTTTTAAGAAAACGCGTGGGTCGTAAACTTGTAATTCGTTTACAAAAATACACTCCGAATTGACAACGTCAAATTAATTATTTAATAAATTATCAAAAATTTAAATTAGAAGAACAGTGCAAAATTATAAAATGATTAATAATCAAGAAGAAGTACCAAGTGTTCACAGCCCGAGGGAGGTCCGGAGAACCTCACAAGAGGATCTGCAATTATATTTTGACAAACGTCAAATAAATTTATTAAATAACACTGCAAAAACTTTAAAACATAAAAGTACGTCCGGATCTAGCTCGGCGTATGGTAAACGTAGTGGTGAGGTTCTTACTTACAATAGATTTGAAATATTAACTCAGATGGACGATGAGCCTATTGTGTTTAGTTTAAACAATTTAGTTATTAACTCAAATTCAGACAAAATTTTGAAGTTTGAAGTGTGCTGGTCCACACTCAACGCACAATTGCACAAAAAGCAAAGATGTGGAGGTCAGGGTGGCATCAAAATTAGAAAAACTGCAGCCAATTAACTACGTTTACACATTTTTTTTATGACATTCTAAATAGTTTTTGTGAAATTTTTCGCTACAATATGTGGATCTTTGGAATATAAACATTGAGTATCAAAATCTAAATAATTAAGAAATTGTTTCATTTTTACTATGTCCATCTTAAAATAATGATAGATGAGACGCGGTTTAGATTTGGTAGTAATAGGAAGAGAAATTTTAACAACAAAAGTAATAAGTAAATTATGGGAATTTTGAATTGCAGCCTCAACAGTAATTGTTGCAATCTCTGGAATGGTTGAAATATACAGATCTAATAATCTTGGTTCACCAAGAAGTTTATCACAAGAAAAATATGTGTGTTGCTGGAATAAGTTAAGTAAGATTATGATAAAAAAGTGGATAATATATAATTATAATTTTATAACAAAATAAACCATTGCCAATAGAATGATACTTTTTAGTACAGAAATTCAAACTCTACAGAAGTAAGTACCTACCATTTTCTTATATATTTACTGCTAGTTTTTGTAATTGCATGCAGGTTCATCTAAGGTATATATAAAATAAAAGAAAGTAGAAATACAGAAAAGTTTTTATTTAATTAAAACATAATATTTAACCTGTAATATCAACAATACAATCTTGCTAGGGCAATGTATCAGTTGTATTGAAAATATCAACATAAGTATTGCTTCTCTAGATAAATGATTTCGCCATGAGCTTTTAATAATACTACCTACTTGAATGTCTTAATAATCTACACATCTTTGAGTGATATACGTATCAGTAGTTTTTCTCAACCAGTTGTGTGTTCTTTACATGCAGCTAATACGATAAGATCAACTTTTTCTGGTAAATGGGCATTCTAAATCTTAAAAGAAGGATGCCAAAAGCATTTTTGACGATTTGCTTAGCTCTTGATAACCAATAGTAAAACTTTTTATCTTTGAGTTGGCATTGTTTCAAATAGTTTCATAAGATATTTTTTAATGAAAAAGCTGGATCTCCTACTATTACAAAATAGTCAGGAATATCTAGGGTGTTACTTTCTTGAGATTGTCCTAAGCATAAGCTTTTGAATAAACCCCCATCTGATGCTCTTCCGTTGCATCCTATATCAACACAAAATAACAGTAATCATCATTCACTAATGCAAGAAGTATTATACTATTGTTTCCTTTGTAATTAAAATAGTTTGAACTGTCGTCAGGAGCAATTCAATTTTTTTTCCATCAATAGCTCCAACACACCCAGGAAAATTCCATATAGTTCGAAGACATGCAGAACTTCATAATGACAGCTTAACTGCACTACAACGTCTGCAAAAAATTACCACTGCAATTAATAATTCAAGATACAATGAAGATGAGTTCTATTATTTTGGTCAAAGTATTGCCGCCCAGTTAGGCTCGTTTCACACATATGCGGTTTCCATTCGGTTCGGTTCGTTTTCGGTTGCAACCGAATACAAATGAAACTTTTTTACACATACACGGTTTGTATCAGTGTTTTTTTCGTACACAGGCTCAGTAGTAATTATAATGGAGAGAAGTCAAGTTGTTGCCGTGTTGTTTCTTTGTAGGAAAATAAAAAAACAAAGGAGGAATTCATTGGGAGCACCCTCTCACTTTACAAAAGAGTATTTGGTGGTATTCTGTTTTTATAATATTTAACAAACCGAAAACAAACCGAAAACGAACCAAAAACAAACCGAAAACGAACCGAACCGAATGGAAACCGTATACGTGTGAAACGAGCCTTACGATCAATGTGATTAAAAGTCGCACTAGACATTCAAACAAAAATTCAAATATTATTGTCCCAAGAGAGGTGTCGATTAACATGAGCCAGCTTCCACTCCGTATTTTTACTCAGTCTTCCACTCCGTATTTTTGGACTACTCTCTCTGAGGTGTCTACCAACATCTCATATTAACTATCTGACTTACTAGAATTTGCTAAACTCAACTCAGTAAATACAGAGCAAAATACAGATTTGTTGGCAAGATCTTGAAAAACGTTTTTAATTTTTGTAGTATTTTTAAGTTTAATCTATTTGTTTAATTTTGTACTTGTACTGTGGGTATCTTTCATTTAATTTTGTTTTCAATTTTTGCATACAATTTATTGAATTTTTCTGGAAGCATTTTTAAATAGACTACGCCATCTAGCACATGCTTTACAAAAGTTTGCATTGAGATTGGCATATTTAGCTAACGCTAGTTATGGCTTGTTAATTTGGGGACACTCTCCGATATCTCTATTCGGATTACAAAGACAAGCTGGACGAGTCGTAGCTAATATAGGATACCAGAAAGACTGCAAAACATCTATTAAATTTATTTAAATTTAAACTCTATCTTGTTTGTATATTTTAGAATGCTTGATTTTTATATATGATAATGTAGATAATTATATTACTTACAAGAATTACCATTCCTATGATACCAGAACGAAGAATGACATTTACCCACACAAAACAAGACTATGTAAATCACAAAATGGAGTAAATTTCTATGGAATAAAGTTTTTTAATGTTATACCAAACAATTTAAAAAAAATTTGGGGCTATAAATTTAAAAGCACAGTTAAGGCTAATTTAATATCAATGTTGTTTACACTACTGAGGAATTTATGAATCATAAATTTACAAATTTTATTTAATATTTTTAAAGTGTACTCATACTTTTATTATCTTATAAGTGTATTTTTTCTATATTTTTTATTTTGACATGTGTAAATCAGACGATAATAGCACAAATAAATTTGTATTAAATTATTATTATTATTGTTGGGTTATTTTCCATAACCGTGGAAAGTAGATCAAGTGATCATTCATAAAACTAGACAGTCACCCACCTACTTTGCCCGTCACATATTATTTAATATCATTACAAGACAAAAATATAAGAAAATGAAATACATTTGAATCGAACAACAAACTGACGACGGTAAAACAAAAAGTTTGGTTTTGGAAGCGGGCATGGAACAGTTTAGCAATTTGCACGAATAATAAATGACATTATAATTTGCTACAAAAAAGACAAAGTGACTAACATGGTTCTGTTTGACGTCAAAAAAGCGTTTGAACGAGTATGGACTGTTGTGTACAATGCCCTCGTTCCTAGTATGCAAAGTGTGCAAACGCTTGGGTCATAGAAAACTTTAAAGCAGTTGATGAGGCTACCATAAGATTGAGTAATTGGAGCACACAAGAAGAGAAAGTGTATGCCCTTAAAGTTCTTAGTCCCGTTTTCTGAAGCAGCGGAGGAAGAACTATTATTCAGCAAGGACATTGGCACTATCGTAAGCTCAGTTTGAAAAAATCCTAGAAATGCTTACACGTTTCTAAAAAAGAGGAACAAGACTCAACATTTCAGAAATGTCAAAGATAAATATGAAGGATGAGAAGTTGAACCAAGAAACATTTGATATAGCCGTACTAGCAGATCCTTCTTTCCCTCTCAAAATCCCCAATTGTAGAGCACCTATCTCTGAATATATAGCCTCTAGTCTCAGATTAACAAGGAAGACCCTACCTGTCAGTGACGATGAAAAGAGAACAATACAAGAAGCGATAGACAAGTTAATCAATGTTGGTGGCACAGGGTTAGAGTTTGATGATGATCCTTTCCAATACCTTTCTGATAAATGAGTAAATAAGCTTATATGCTCTGGCTACTTTTAATAATATACATATACCATGGATATATATAACTGGATACAAATAAAAATCTAAATGCTCTACGTAATGGCATATGTTTGGTAATGCTTTACAATTGTTGCTGATTATTGCATTGTTTTTTTAGTAATGTTGATTTAAAATTTGGTTCAAGTTGGTAAACTCGTTTTGAAGATAATAATTTTTTAACACAAACGCATTATTGGTCTTACTCATAAAAGTTTCTCAGCATTTTGGAATTAAGATATTTGTTTTCTTTTGGCACGGTCTACAAAGTTACCTGGCCACCGAGAAAACATATTCTATATAAATGAACGGCAAACAAAACTCACCATTAAACCACACAACTCAAATGTACAGTAACGCATGAGATACATCCATGCTTCTCGCGGCAAAAATATCTTTGAGCGTTGAGATGCACACTTACTTCTCGTGGCAGTTAACGTGTTAAATTAAATAAAAAAACAATTTTATCGAATGTCAGAAGTTACATTACCATAGCAATGAGCGACTAACACTTGTTTGTAACAACATAGCAATTTCACAGCATACCAGATATGACAAGCCACTATCATTACGTTTATTAACGAACAGTAATTAAACCCAAACCAATAAAATAAGTGCTGTAACAGTGTCGTCAGCCTTTGGTAAATTTCTTTAGCTTGACCATTTTACCAAATATTTTTCAATCAATTAAATCATATTATTGCAAGTGCACAGTAAATTTTCAATTTAAACTCTTTCAAAACAATAAAAAATTGCATATCACATATGTAGAAGAGTATTATTAGTTACAAAATATATTTATAAATATCAAGAAAAATGTTCACCAGAGCCTTAATACATATTTATATGCTTAAGGTTTAAAGTATAAAACAGTTCTTTAAAGTGATTTTCTTGCTGATTTGCTCTAATTTAGCACTTGGTTTTTTTCTCATCAACACGATTCAATTTATTTTGATAAATACCGACGTTTTAATATTTTTAATAAACATTAATCATATTTAAACAGTGTCTGACTTAGAGTTTGTGTTGCTATACTAATATTTTGTTGAAAAATAAAACCAAACCACTAAAATTTTGCAAGTTCATAATAAATAAGATTTTGGCAAATATATAAAAATACAAATACATAGGTTCCTATGATACTACCGCTCACAAACAGTATGCTATATTTCAAGAACGGGATAAGACACACAACAACGCAAAAAAAAAATCACAACAAACGAGATAATACATTATCAGTCCGAGTAATTTTTACTTTTTTCACTTTTAAGCTTATACTCTGCAGCCAGTTGCATAACATTTTTAAATTTTGCATTTTTATCTTTTATTATTTTATTAATGTTAAATTTAGAAATTTGAATTTCTCAAAAAATTATTCGAAAGTTCTGAAAATATATTACAGTACGGACGGCCGAACGTGTCGGCTCTAAAGAAAACTGTGATATTAAGAGGTATAAACCAATGTGATAACATTTTAATGTGTGCATGTGCATTTTTAAAGTGGTGTTAAATTCATATGTGTTGTGTAAATAACAAAATTTTAATCGCAGTATAAGTTACTTATGATTTTAATACTTTAATATTCTACCGTGCTTAAATAAAAGTGTATCGATATAATGGGAACAACGACCCCAACAAAAAAGTGGTCTGTAGATATTTTAAATTTTAACAAAAAAACTATTGTGTGTACTCAATTTTGTTCTATATATTTTATATTTATTGTCGTTTTTTAATAATAATATTATTAATAAAAAGCAAGATGGGATCAAAAAGATATCAAAATAAAGAGGATCCTACATTAACTATGATAGAAATTAAATCAAAACTAGTTAGTATCGAAGAGTCCATGCAGTTCATGTCTAGTCAATTTGAGCAATTCAAAAATGACAATAAGGACTTAACAAAACTGATTTAAGAACTAAAAAATAGAACAATGACTTACATGAGCGAATCGATTAACTAGAGATGAAGAATGAAATGTATGATCAGGAAAAACTAAAAAATAATATAATAATACGTGGTGTGCCATCACAAATAAATGAAAAGATAGAAGAAACGGTTGCAAGTATAATGAAAGGAGTAGGGAAAGACATTAAAAAATTGCCCATTGTAGAATGTTATAGAAAATCGCCGAAACATAACGATTCGGCGATTATTGTTAAATATACAAGTAAATTCGATAGAGATATGGTTTTGGAGCAACAAAAAAATTAAATCTATTAAAACAGAAGGAAAAAATCATCATCAATATAACAAAAACAAATTATTTTTTGAGGCAAGTCAACTTAAGCGAGAAGGAATTAAATACGTATGGGTAAAAGAAGGTAAAATCTATGCAAAAGAAACAAGTGAATCAGAGGCAATAAGAATCAAAACGGCTGTTGATATAGACAACCTTAGAAAATAAATGAAAAACAATTCTATAAACTAATCCAAACAAAATTATTTAATAACATGGCGCTAAAAATATATTTTTTAAATATCAGAAGTATGCGAAATAAAATAGACGAAGTAAAATTAATAGCAGCAAACCAAACATATGAGATAATTGCACTAAACGAAACATGGATATATGAAAACAAAATGGAACATTTTACATTAAACAATTATAATCATATATACAACGAAAGAAATCAACAAAAAGGTGGAGGACAAGTATTTTATATAAAAAATCATCTTAGCTATAGTATAAAAATAAATTATACAATAAATAACATACAAATAATAAAAATATGGATTGAAGAACATAAAACATTTATAACATTAGTATATAAGCCACCGAATATAAATCCAATAGAACTATGCAATATACTGGAAAACGAAATACTTCCAGAAAAAAAACGCATATAATAATGGGCGACATTAATATAGATCTACTTAAACATGAAAATATACAAACTTTATATAAAAATATAATTCACGAATCTGGTTACACAATTATAAATAAACTTGGAAAACGAATTAATATCTAATCACTTGTGTCATGTATTAATAGACATTTGTTCTAATGTTTAAATAAACTTGGCATAGATGATTATACAAGAACAGATAAATATGATACTAATAGGAGTATAATTGATCTTGTATTATCGAACAACCCAAAAAAAACAAAATTATACAAACAAAACTGCTCCCATTCTCAATTACAGATCACACAGCTGTAATATCATCATGGGTATCAGAATGCAAAAAAACTACTTATTACAAAAACCAAATTAAAAATTAATTATACAAAAGTAAAAAGTATGTTTGAAAACGCTAACATAAACGAAATACACTCCTTTGAACAACTTGCTACAACTATAGAAAGAATTATTAAACAAAATACCGCTACTAAAACAATTAAAATGAGAGAAGGACATGACTGGATAAACTTAGAAATATTGGAAAAAATAAAAAACAGAAATAACTACTATGAAAGACATAAAATAAATTCTACAAATATAGTTATTAAAAAAAATATTTAGAAATAAAAAAGAAATAGAATCTCAAATAAATAAACGTAAACTTGAGTATTATAAAAACAAAATAAACAATGCAGAAGGCAATATGCAAAAAACTTGGTGTGAAATAAACAATATTCTTGGAAGAAAAACAGTAAAAAAGAAGAAGACAATAAAAACTATAGTAAATGAACAAAACAAAACAATAACTGACTGCAAAAAAGTAGCTAACACTATAAACAATTATTTTACAAAATATGGAAAAAAAACTAGCTCAGAAAACACTGAACAAATATCCCGAAGTGGAAAAAAAATAACTATTAGCAAACAAAAAAAACATAATAGATAACCTTAAAAAAATTGCTGCTCCCGGACAAGACACAATAACACACACCACAATAAATGAACTAAAACATAAAGCGATACCAATAATAGTGAAACTAACCAACAATATAATAAAGAAAGATGTTTTTCCAGACAAACTAAAAAATACTGCAATACCTATTTTTAAAAACGGAGATAGAACATTACCTGAAAATTACAGACCAATAGCGGTATTATCAACGTTTTCAAAAATTGTCGAAAAGGTAATACACAAAAGACTGACAAAGCACATAGAAGAACATCAATTAATAAGCAAACACCAATTCCAACTCATTCCAACAACACTCGAGCACAACATCAGCTGTAACGGATATTGTACATAAAATAGAAACAATATTAGATAAAGGGATGTACGCGGTAGCAACATTCATTGAGAAAGCATTTGATACAATATCCAAAAAAAAATTGCTAAAAAAATTAAACTGTATGGGAATCCGTAAATAAAGCTATGTTTTATTTAAGTCCTACATAATAAACCGAAAGCAACAAACAAAGATTGACGGAATATATAGTAAACAAACCACATCGGAATACGGAATACCGCAAAGAGGAGTTTTAGCCCTAACTCAACATAATACAATCTATATATAAACGACATCGAAGAAGTTCAAATAAAAAGCACACTAACTTGCATTCTTCCTGAAGGAAGCAATGAAACGGAAATTGAAGAAACTACTAATCAAGATTTGATGGCATTAAATACATGGTTTAACAACAATCTTTTAACAATAAATGCCAAAAAAACCAATTACATTATTTTCTCTCAGAAAAACAAAATAAAACCAGATCTTCAACTAAAAATATGAAACAAAATTATACTACAAGTGCCACAAACTAACTATTTAGGAATATTAATAAACGAAGATTTGAAATGGAACGAACATATAGATGAACTATGCAAAAGCAATGCGTCCACCATAGGCGCAAAATATCGAGCTCGGAAACATCTTCCGGAAAAACAACTAAGAAGCATATACCTCTCATTGTTTGCATCAAAAGTTAACTATGCCATAAGTGTTTAGGGAAACACCACAGCATATCACATAAACAAAATACAAAGACAACAAAACAAATTAATAAAAATAATATATAATTTGAATAGAAGAACAGAAACAAGCAGCCTATACAAAAACAGGAATATATTTACAGTCTCTGAAATGATAAAAATAAGCCAAAGCACAATAATCCATCTAATAAAACACAAAATGATTAAAAGCAACATACATATAACAAAAAATAGAACAAACAAAGTAAACAATAGTTTATTAATAAAAGGTACCATATATTATAATAACTTGCCACATAATATAAAAAGTGAAGTAAATATTAAAAAAATTAAAAAAAAAAACTAACCTTAAATTAATAATAAAAGCTGGGACCGTACGAGGTACAAAGTAATTTGTACCTCTACGGGGCTGGTGGCAATTGTAGGACCCAGAAAAAAGAAAAACTTAAATATTTGGTAAGTAGAAACAGTGAAAGTAAAAATTGTATTACAAACGTTGAAAAATCATAAATCATGTTCTGGGAAACAGTAATAACATTAAATCTTACCGCAGAAGTTTTAACTAATTTTTTTGTATTCATCGCTCTACTAACCGTTTGGTGCAAGAATGGGATAAGTCATTATTTATGATAACCGTTCTCGCACCGAATTTGTAAAGGGGACAAGTCAAAAGTGCAAATAACTTCCATTTCTATGTACGCACTCGTCCCGATCTTGTATCAAACGATAGCTTATGCTTTGCAAAACCTTGTGGTATATTTATCTTAATTTAAACAAAATAGTGACTTATCCTCTTTGTGCACCACATAATTATATTTTATTAATAAATCAAGTTACACAATTTTTGATTCCTTTATATTTTGATTTTTTTTTACATTCAAACAAAATGAAATATAATGGATAATGTTGTTGTAATCTAATGATAGTTTTGTTTATTTTTATTTATGATTACCGCGCCTATAACCAAAATAATTTGTTATAGAATTTAATGTCGAGACAAATTGAATATTTATTTATTCTACACTACTCACTCAGAGAAGGTGCTTGAATTACTCAAATTATGACCAAATCTAGCTCAATTTTCAAAGGAAGTTTACACTATAATTCAATCAAATATATTTCCGACGGAATCGGATAGTAGTATTTGGCATCGAATGAAACATAAAAGTTGATCATTGCAAAAAGACAAAGCTTTGCGTTATATGTTAAATGCCACACGTACTCAGGAAGTTGAGGTTTTGTCTGATCAGCTATCTCTGATATAACATATTCTTACATGTCAACTGCCTCATGTTCTCAAAAGGAAAAGGAGGGATAATCAACCATCTCGGCTGCCAGAATCTCAGACATTACCAACTGCCTCATATACACCAAATGTGCAAGTTACTACAACACCAACTGTAGCAAATTTGATATCCAATGCATCCTGTACACAAATACAGATCCTTGCGATCATGTACGATGATTCGGCGCACATGCTGTAATGCCCCAACTGCATCTACATCACAAATCACATAATACTTCATTAGGCAAACAAAAACGAAATGAAAGGGATTCAGATTTCGATATGCTTGACAGAGATCAAAATCCAAGTTGTGGTAGTGTACATTCTCTGAATTAAAATATTTTAACACAATTCAAAACATAAATTTAAAATCTGACAATATGTCAAAGATAATTTGTCAGATTTTATACGATTTATAATTAGATTTTTAGACCAAGTGGTCCAAATTGGATTGTGATTTTGTATATTCGTTTCATGATGTCCAATCACTTTTTTATTTTATATTCACATATCAAATTTGTAAATAGTAACCGAACAACACTAACATAATGTATTTTACTTTAAATGTTTATAATCATTTTGTTCAATAAAAATATGTACATATTTAATAATAGAAGCAACTATATTATAATCTTCAACTCAAAATAATTTAATTTAATATAATGATAATATATGTAAAGAAACTACATTATAGCATTGTCATAGAGATTGGAATTGACGTTCGTGTCAGTAAATTAAATTGATACTGAGTACAGTCATTCATTGATTAATTGCGTTATTAAATTAGGATAAACTCCAGATAATTGACTTTAATGTTGTTTCTTTATTTACAGAGAAACAATTAACTTTATTTATTTTGGTGTCACTTTCCCATATTGAATAGACGCATTATAAAAAGGCATTAAAGTCAATTTATGCCCGTACTAATAGTCGGAGATTCAATCTCGGATCAATATATTATAGATTATAGAATCCTGGATTGATCAATCTTTCTCGCTGCATCCAATAGTCCCCGCTTCGGGTAGTGCTTAAAATCATAGAATGTTGTGTACATTCATGTTATTATTGCCGCCTCCGATAAGAATTTTTATGTACTGATTTTATCAATTTAGTTGGGTTACTTAAACATCCCTATATACCAAATTTTATTAAAATCATTGAATGTTGTGTTTATTTATTTTGATATTGCCGCTTCCAACAAAAATTTTCTTATATTGACTTTATCGTTGTAACTGGCATACTTTAACATCCTTGTATACCAACTTTCACTAAAATCATTGAATGTATGTTCATTTATGTTATTATTGCCGCCTCCAACAATAATTTTAGTATTCTGTTTTTTTTAATTGTAATTGGCATACTTAAACATGCTTTTTTACCAAATTTTATTAAATTCATAGAATGTTATATACATTTATGTTATTATTTCCGTCTCCAATAGGAATTTTTTATACTGATTTTATCATTGTAATTAGCATACTTTAACATCCCTGTATACCAAATTTTATTAATATCGTTGAATGTTGTTTTTATTTATATTATTATTGCCGCCTCCAACAAAAATGTTGTTATTATGATTTTATCATTGTAATTGTAAAGTAGTATGTATATGACCTATAGACTATAGACATTCCACATATTTGGTCTATAATAAGTCGGTTGCTAGGCAATGAGTTGTTATGACTTTTATATTTAATAAATATAATTTTGTACTAACTATTAATAAATCATATTAATAAATCGGTTTCAAAGTTTAATATTTAACATGGTAGCAGAGCGTAGTTCGCGTCCGTAAAATAAGCACGAGACTACACACACAAAATCAGTAACTCAGTAAGGGACCTGCTCGAAAGGCGACTTTATTAAAACAACTGATCCTAGCAAAACTAGAAGGACACGATGTACGCAGTCATCTAAACAAGTTTATGGATACAGTTGACAAACTGGCAGACATGGACGTTACAATTAACGAGGATATGTTGACAATCATGATGTTATACAGTCTCTCTTCAGAATATGAAAATTTCAGAGTAGCTATAGAATCGCGAGACACTCTTTTAAAGCCCGAAGAGCTTAAAACTAAAATATTAGAAGAATGTGAATCTCGTCACAGCCAAAACTTGATTAGTAATGACGAACCTGAAACATTTCACGAAGAAGCTCTCTACGTGTCTTGCAAAATATGCAAACGAAAAGGTAATAATTTCAAAAGAAAGAGTCACAGAATTTGTACAAGCTGTTGGATAAAAGAACATGAGAAGCCTATTAAACACAATAACGACTCTCAAAAGAATCATTTTGCGACGCAGAACCTTCTCACATGTAACAATAAGCCTGATAAAAACACATGGGTCTTAGACAGTGGTTGTACCTCTCACATGACTTATCAACGAGACTTATTCAAAAATTTAGAGCAAACATCCAGTAAATTAAACTTCGCAACTGAGGAACACACTGCAGAGATTACAGAAAAAGGTACAGTCTCTTTTGTATCTAAAAATGCTGATGGCATGGCGTTTACACACTCACAGAATACGCTGTATGTACCTAGTCTCAGCACAAACTTGATGTCTGTCAGTAAGATGACAGATGCTGGATGCTCTGTCCTGTTTACCAATAATAAAGCGACGGTCAGAAATTCAAAACGAAAAATAACTCTCAAAGCATACAAACAAGCAGATGGTCTTTATTATATGAAAATTAATAAATATGAGCGCAACAATTTAGCCAATGAGAATGATGACAAAATTTCAATCATCACTACAAGAAATTCATCAAAAATCTATGACTGGCACAGAAAACTTGGCCATATGAATGTCAGAGATATGAAACTTGCACTTAAAAACAAGACTTTACTAGGTCTAAATTTTGATGATACTGAATCCATTGCTGAATGTGAAACATGTATTCAAGCGAAAATACATCTAGTACCTGCTCCCCGTGAGAAAACCACACAACGAACAACAGAATGCCTCGAAATGGTTCATAGCGATGTTTGTGGTCCAATTCAAACGTCTACAATAGGTGGCAACAAGTATTTTGTAATTTTTACTGATGACTACAGCAGATATAGTCAAGTTTACATCATTAAAAACAAAAGCGAAGTCTTTGAAAAATTTAAAGAATATAAAGAGTTAGCAGAAACCCACACTGGGAACAAAATTAAATTCTTACAATCGGATAACGGCACGGAATATGTAAACAAACAGTTTGACACTTATTTAAGAAGTTGCGGTATACAGCGCAGGCTCACCGCACCATATACCCCGAATCAAAACGGTGTTGCTGAGCGGAAAAACCGTACCTTGGTAGAGAAAGCAAGAGCAATGATGATTGACGCAAAAGTACCATTAAAATTCTGGGGCGAAGCAATATCAACTTCAAATTATCTATCAAATAGGAGTATAAATAGCGCCATTCAGAACCAAACACCATTTGAACGGTGGGTTAAAAGAAAACCATGTATTAATCATTTGTACATTTTTGGTTGCAAAATTTATGTTTTGATAAAAGGCACAAAAGTTCACAAATTTGCACCAAAAGCAATCCCTGGCATGTTTGTAGGATATTCTGAAACTTCCAAAGCTTTCCGAATCTATATACCTTCCAAAAATAAAATAATCATATCAAAAGACATTAAAACGATGAATGTTATGTATTACGATGAACGCAATGAAGATAAAATCTCCAAACTTTTAAATGATATAGTATTTATACACGAAAAACCAAAACAAACTTCATCACAACAAACACCGAAGGTTATGTTTGACGATGATAAAAAAGGAGATGATCAGCAAACTGACAGCGATGATGACACAAGTGATCAAGACGACGATGAAACGTTGCAACATAATTTGGTCGATAGCACTGAAGAAGTTCAACATGTAGAACCAACAAATATAGGAAGCGACAACGAATCTCTTTCCGGTTCTCCGAACATTGTCGATGGTGATGAAACGGTACAAACTGTTGTTGCTGAAGATAACTCAATTGCTAATCCGAGGTTATTGAGAGACAGGTCAAGTATCACAACTCCTAAGCGATACGATGATTTTATTTTAGCAGCAGCTGAAGAAATTGAAAACCTTCACAAGCCTAAAGAACCTGTGACCTACAAAGAAGCAATAGAATCTCCTGACAAAGAAAAATGGCAAGAAGCCATGAATAATGAGATTACTTCCTTGAGTAATAACCAAACCTGGAATCTCGTACATCTACCCAAAGGACGTAAAGCCCTACCAAGCAAATGGGTGTATAAAGTAAAAATGAACCCTGATGGTTCCGTCGAGAGATACAAAGCCAGAATGGTTATCAAAGGTTACGCACAGCAACCTGGAGTGGATTACGATAAAACATTCAGTCCAGTTGTTCGACTGACAACAGTACGATCTCTAGTTGCTATAGCTGCTAGAGAAAACTTAAAACTATGTCAGTTCGATGTGTCAACTGCCTTTCTAAACGGCACAGTAAAAGAAGAGATTTACATGAAACAACCTGTTGGTTATCAAGATGGCACAAATCGAGTCTGTAAACTAAAACGCAGTCTCTATGGATTAAAGCAAGCGCCGAGGTGCTGGAATACTTGCATTGCTGAATTCTTAAAAGAATCTGATTTCCAGCAGTGTGAAGCAGATCCATGCTTATATGTTCGAATCAGAGGACAATCGAAAGTCTTTATTGCTCCTTATGTTGACGATGGACTTGTAGCCTACAATAGAAACACAGCGGGAGACGAGTTTATTAATGAATTGAAAGCACGATTCAAGATAACTTCCAAACCAGCGTCATACTTTCTTGGAATGGAAATTAACGTATGCAAGGACATGACCATTACATTATGCCAAAAGGCTTACACAAAGAAAGTTTTGGAAAAATATGGAATGTCCAATTGCAAATCAGCACCAACGCCGATTATCAAAGAATATGAGACGGAAATAGAAACTGAAACCAACGCAAAATTTCCATACAGACAAGCAGTGGGTGTTTTGTCTTATCTATCAGTCGGGACAAGACCTGATTTATCATATGCTGTAGGTGTCGCATCTAGAAACCTTGCAACACCTACCAATAAAGAAGTTATGCTGTTGAAACGCATCTTTCGGTATTTAAAAGGAACACAACAAAACGGGTTGACCTTTATGAAAAAGTCGTCTCCGCACATAATCTGTTATAGCGACGCAGATCACGCAGGAGATCCGACTACTGGAAGATCGACATCTGGAATGGTGTGCTTATTCTCAGGAGCTGCTATAAGCTGGAGAAGCCAGAAGCAAACGACAGTATCCATCTCGTCCACAGAAGCGGAATTAATAGCAGCTAGTGAATCTGCTCAAGAGATTTTATGGTTGAATCGCTTACTCAACAGCTTGATCCAAACGGAGAAACCAGTGTTGAATTTGGACAATGAATCAGCTGTAAAACTGGCATATAACCCGAAGTACGAATACCATAAGCGCACCAAACATATAGTACTGAAACATTTCTTTGTAAGAGAATGTATTAGTAACGGAGACTTCATAGTCAAGCAAGTTTCGTCGGAGCTGCAATTAGCTGATATGCTAACGAAACCACTGTACGGTCCCAGACTGCAAGACTTGAGTTCAAGGATAGGATTGAAGAATATATCTACTATAAATTCTTGAAAAAATTGAGAGGATGTAAAGTAGTATGTATATGACCTATAGACTATAGACATACCACATATTTGGTCTATAATAAGTCGGTTGCTAGGCAATGAGTTGTTATGACTTTTATATTTAATAAATATAATTTTGTACTAACTATTAATAAATCATATTAATAAATCGGTTTCAAAGTTTAATATTTAACAGTAATTAGCATACTTAACCATCTTTATATACCAACTTTCAATAAAATCATTGAATGAGTGTACATTTATGTTATTATTGCTGCCTCCAACAAGATTTTGTTTGGTATACTTTACTATCTCTGTATACCAAATTTCAATAAAATCATTAATTATTGTGTATATTTATTTTATTATTGCCGCCTCCAAAAGAATTTTGTTATTCTGACTTTATCATTGTAAATGACCTATTTACGAAATTTAATTAAAATTATTGAATATTGTAAACATTAATTTTATAAGTGTGTTGCCTCCATTATGAATCTCATTATGTATTATTATTACAACCGGCATACTGAAGAATTCCTGTTTACTGAATTTTATTTTATTTATAGAACATTATATATGAATGTCATTGTACCGCTTCCAATATGAAATTCAGTATTATTACATTACTAGTGGACAAGACATTTTAAAAAACCTGTGGTTACTGAATTACATTTAAATTTATAATTTTGTTTCTTAATACTTGCAATTAAGATAATACTACATGTATAAAAAATATATATTGTTATTGTAATGAATTTCCGACTGATATACAAATATAAATTTTACAAAGAAATCTTATGACGTCATTCTTGCAAACTGGTTTATTCCGTATGAAAACAAAATCAAAAATATTTTAGAAACTTTATTATTATATTATCTATTCTCTAGCTCCACCTTTGGTTTATACTAAAAACATACGGAAATCGTATATATTTTATACAAATATCCGTTACACGATTTTGGCGATAAATATCCTCAAACACGTATAAATTGAAATAGTTTAAACAAATTCAAAAATATTTGCAATTTATTGTAATCCAAGTGTAATGTGATGTATTTATGTCGACTGGATCTTCAAAATGCAATGATTAGCTTATTCATTTGTTGTTAAATTGCAATAAACTGATTTCAAGTTTGAAGATATGCTCAAACTTGAAATGACTCCAAACTCGTGATAAAATATTGCCACACTCGTGCCCAGTCCAACGTATATATATATATAGTGTTTGTTTCTCACTATAAAAATTAAATAATAAAGTTTAATTTTTGTTTTAGTTTTTTGTTTATTATCAGTAAAATAAATTTGAATTAAAAATTACGATGTATAAATTGCTGTCTAAACGCTAAGCCGATATTATCATTATGAACATTTAACAGATTATCATGTTCTTCAACATATTCAACATTGTTGTCAACACGATTATACTTTATATGTATAATGTATAATACAGCACAAGCACATATTGTGGCAACGGAAGTTTCCAATTTTGTGGTTAAACCTTTCTGTAGACATGAAAATAACCTTTTCCAAACACCAAAAACTTTTTCCACAATATTTTTAGTTCGAATATGTGCTTTATTATACCGTTCTTCTTGGGCATTATCTAAAATAAAAGTTGCTGTCATATAAAATAATTTTTAAATTATTAATAAAATTATGAATTACCTGGTCGCAAAACTGGAGTTAGAAGATAAGGCCTACATGGGTAGGCGCTGTCTCCTAACAGAACTCCTATCAATTCGTTGTGCTCAAATCTTGAACGTACACCGCTTCTTTGAAAAATAACACTATCGTGATTTGAACCTGGATGCCGAAACACTATATCAAAAATTTCCATGGAAGAACCAGCAACTACCTGCACGTTTATAGAAAAGTACCCTTTTCTGTTCCGATTCACTTCTGCATCTTCACCTCCTGGGTTACTAATTCGGATGTGGGTACCATCAATGCATCCAGAGACCGTTGGAAAACCAGCATAGTTGAAAAATTTATTAATGTTTGCTCTTTGTTTTGCAATCTCAGTAGGAAATTTGACATAGTCCGGGCATTTCTCAGCTAACAAAGTAGAACACCTTTTTATTACATTACTAACACTCTGCTGGCTGGCTCCTCTTAAGTCACCGCATACAGCCTAAAATAACTAGTTTAATTAATGTTTACAATAATATTTTGATCGTTGTACCTGAAAGCTACCTGTAGCATATTACCGCAATGAAATTAACAACTGGGTTATCGGAGCTAAAGGTAGTCCACGATTATTTCTTTTTTCTAGCTGTTGTGCTACCAATGGTAGCAATATCCGAACGACAATAGCTTTATGAAAACGATATCTTTTCCAGAACTTATCTTCATCATAATAATCCAGCGGGTTTTCAGCATCTCGAATGTACCTAATAAAATTATAGATTATATTATTGTAAATATTATATTGTGTATAATATATAATTTATTTTTATGATAAATATAAATAAATTTGAACTTGATTTAAATTATAAATTGATGTACATACCTTTTGGCTAATCTTACATTTTCCACTTCAAACACATATTCGACATAATCAAAAAAATCGTCGCGAATTGCAGCTGCTTCATTTTAACTATTATCTATACCAATCTATACTATTAAAAATAGACGTAACAATGACAGTTCATCAGTATTGACATTTAAGCAACAAAAAAAATCAGCAATCCAGGATTAATCTTGGGTAGAGGTAAGATTGTTTGAGAGAGGTTTATTTGTAATCTTGGATTTGTGAATCTAGGATTATATCGACTATTGGACGCATTTTCGGTCAATCCGAGAAATAATTCTGAATCTCGGATCAATCCCCGACTATTAGTATTGGCATTAATAACGTAATTAATCAATGAATGACTTTACTTAGTATCAATTTAATTTACTGACACGAATGTCAATTCCAATCTCTATGACAATGCTATAATGAAGTTTCTTTACATCTTCTCCCCTCGGGGAAAATTATTACAATACAATAATTTTATTTTTTAATTATATAGTAATTCATATTTGTTTTTTTCTATCTTGTATTTAAAGAACTGGAATCAATTTTGTTATGTGGAAGAGCTTTGGTTCTGTTTTTCTATGTCCTGTATTTATTCCATATATTGATGTTGATAAATTTTTTAAAATTTTGTATGGACCAATTCTCAATTCATCTAATTTTTTTCCATTTTCTACAAATACCAAGTCTCCAACGTCAAATTCAATTTTTTTTCGGTTTTCATTAAATTGTTTTTTGTTGTAATTATGTGATTTTATTGTATTTTCCAAAGCAAGTTTTCTATCTTTTAATAAGTTATTTCCAGTTTTTTTGATTTGTATTATTTAGCTCGACCTCAATTTCAGAGCTATTGGTGTACTTACTATTGTTTTCCTTCTTTTGTTCATTTTTCTTTGTTTTAAACCAGCATGAAGTTTTTGGGTGATATCGTGGAGATTTACCTAATCTTCCACATACCTTACATGGTTTCTTCTTCTCAATTTCTTTATTTCATGCTTTTTATTTTTGGTTATTAAATATTCTAGTTTACCTATCTCATTATATAAATCTTCAATTTCTTTTAAGGAATCTTTGTTAATCTTATCTGATACAAAATTAGGGAGTCCCATAGCAATCAAATTTATAAGTGTTCCTGTATCAATTAAATTATTTACTTCTAATAAGAGCCTTTCTTTTCTTGTCGCGTAGTCTACCAAAGAACCTATCTGATGTCTAAATAAAAATGCATATTTAATCCACCCTTTGTTTCCATACGTTTCACAAAAATTTCTCTTTCATTTTCCCACTCTGAATTCACTGTGTATTTTATTAACATACTGCTATACCAATCAGTACATGATTTTTCAAGTAAATGTTTAAGAATTTCAATTTTTTTTTTATCTTGTATTTCAAAACGTACACATTCTCTTTCAAACTCATTTATTCACTGTTTAGCATAGGAATTTTTACTTGTAAATCTTTCAATTGTAAATCGTTCTGATAGTTTCCATAAATTTTGATATTCTACATTATAATCACGATTGATATTAGGATTTTCATTTACAATGATTTTTTCTAGATATTGTTCACCAAATTGTATATTGTCATCTTCATCTAAATAAATCTCTTTTAAATCTTTTGTCAAAGAAATCTATATTTTTTGTGTATGATGTCTTTTTTTCAGTGACTTTTTTATTTTATCATATGCTTGTGTATTTTTTATTTGAGTGTGTTGACTTATTTCCTTGAGTTCATTTGGACCATTAAATTTTCGACCATCAGGAGGTTCTATTGATGTAATACAAACAATATTTGATTTTCCATCTTCATTTGCTAGTAAAGCAAACTGAAATTTTAACCTCTCCATTTATGTCAATTTTTAATTGAAATGTCGTTTTATAATGCGTCTATTCAATATGGGAAAGTGACACCAAAATAAATAAACTTAATTGTTTCTCTGTAAATAAAGTTTATATTTAATTCTTTTAAAAGTAATATTTTATATACAAAGCTTGTTACCTGTAAATAAAGAAACGACATTAAAGTCATGGAGTTTATCCCAATTTATCAGTATCAAATAGTCGCATCCAAACGCAAATAAAGAAGAAGAAGAAGAAGAAAAATGAATGACCAAAAACCTAGATACAACAAAACATCAGGAAGAGGAAGTAGTAGAGCAGGATTTCGAGGAGGAAAATTCGGCAGTACATCGAGAGAAGACCGACCGGCGATTCCTGAACCAACGCGCGAAAGCACCGATCCGCCGCTAAATACAAAGGTCAAGAAGGAGACTGAAACTATCCAACCCACGCCGAACGAAGAGCACATGACTGAGGAAAAACCAAAGCGTGATGCAGAGACGGAACGCAAAGGGAAGGAGGAGAAGAAATATAAGATGCTTAAAAAACCAACACAACAGAAGGAAGTACCAGGAAGTGACCCATGTGAAATGGATGACTTCGGGCTAGTGGAAGGATACACTTACACACCTATCATAGGGGATACAGAGCTTCACTATTAGTGCAGAAGGACTACCTAGTCTGTGGACAACTTTGTACAATGACTTGACGTCATATATATACATATATACATATATATCAAATCCTATTACATATTATGTAAGATATTTTATTTCACATTAACATTACAATATTAGTTATGTATATACTAACACGTAATGATAAATTAAAACAACAATTTCAATGTTTCCCAATCAATATATTTTCAATCTGCCACAAAATGTGACGGATTTATGCATAGATAACCTTGCTTCTTAATAAAATATCACAAATATCTATGAAAACCGTATTTAATTTTTCAGGACGATTTCATTTAGATAAATTACAGCATTCCAGAAGAATTTAAAGTTAAAATAAAACGAATTAAAAAAACCAATACAGCAAGTATGAATATGAAAACAAGAAAAGACACAAACTTATGACTTATGGCTTATATTGAACTTTGAAAGACGAACGAAAATAAATACAGTGAACATATATGAACAAATATGACAATTTGTTGTTTTTGCATAATTTATGCGATGGAAAAGAATCACAATATTGATTTGATGCGAAAATATTGCCGAGTAATGCTGGCAACTTGTAAGCCGCAGAAATATCACACTGCACTTTGTATACGATCTATACATACATATGTATGTATGTAAAATTGTGAAATTGAAATTTCAGCGCTGCGTTGCGTTACGATCCTTCGCATGTAGCAGAATTAAATATGTTATTACGATGCTCAATTTAATTTGATTTATTTCTTAAATTGACTTTAATTACATTTTTTGTTTATCATTTTATTGATTTATAAATTGCTATCTTGATTTTTAATGTCATAATGATGTGGTTACACTATATTCATTCAACTATGTATATAAAAACATTATATGTATAATATGACTGAAATGATAACTTGCTCTTTTATCCACCAGCTTGGTTCGGAAGTCACGTTTTAAGCTGTTCGTCCCATCAAACCACTTTAAACAAGTCGTAGACTTACTGTAGCGATGTAAAATAGCCGTAAAAAGCATAAAAATAAATAAATAATAATTGTATCAAGTTTATATTAATTAATGCATGTCAAACTGTAATGATATTAAATTATTTTTACAATTATATATTTTATTTATATAGACACTGATATTTGTATCTACAGATAAATTGTTAATATTAAATAATTAAACAAACGTTATTAAATTTTAATTAAAATAACAAATTTGTTATCTAATGTCAATAAATACAGGAGCACCATAGCAATGAGCTACTAGCACTTGTCCATGCCGACACATCAATCTCATGGCATACCAGATGGTATATAGGTATATAATGGAACAATATACAATTATTAACATATTTCTTACTATGTATTTACATAGTTAATTCAAATTACTTAAACATTTAAATTATATTCAATGCTTTTTTTATTTACTCTATGAAATTCTTTTATATTTATTGTTATACTGATATTATTTAATATGTTTTTATTATTTATTAATTAATATATTATTTTACACAACATGTAATATATTATTTATAAATCTATCAAAAAAATTTCAATACATATATTATATACTTACTTGAAAATGTTATTAAAATAACGAAACATGTTGTGTAAAATAATATATTAATTAATAAATAATAAAAACATATGAAATAATATGAGTATAACAAAAAATTTAAATTATAGTTTTATTTCATTATTATCATCGTAATTAATGTAATTATAAACAATTTAAATACAAAGAACATAATATACGATAATTAAGAATTTATGAAAAACAACAATTTGAATTATTATAGAAATAATATATGAATGAATAAATTAAATAAAGTAAAATTTGTTTAATTTAATTATCAACATTATGAAAAATAGCAAACCTATGTTTTTATACGGTTAATCATTATTGAAAATATTAATACTCAGTATTTAATAATAATAATAATAATGTATCTGTGCAAGACTATAAATTAAATAATTAAATTATATGTAACATAATGTTTATATAAAAACAAAAAGCTTTTATAGAAAATGTTCATTGATACACTACACTACACATTTCTTCATTGAGTACAAAGCAATAAATTGCAGATAAGCTATTTTCTACTAGACGGAGTTTGTCATAGATGTTGGTCATTGTTTAGATGAGATTAATGTTTATTAAAAATATTTTAAGGTAAATTATGAATTGTAATTCAGACACAACTGAAGAGAGTACGACCGACCATATGTCATCCTCATTGATAGTTTCACTGTGATAATAATGAGCCTTCAGTATAAAGCATTCTGTTCTTGTTAAAATTTTAAAACACGATGGATTTTTAATAATTTCAATCCATTTTTCAAAACTTGCTCCTTATTACAAAGAGTAGCCATTAATTTTGTTTCCTTTGATTTTGGTGATGCGCGGTGTTCAGGACAAAATGGGAGGTCGTTATGCAAATGATAAATTGATTCAGGATTCTCTAAGTCAACTTCTAAAATGTATCCTTTGGAGTGGTCATCGGATACATTAAAATTGAAGATTTCTAAATCACTCTCAATCCATTCGAATCCGTTGTATGGTAAATACTGAGACATTGCTCACCCATACTGATTATTGATGTCAAAATATGCAAGAAATTTGGATAGTTTTGATGAATTATAAGTCGACATATATTTGTTGTTGGCTGCCGCATACCTTTTAGAGCATTGACTCAACCCACCACGGATACCGCGCTCAATAAACATGATCATATTAATATCTGTTAACCGCTCAAGTTTGATTTGTGTAAAT